>OX638372.1:116265524-116842251 GCA_951812925.1 Calliopum simillimum | reverse complement strand
CCCCCCTTGTCTTGATTTCACCCAATTTTTTCTGAGAGCTTTCATTTATACTTAGTGTCTGAGTCAAATTTGTTCGAATATCTCAAAAAACGCTTTCAGTATTAGCGTTTTGAAGCTTTTGCTTATATGGGAGGTGCCACGCCCTCTTGTCCGAATTCGCTCAGTTTTTTATCAGAGCTTGCGCTTACAATTCGTAGTACTTATGTGTATTGTGGTTGCATTGTCGTGAAAAATACTCCTAAAATTGCATTTTGAATAAATTTTTTGTATGGGCGGTAGGCGTGTCCGTTGACCGATTTCGCTCATTTCAATCCCCCGAGCTAACTTTGAACGACGGAGGCAGTATGTACCAAATTTCATTGAATTATCTTGCCCAGTTTTCCCAAAAAGTGTATTTCAACACACAGCCAGCCACCCAGCCAGCCAGCAGCCAGCAGCCAGCCAGCCACCCAGCCAGCCAGCCAGACAGACGGACATGGCTATATCGACTCAGGAGGTGACGCTGATCAAGAATATATATACTTTTCTATACCTGCCACGCCTCCTTCTCTGCGTTACAAAACGGAAGGACAAAGTGAATATACCCTGGGTGTAGGGTATAACTAGGCGAATTTGGACTAGAGGGCGTAGCACCTCCAATATAAACAAAAGTTTCAAAATGTTATACGGAAAGCGTTTTTTGAGAAAACCCAACCAAATTACAACTTAAATACTCGGATCTATGAATGGCAAGCCATACGCAAGGATCTAGGTAAACTCGGACAAGAGGGCGTGGCACATCCCATATAAGCAAATGTTTCAAAATTATATAATGAAAGTGTTTTTTGAGAAAAGCCAACCAAACTTTACTCAAACAGGAAGAACATTAATTGTAATCTCTGAGCTTAAAGTAGGCAAAGTAGGATTAGAGGGCGTGGCACCTCCCATACAAGCGAAAGTTTCAAAATGCTATTCTGAAAGATAACCGAGTTTTACTCAAACTTTCAGAACAGTAAATGCAAGCTCTACGCAAAATCAAGGTAAGCTCGGAGGTGAGGGCGTGGCACTTCCCATTTAAGCAATTTGTTCTTATACTCTCCTAATAATATACTTGAAATGCTGTGTAGGGTATTTAGTTTTTGGCCAGGCCAAAGATACCTTCCTTACTGGTTTTATTTTCAATTTTATGCTATTAGTACAGTCAAATTTTACGATGACCTAGAAAAAATTGCGCACTGCAATTTTTTTTGCTTAATGTTTTTAGGACCACTTAAAAAGCTTAACGTCAAAAAAGTGACCTCCCCACCCCTGCGCATTAGCCACCATCTTGAAATATGTTTGATTCAATTTATTTCGTTTCCTGTTGGCCGGACAGAAAAAATTTTGAACAAAAATTACGGGCAATAAAATTCTACGTTTTTTTTGTTATCTCGGACGCGATATCCATAAGAGCAAAATAAATTTTAAATGAAGTCATTATCTCAATTGGTTCTCGAGCAATTAAGTGTTATGTGATCAATATTCAGATAAAAAGCATAAATAATAAATTTTTTTCACGAATTTTATTATACCCTACACCCAAAGTATATTCACTTTGTCCTTCCGTTTGTAACGCAGAGAAGGAGGCGTGGCAGATATAGAAAAGTGTATATATTCTTGATCAGCGTCACCTCTTGAGTCGATATAGCCATGTCCGTCTGTCTGGCTGGCTGGCTGTGTGTTGAAATACACTTTTTGGGAAAACTGAGTAAGATAATTCAATGAAATTTGGTATACTTCCTCCGTCGTCAAAGGTGGCTCGGGGGATTGAAAATGAGCGAAATTGGTCAACGGACACGCCTACCGCCTATTCAAAAAATATGTTCAAAATGCATTTTTAGGAGTATTTTTCACGACAATGCAACAAAAATACGCATAAATGCTAAGAATTGTAAGCGCAAGCTCTGAGAAAAAATTTAACGAATTCGGACAAGAGGGTGTGGCACCTATCATATAAGCAAAAGCTTCAAAACGCTATACTGAAAGAGTTTTATGAGATATTCGAACCAAATTCGACTCAGACACTAAGTATTATAAATGAAAGCTCTCGACAAAAATTGGGTGCAATCGGACAAGGGGGCGTGGCACCTCCCATATAAGCAGAGGTTTCAAAATGCTATACTGAAAGAGTTTTTTGAGATAATCCAACCAAACTTCACTCAAATACTAAAGACTATAAATGCACGCTCTAAGCTAAAACTAGACGAACTCGGACAAGAGGGCGTGGCACCTCCTATATAAGCAAAAGCTTCAAAACACTGTACTGAAAACGTTTTTCACTCAGACGCTAAAAACTATAAATCGAAGCTCTGGACAAAAACTGGGTGAACTCGGACAAGAGAGCGTAGCACCTCCCATATGAGCAAAATTTTAAAAACACTGCAGTGTAGGGTATTTAATGTTTGGCCAGGCCAAATTTTACACCCTTACTAGTTTTTAACTTGTAATAATAACTCGAGAACCAATTGAGATAAGGACTTCATTTAAGAATTATTTTGTTTGTTTTTGCAAGCGCTACAAATTATGTTACCACAACTTTTTGAAAAATCAACACCCAGTGGGTGCAAATGGAAAAAGTAGATTTTTTGTAACTTTGGCGGCCTCTACTGCTCAAAATATCAACTTATTGCCCGTATATTTTGTTCAAAATTTGTTCTGTCCGACCAACAGGAAACGAAATAAATTGAATCAAACATATTTCAAGATGGCGCACACTGCGTTGGCTAATGGACAAAAATCAAAATTTTTTGTGACTCGAAACCTAATAATATTGGTATCAATCGACAGGTAATTGCATCAATAAAATAAAAACAAAATATTTAGGCTCATGGTAGAATTAGCCAAGAAGTAGCGTTTCGTAACATGACTTCTGTCAAAATCTATCAAATGGCAGAAGCGTGTAAGCGATTAGTGAAATCGTAAAGTAGCGGTACGCAACGCTGAGACCTGTTGAAATTAGATTTTCAAACGTCGCGCTACGTTGTTAGATAATATAAATTAATAGGGCTATTCTGGCGATAGTATTAGAGCTGTCAAACAGCTCACCAGAGTCTTCACTGCTACGAAAGTAGTAACGAAGATGTTTTGGTATTCTGGCAGCATTTAGAAAGCTCTTTTCCGTCTTTATGAATACGACTTTTAATACCTGCTACGTAGGAGGTCTTAGAGCGATCTTAAAGCTATTAGTTGCTTGCTGTCAGGTTTTTATTATGTGAAAAGTGAAGAATTAAGAAAAATTTTATTTTATTGCTAGTTTATAATTTTTCATCTGAGCTTAATGTTAGATTATCGTCTGTTTATATTTTTTTTTTTAAACCTAATTTGGCTTATTACGCTTATTCATTTTAAGAAAGACTATGTAATCAAAAATGTCTGATCGGATCTACTTTCGGAGATATAGCCATCGAAAGATTGGGATATAGCTTTAATAAAAACCGGTATAAGTTCGGAACCCCTGTCTGGATTTTAATAATATTGGTGTCATATCAAAGGTATTTTAACTAACTACAAAATTGTTGTACAAAATTTTAAATCCGAGTCAACATTTTTGAGATATGGCGCATTTTCAAACATTTTGACCAGTTTTTTATTTTTAAAGCACTATTTTTCCAAAAAATGTCTGATTAACCTTTAGTTTTTGTAACGAATTATGGAATCCTTATGAATTTCATTCGATTTGATATGCAATTTATACCTCATTTCCTTCATTAGCAAATTTTTTATAGGAAAACAAAAAAGTAAGCCAAAGAAATTTTCATGAACAACAACAACGGAAATTTGGAATTTTGCTAGCAAACTAGTTGATGGATATATGTATTATAGACTGATCCGCGGCCGAAGACCGCCGTGAAGCCGGTATTGGATTTTTGGGAGTTTTAAATCCTGAGCTGCGGCCGAAGCCGCCCACTTACCCCAACTCTTATGCCAAATTACTGTGGAAAAAAAATCGGCCCAAATTTCAGAAAAGTCGTAATATCTCGAAAACCACGAGCCATATTTAAAAAATTTTGTGTTCAGTATTGTAGCTTATTAAATTACCTTTCATATGCCGTTTTTGTTAATAAAACATTTTTGGAAAAATAGTGCATTAAAAACAAAAAAACCGGTAAAAATTTTCGAAAATTCGCCATATCTCCAAAACCATGACTCGGATTTAAAACTTTTTTATAACGATTTTATAGCCAGTTAAAATACCTTTCATATGACACCAATATTATTAAAATCCATAAAAGGATTCTGAACTTTTACCGGTTTTCATAAAAGCTATACCCCGATCTTTCGATGGCTATATCTCCGAAAGTAGATTTGACCAGAACTTTCTGTTGTTGTTGTTGTAATTAATTTTGAGAGCCCTATTTGGGCAAAAAAAATATAAAAAAACAACAACAGTTTTTAAAGTAAAATTGTTGCCAAAGATTTGGCAGTTGTTAAATTTGAGTTTGTGTGACTGATAATGATAAAGGGAAAAACAAAATTATAACTATTTTGGTTTAATATTTGTTATAATAATTACAAAAGAAAAGAAAAGTTTGTGTAAAAACATGTAGCAACAATTTCTGCACAATATTATATGGCGGTGCGCAAGAACTTATTTTGCATGTCAAAATAAAAAAATGGAACCCGGCATCTTGCCTTGCTATCTGTCAAAAGTCTAGAATCAAAACAAAGAATTTTGACATTTTCGTAGTTTAAGAAGAAGCAGCATTTGTTATCGCTGCAACCAGAGCAATTCAACCATGTTATTTTGCAGAATTTGACAAGTTCACCACGAAAGCTTTTATGTGGTGAATTTATGAGCTTTTCCTAAAAGATTTCTGCGCCAGAATACCGAATGTCTTCGGGAATCTTAGAAAGTAATTCTGACATGTATTCAGAAAGACTTTCTGCTGTCTTAGCCAGAATAGCCCTATAAATTTGGATGTTATAAATGGAATTTTTTTAACAAATTAATTAAGAAAAGTATGACAATGGATGCTTGTTTACAAAAACTGGAATTTTTGAAGTAATTTTTAAGTTGCAAGGTGACATTTCGAACGTTGCCTACCGTTTTCACTAATCGATGCTACGTTGACAAGCATTCGTGACGTCACGTTACGAAACGCTACTTCTTGGTTCGTTCCAGCATCAGTTTTGGCTACGCTGTGACACTTCAAAGTTGAGATATTTTTCAAAAAAAAATCATGTTTTATTCAATTCGTTTTGGGTTCTCTTAAACAAATAATTATCAAAAATTTGTCTTTTGATTAAACTAAGCGAAGTAAAGTTTTTTATTATAAATAATATTTGAGTAAATAAATAAAACTAAAAAATTTTGGAAAATATATAATTTGATATATATTGTAGTGATTTTAATACATGATATTATCAAATGAAAAACTTCAGAAATCGACAAATTTCGATGACAAAAAAAAAACAAATCTTATAAAAATAAGTGCCTTTTTTTAATCTACTACATAGTACGAATTCTATATAATCAAGAACTGCAAATAACTTTTCCAACTTCGTCCTACAAGTATTTTTTTTTTTTTTTTTAAAAATGCTTAAAAGGAAAAATTTGCATGAAATATAAAATTTATGTTGAACATTTTTTTTTGTTTTTATTAACACAAATGGTCTCAAAAGTACAAAAAACATTATTTCTACTAAGTATATTTCATTTGTTAACATTAAACATTACTTTTTCATCATCGTTATATGTGGAGCTTAAGAAAATCGTCCTAAATACCTGATTTTTAGCAAAATTATAAGGTTCACAACAAATCTGAGATCATTTTTGAGCTCAGCGACCCCAAATTACTTATAATACCAAATTTCATCGATATCTAACCACTCCTTCTATTTTTGACCATTTCTTGTATGGGCTCAACGCACTGTGTGGCGGCTAAAGCGCAAGGGTGGGGAGGTCACCTTTTTGACATTAAGCTTCTATAGTGGTCCTAAAAACATCAAGCAAAAAAATTGCAGTGCGCAATTATTTCTAGGTTTCCATACATTTTTTGACAACTTTATTGTACTATATAAATTAAATTTTTCTGTTTTGATATTGGGGAGATTTGAACATGGAACCTGTCGTGTGATAGATGCGGACTAGGCATGCGCTTGTTTTACGTTTTTCTGATTTTCGTTGATGCCGCCCCCTGAAATCCTTCTAATGGTCATAAAAACAAATACTATGAAGTTTCACGGCAATCGGATAAAGATAACCCGGCCCTCAAGAGAGGTCAAGGTCAAGTTGAGATTTCAGGCAAAAAATAATTAAAATTTTTTTTTGACTTGATTAAATGCCATATGCCATACTACTATTGTACATATGGTATTTTGCGGCAATTTTGCTAATGTCGATAAAAGAAAAATTCATAGAATTCGTATTAATTACCCGATTTTAAACAATTACAGCTTGTTGGAAAGGTATTTCAATTTGCTATAAGATAAAAGTATGCTTTGACTTATTTAATCAAGTTAAAAAAAAATTTTCATTATTTTTTGCCTGAAACCACAACTTGACCCTGACCTCTCTTAAGGGCCGGGTTATCGTTATCCGATTGCCGTGAAATTTCATAGTATTTGTTTTAATGACCATTAGAAGGATTTCAGGGGGCGGCATCACCGAAAATCAGAAAATCGTAAAATAAGCGCATGCCTAATGCGGACGTTAGCACCTTAGCTACGGGCATCATTATCGTAAAGTTTACTGAAAGTCCATTCGTTTCGAAATGAGCCGATTTGGATTTATTAACGTTTCGTGAGTGTTTTAACTACGTTTCGTAGCTGATTTGGATTTCACTACGTTGCGTGGTGTTTTGACTACGTTTCGTTGCTGATTTGGATTTAACAACGCTTGGCAACCAGCGTTGTTGAATAAGTTTCAACCATGTTCGTGAGTGATTTAGCAACGCACCATACAAATATGAGCTTGGAGCGTTGTTAAATCCAAATCAACAACGAAACGTGGTTAAAACACTCACGAACGTGGTTTTTTCTTCGCTCTGTGTATAGCTAGTATCTAATTTGACTGGTCTTATAGTGAAAAAAATTTATAATGTGCGCATTAACGTCTTACAGTGGATGGATTTTTTTGGAACGGCGGTCATAAATAGTAATAATTGAAATTTGGTACAGGTGTTTTTTAGATTGAAACAATAAAAAAACTTAAAAATATTTTTGGTTGAATTTACATTAATAGGACTTGCACAAACATTTAATATAAATATTGCATAAATTCCAAAAATTATATAAACAACCACATATATGTATGTAATTTGTCAGTATAAGGCATTTTTATTAATTTAAATTTTTAATATTTTTATTTCAGCTTCCTTTTGAAGAATACTATTGTGAAAAAATAATTGAACGTCAATTTAAAATCATCTAAAAAATTGTGTTTCTAATTTGAAGTGAATTTGGTTTGAAGTAATTTTAATATTCTAAAAGCTCAAACTTTAATTAGATTGTTTCTGAGAAACTGTTTCAAGAAATAAAACTGACAGTTCACACTAATATAGCTTATGGTTTAAATAGACTACGAAGTCCTATTGGATACTATATACATATGCTTGTATGCAACAAGAATATAGTTATATTAAGATCAAAGTGAAGTACCCGTAATAATCAATGTAATAAAAGCAATTTTGTGAATTTGAAATGGACTTTCCAGAATAAAAATTATAAATAAATTTAATTGACTTTAAACATAAGTTAGTTATAAAGCTGAAAAATTTACTTAAAGAGGCGAAATCTTAAATAACTGAATGTTTGCCTACTGTTTTTATATTTAAAACATCAATAAAACAAGAATACACCAAATAAAGACTTTAAACCTAAGGACTTCCAACGATTTAAGAATACGACGAAGTTGATATTTTAAACTGTTTATTAAAACATACAAAAGGCCAAATTTAATAAAGCAAAAGGAATAAAATTTAAAAAAAAACTACGACAGGAAAAGTTAAACATATTGATGAGTGAAAATAAATTGGGTAATTTAAATATCAAAGGATTCATTAAAGGTAAGTTTAATTTTGAATTTTAAAATTTTTAAAACTGAAGAAGTTTAAACATTATTTTAGCTTTAAAAAGTTTTTGCACTTTTAATTGGCCGCACAAGAATTCGTGTTACAAAAACACATAAAACATTTATTATATTTAAAAAAAAAGAACACTCACTTTGAATGCGTTTCGGAGAAGTTGTCCTCCATCGTCAGCAAACACGACTAAATTTCTGCATCAGTGAGCAGTAGTTAACAAGCAAACATGAATATTCCCGCTATCCAGGGGGCGTGGCAGGTATGGAAAAGTGTATGATCAGCGTCACCTCCTGAGTGGATATAGCCATGTCCGTCAGTCTGGCTGTCTAGCTGGCAGGGTGCATGGGTGTCTGTGCGTGGAAATATTTTTTACGGGAAAACTAACCAAGATAGTACCCTGAAATTTTGCACAGTTGCTTCGTAGTACAAATTAGGTCGTGGCATTGAAAATGAGCGAGATCGATCAACAGACACGCCTACCACCCATACAAAATATATATTTAAAATGTAACTTTATGAGTATTTTTCACGACAATGCAACCAAAATACACATAAGCTCAAGCTCTGTGTAAAAAGTAGGTGAACTCGGACAAAAGGGCGTGCCACCACCCATATAAGCAAAAGTTTCAAAATGCTATAGCGCACTCAGACATAAAGAACAGTTACACATAAAACATTTATTATATTTAAAAAAAAAGAACACTCACTTTGAATGCGTTTCGGAGAAGTTGTCCTCCATTGTCAGCAAACACGACTAAATTTCTGCATCAGTGAGCAGTAGTTAACAAGCAAACATGAATATTCCCGCTATCCAGGGGGCGTGGCAGGTATGGAAAAGTGTATGATCAGCGTCACCTCCTGAGTGGATATAGCCATGTCCGTCAGTCTGGCTGTCTAGCTGGCAGGGTGCATGGGTGTCTGTGCGTGGAAATATTTTTTACGGGAAAACTAACCAAGATAGTACCCTGAAATTTTGCACAGTTGCTTCGTAGTACAAATTAGGTCGTGGCATTGAAAATGAGCGAGATCGATCAACAGACACGCCTACCACCCATACAAAATATATATTTAAAATGTAACTTTATGAGTATTTTTCACGACAATGCAACCAAAATACACATAAGCTCAAGCTCTGTGTAAAAAGTAGGTGAACTCGGACAAAAGGGCGTGCCACCACCCATATAAGCAAAAGTTTCAAAATGCTATAGCGCACTCAGACATAAAGAACAGTTACTGCAAGCTCTACTACGCGAACTAAGACAAGAGGGCGTGGCACCAATATATAAAAAGTTTCAAAATGTTATACTGAAAGCGTTTTTTGAGATAATCGACTCAAATTTCACTCAGACAGTAAATGCAAGTTCTGAGCAATAACAAGACAAACTCGGAGAAGAGGGCGTGGCACCTCCCCCATAAGTAAAAGATTCAAAATGCTATACTGAAAGCATTTTTTTGGATAATGCAACCAAATTTCACTCAGACACTAGGAGCAGTAAGTTCAAGATCTGAGCAAAAGCCATGAGAATTCGAAGAATTGGTCGTGGCATATCCCGTACAAGAAAAATTTTGAAAATACTGCAGTGAAGGGTATTTAATGTTTGGCCAGGACAAAGGTAACACCCTTACTAGTTTTTTTTTGCAATTCCGCAAAAAAATCTTAATTATTCGATAATTTTCCGTATGAAATTTGATTTCTAGACATAGCTGAAACGTTGTTGACCATTGGTATTAATTCCTGTAATTCATCATTTTGTATCCAAAGTGTCAGAGCAGTTAGAAATTAAAGTACAGTTAAACAACTACAATATTACCTTGAAACTTGGCTCAGTTGTTTATTAGAGCAACTTTACAATAAAAAATTTGACCGTTCAACGGGGGTCTAATCCTTTTTTGTGGGTTCAAAGGTCAAAAAAGTCAGTTTTTGACAAATAACTTAAAAACTATGCTTTATTTTATAAAAGGCTAAAACACGATTAAATTTATTAATTAAAACAATAATTTTAAATTTTACTGCTTTATTGTTTTAATTAATAAATTTAATCGTGTTTTAGCCTTTTATAAAATAAAGAATATTTAACTAAAGCGATTTTAATATTAAAATAATTAAAAACTATGCATCGGACAAAAAAAAAAATTTCCAAACAAAAGTTGTAACAGGCGTAATTCTATATTTTTGTTTTTTAAACATTTTTCTAGCACAAAAATTTACCGAAATATGTAATTTTTAACCAAAATTTTCAATTGCTAAAAAGTGGGCGCTGCACTTTCTCGATACTACTTTTGCCTCGTTTTGGTTATAAGCCCTTTTGAAAAATATCTCCTCAAATATATGATCCTTACGTCTGAGGTGTATCATTTGTTATGCAGGATATAACGGGGAATATTTTTGTAAAAAATTTTAACCCTGTTTAACCCCCACATGTAGGTAATTTTTGCCCTTTCTTAAAAAGGTACCTAAAACAGGGGGAATATTGAGTCAGTATGTACTACAGAAATATTTGCTATAAAATTTCAGTAGAAGTACTATGCCGGTTCTAACTCAAAAAAGTGACTTTTTGTATGAAAATCTCCATACAAAATTTTAAGGTTAAAATTCTCAAAACTGACTACAAACAGTGTTGCCAGACTTCTGTTTTACTGCAAAGTGTACTATTGGTGTACCGTATTTTGTTTAGGATTTATTGTGAATGAACCATATTATTTTGTTTAGGATTTATTGTGAATGGACCATGTTGTTTTGTTTAGGATTTATTGTGACTGGAGTATATTGTTTTGACAACATTGTTGTTGTAGGTGTTTTCATTGATTCCTATTTTTTCTATTCTACTTCTTCATCATCTTCTGGGTGGTCAATTATGTTATTGTTTCCTTTTTCTCGTATTCTTCTTTGTACTTACATTCTTGTATACATATGTTGTACTATGTCTTGGCAGTCAATTGTTGTTATTGCTGTTGCATTTATATATTTAAGGATAACACAAATTGTTTAATTATTTCACTAGCAGACCAAATGTCGGATAAACGGCAGTGGGATTTTTAGACTTTGTTTAGATAACGTATCATATATCTTAGCTTAGGAGTTCGACCTTGACTTCATTTGAATTGTTAGACTTGTAATTTTAATTAAACTTTAAATGTGGAGTTGATCTTCCACAACAAAAGGTATTGGTTTGTTTGTTTATGTCAGATGTATTCTAGTTTACCATCCCTAGGTTATTTACATACATTTTATATTTTAACTTTTGATGAGTCGAAGACTGCGATAGCGAGAAAAGATATCTCCAAATTAAGCAATGCAAAATAAATAAAGTAAAAAACCAAATTTTGTGTAAGTTTAAAATTAAAGATTATTTTATTGAGGATTCTGAATTCTTACGTGTGGTTAGATCAAGTTCCAATTCCAAGAGAGAGAGGAAGTGAAAATTATAAAAGATGGTTGATTACAACCTTTCGTCAGAATTATATTTAATGCCTAATTCTAAATCGCATAGGTTGGTAGACATTCGTTACCATATAGCAGCAATACATATCATTATGGGTATGTTATTACAGTGCTTTTAAAACTTAAAAACTATTAACTATTAAGTGGCTTTTGACCTAAACATTGCCGGCCACCTTGCAGTATATAAGTATCTGCAACAAAAAAATTAACTAAAAGTATGTGTATATATGTAAATTCAAACTAAAATCTACTATATAAAAAAAGTAAGGAAGCGTAATTTGATATTTCAAGTACTTTTTAATGAGCATATTTCGATTTTTGATATTTAAATTTCAAATGCATGGTTAATTAAATTCAAGCTTAAAAGTATAAAAATTCAGATTTAAATTTTTCTTGGTGTCATGAGGGACACTCGGGTCATTAGGGACCCCATTACAAAAACGAAGTGCCTTAAAGGACACATGGGCCAGAAAGGACCCAACCAAAAAGCGTATTTTGGGCTAAAGGTAACCCCGGATTTGTTATCATTTCAGACCGTACAATCTTATGATAGATGTCGGCACCTAAAATGACAGCAACGGCTGACGAAGTATAAAAATTCGGATCAGCCAACATCATGTTCGAAAATTTTTCCTTCATGGCTCCATTTGCGTGCTTTGACGGGGTTTTAAAGTTGAAGTTATGATCAACGCGCGCATGCAAATTAAGACGCACGGTTGGATCGTGGCACGATGTAACTAGTACCTCACACATTGTTTTATCTCCAACCTTCGTTGTTGGTATATTCGTACTTTTAACAAATGCAGCACAAATTTTGCTAATTTCGCAGCATGGATCCAAGAGAGCGCGTGCTAAAAATGTCGAATTGCATATGCGCAACTTAACCACGGCCGTAGGCAGGAGCGCCATAGGTTGGTTAATGGTTGAAATCGTAGGTTGTTGCTTCGATGTATGTACGCTCAAAGGATCCTTCAACCTTGAATTCATGTGTATCAGACTATTGTGTCTGTGGCTGCAATACGAGCAAAACGATTGGCTTTTGCAATTTTTTGATTGATGCGAATGTGCGAGGCATCTGGAGCAATATTTATGAATCAGAATGGTTCTTAAACGTTTTTCGCAATTCATCGCAAGGAATTTATGACAAAACCTCAACGGATGCTTTTTGTTGCAAACCCTGCACGAAAATGGGCCACTGCCGCGTTTCTTAGATACGGACGATTCCATAGTTTCTAAAGTAAGGAAAAAAAAAGGAAAATAAACGAACGAAGTAAAACTGTACATAGAAGAAAGAGTAGGGATTGAAAGACAATTTTTATGTTTTAATTCGGGAGTACAATCAATTTGACAAGAGGACGAGTTATTATACCCTTTTGCGTTTTTATGTCAGCGACGCGTACTCTTTTATCATTCCCTTGATAGACTTTTATAATTCTACCTAAACGCCACTCGGTTGAAGGCAAATTTTCTTGTCGTACGACGACCAGATCATCAACAGCAATGTCTCTGGTAGGGTACTTCCATTTGTATCTTTTGTGCAACTCCTTTAGATACTCTTCTTTCCATCTAAGACTGAGATTTTGTGCAAAAGCTTTAAGTCTTTGCCATCGATTTATAAGGCTTAAAGGATTTTCCTCTATGCTGGGCTCAGCAGGTACCAGCAATGGGGAACCAATTAAAAAGTGTCCTGGAGTAAGTGCAATGGGCTCTGCAGCGTTACTGGACATAGGGCTTAGAGGTCTTGAATTAAGACAAGCTTCAATGCGACATAACAGTGTCGTTAATTCTTCGTAGGTGTACTTGTGGCTTGCAGCCATTTTACGGAACAGAATTTTAAAGCTTTTAACCCCAGCTTCCCACAAACCACCCATATGTGGTGCCCCAGCAGGAATAAAATTCCAATCAACATTTTGATTACTGTATGTAGAACATACCCTTTCCTGAGAAGAATTGATGAATTTTTTAAATTCTTCTTTGATTTGTTTTGAGGAGCTAACGAAATTTGTGCCATTATCTGAAAACATTTTACGAGGACAGCCTCTTCTTGAAGCAAATCTGGCAAATGCTGCAAGGAAAGTGTTTGCCGACAAATCACTTGTCGCTTCCAAATGAATGGCTTTTGTTGAAAAACAAACGAAGACACAAACATAGCCTTTCGTTAAACGACATGCACGGCCAACATAACTTTTGACCTCTATGGGACCTGCAAAATCGACACCTGTGACCTCGAAAGGCCGAGAAAGAACAGAACGCTCTGAAGGAAGCGCAGCCATTAATTGAGTTTGCTGCTTTTTCTTTGCCAAGACGCATATTTTGCATCTGTTAATAATTGACTTGATTAGGTTTTTGGCCTTAGGTATCCAATATTGGTGTCGGATCAAACGTAGAACTAGTTGATTGCCCCCGTGCAATGAATTTTCATGAATGTGTTTTGTAAGCAGATGAGAATATCTGCAGTCATACGGCAATAAAATTGGATATTTTTCATTAAAAGACAAACTTGGCGAATTTGCCAATCGACCATTTACTCTTAAGATACCTTTTGTATCTAAATAAGGGTTAAGACTTAGCAGGCTACTTTTTGATGCAAGAGGTAAGCTATCCAAAAGATTTCTATAATCGTCTGAGAAATAATATTTTTGAGAAAGCATTATTAAACGATTTCTGACATTTGCAATTTCACTACCAGAAATTAATGGACTCATGAAACTTTGTTGTTGATTTTTAGCTCCCTTATGCGAATGATAGAAAAAACGAAAAATATATGCTATTACTTTAAAGGCACGCGTAAGCGATGAAAATCTATCTAATATATCTTCATACTGGCTCGAAAAAGTTGTATGAGCTCTTACAACCTTGGCTTCCAAAGTTGTTTCTTCAATGAAATCCTGCGCAATTGGCCAAAGTGATCTTTCTGATTTTAACCAATTTGGCCCATACCACCACAAATCACTCGTTCGCAAATCTTGTGGAGTGGTGCCCCTACTCCCTAAATCAGCAGGATTTTCTGATGTATCAACGTGATACCAACTTCGAAACTTAGCTTCTTGGATTTTTGCGACACGATTTGCCACGAAACAAGTCCAAGAACATGGTGGTTTCAATAACCACGATAAAACAATCGTAGAATCGGTCCAACAAAATACTTCATCTACTTTAATGTTGATTTCTGCTAAGAGAGAATTTAGCATATCAGTCACCAAAACTGCACCACAAAGTTCTAGGCGTGGCAATGAAATGGTTTTTACCGGCGCTACTTTTGTTTTGGCCATTAATAAATGAGAAAAGATCTTCGAACTAGTTTCTATGCGAACATAAATGGCCCCGGCGTATGCTTTTTCCGAGGCGTCAGAAAAAGCATGAATTTGTACCTTAGCTTGTTCAGTATATTGAACCCACCTGGGAATATGAATATCATTAATACCACTATAGGTACTGATAAAATTCTTCCATTTCGAAAGTGTTGCAGGACATAAATGTTCATCCCACTGGGTATGATCTAGCCAGATCTGTTGCATTATTATTTTTGCAACTACAACAACGGGAGCCAGCCACCCTGCTGGATCAAACAATTTTGCCGTTGCGGATAATACTTCCCTTTTCGTAAAACGCTCTTTATTACACAAAGGCTCAGCAATAAAATAAAAATGATCATGTCGTGCATTCCATCGTATTCCTAGTGCCTTCGCATGGCTAGAATCATCGAAGTCTAAAAAATCCGTTTCGAGTAGATGCTCTTGTGGAAGATTTTCAAGAATATTTTTGTCGTTTGATGTCCATTTCCTAAGGTCAAATCCCGCTGAACTAAGAGCTTGAATCAGTTCATCTCTTGCATTTACCGCAGTAATTACATCATGGGCGCCTGCCAGCACATCATCGACATACATACACTTCCGTAGTATGTAAGCAGCTAAAGGAAAATTTTCCTGACTATCTTGAGCAAGTTGTAACAGTGTACGTATTGCTAGGTAAGGAGCACAATTAATCCCAAACGTGACAGTTTTCAACTGATAATCGGAGATTTCCTCGCCAGGAGAATCTCTAAACAAGATTCTTTGAAAAGGACAATGCGAAGGTTCGACGAGAATTTGCCTATACATCTTTTGAATGTCACTATTAAAGACGTATCTAAACATTCGCCAGCGTAAAAGCAGTAGCATAAGATCAGCTTGTAAAATAGGTCCTACATAAAGAACGTTATTCAGGCTGTTACCATTGGAAGTGGCACTAGTTGCATTAAAAACAACTCGAAGCTTAGTAGTGCGTCTATCGGGTTTGATCACGGCGTGATGCGGAAGATAGCAATGCGAAGGGAAACAAGAAAACTTTGGAGAATTTACTTTTTCCATATGATCCAAGAGGAGGTATTCCTTAACAACGTTGTCGTAAGAATCTTTTAAAGAAGGATTTTTTAAAAGCGATGCTTCATTGCGAAGAAATTGTTTGTGAGCAATGTGACGAGAAGAACCTAGTTTAAGTTCGGATAAAAAATTTGCCTTAAATGGAAGCGAAACAATGTATTTTCCCTCATTATTCCTTCTTGTTGTTTTGATGAAAATGTCCTCACAAATCTGATCATCAGGAGAAATGAACGCTTTTTGAGGTACTTCCTCAATTTCCCAAAAGCGTTGCATTTGCTTATCAAGTGACATCTCGTTGGAAAATTCTACATGCGTTGTAAAGCAAGAAACCTGTTGAGCGGATATCGAACCAGTGAGTATCCAACCGAAAATTGTTTCCTGTGCGATAAGAGAACCGAAAATGTTGCGTTTAACACCCTCTAACAGAACAAAGGGGTAGAGATCCCCACCAATTAAAACATCAATGGGTTCACTTTTCAAAAAATTAAAGTCTGCTAACTGCAAGTTTGGTAAATGATATTCAATTGATGAATCGATGGATGTAGAAGGTAAGTTACCTGTAATGTGAGGAAGCACTAGTGCTGTAGCCTCAATTCTAATATTTTCATCTAAAGAAGAGCCTAATACAAAAGAACATAGTTGCGAAGGATTCGCGGAAATCTTTCCATTGACTCCAGAAATAGTTGCCTTAGCATGGCTTATTGGAAGCTTAAGGCACTTTCGAATGCGATCCGAGATAAACGAAGCTTCGGATGCTGAATCTATCAAAGCACGCGCCGAATACGTGACCCCAAGATGGCATATAAGGACTCTAGCCGTACCTAAAAGAATGTTGTTGCACGCCGTTGACCGTAGGTTCAGACCTTGCGCAGAAGATGAAGTGGACTGTAATGAGTTATGAAATGTTTGCGAAATATTTTTTGTTGGATTCTGCAAGCCTGAGCTGGAAGGAATATCGTCTGATGGTCGGGGTAGTATTTTTCGAAGAATTTTCTGTACTTATATGCAGAAGCGTATGGTGTCGCTTTTTGCATACAGTACAATTATAAGTACTATGACATTCCTTCACCGAATGATTCCTTGTCAAGCAGTTTATGCAACAAGAATGTTTTTTCACTGTTGAAAATCTATCTGCAACAGTGAGATTAAGGAACTTGGGACAAGTCCTTAAAGAGTGTTGCTGCTTAGAGCAAAGAACACAGGTAGTTGTCGATACATTAGCATGATACGTGTTAATTTTTTTATGCTGCGGTTGAACAAAACTTAATTTTTTGTGTGGAGTTTTTGACGAAATTCCCTTAATGTCTGAAATGGACTCAAGTGTTTTATACCTTTCGGTTAAAAACGTATCTAAAGCATCCCACTGTGGAATAACAGTCTTGTCAGTTAAACTTTGTTCCCACAAAGAAAGAGTAGTGTCAGGTAGCCTTTGACAACAATGGTAAATTAGGATGGGATCCCAATTTGAAGTGTTTATAGAGTACAACTGAAGGGCAGACAGACAATTATTGATACCTCTTTGGAGGTTCTTAAGAGCACTACTATTTTCCGATTGTACCGGTTGTAAATCAAATAAAAGTTTCAATTGGCTGTTAACCAATATCCGTTTGTTTTCAAATGTTTCCTTTAGGTTTTGCCAAGCCAATGCAAATCCTTCATTTGTCAAAGGAGATTTTCGAACTATTTCCTTTGCCTCTCCACTAGTTTTGTGTATCAGATGATATAACCGCTCAACGTTACTGAGTCGTGAATTTTTAATGTAGACTGCAGTAAACATATCCCGAAACGTTGGCCAAGACAGGTAATCTCCACGAAATACTTCAGTGTCACATGGAGGTAGCTTAAGATGATTTGCTTGTTGTTCACCAGCTTCGAGACTTGAATTATCGACTATAGGGATGCTAAGCGATTGCATTTTCTCGTTGATTTTTGAAAGGCAGGATACATAAACCTTGAAAATTGAAGCGTATTTCGACTTTGCTATTTGGCAATCATCAGCTTCAGCAGAACTCCTTGTTTTCCTGGTGGACTCAAAAAATGTAAGGCAATCATCGTAAGATGATTTTGCTTGACCCCAAAGTACCTTCAGTTCATCTCTGAAAACTTCCAGAGTGAACTTAGTGTGTTCACCTGGTAATATACAGGAAAAGTTTATGTCAAATTCAAAGACCTGATCGGATTTCCGAATGAAAGTATCGAGTGCAGACATGGTTGCCAATGAAAAAAAAATCTTTTACAATTACGCGCAGCGAAATAGTCCCCACGAAAACAAAATTTATTTTAAAATAAAAATAAAAAACCCCAATCGATAATTCACAAAGGCAAATATGAAAAGAAAGATTCACCTCTATTTTACACACACAGTCGAAAAACCCGAAATATTCAAACAGAATTATTCAAAAATAAATAAAGTTGTGTATATAAAAGATAAATATGCAATTTCGAGATAAAAAACAAAATTATGATTTAGAAACGTCAAACGAAAAATTGTTTCTTAAAAATCATAAAATGTTTACAAAACTAAAGAAAGACGGATATCCAGAAAATACGTTTCATAAAAAAAAATTTAGAAGATCTTAAATCAGGATCGTTTTTTTTCCCAATTTATTTTCCCTCAACTAAGCAATAATAAAATCACTTAAACAGGAATAAACTATATTTGATAGAGTAAATTTCAATTCTGTAGCACAGAATTTTATAAATTATAAGTTAATTAAAGAAAGGTACTAAAATATTTATGATTTTTTTTTTTTTTTTATATTATTATTTTGGTAAAAAGTAAGAGGTTTTGTTTCAAATAAACAAACAAGAAATTATTCAAAAAGGTTTATTGAATTATATAAAAAATCTAAAATCAGAAAATGTGAAATTATATTCTATATATAAAGAATAAGTTGCAAAAGCTTATGCAAAATGTTCTTTATGTGGTTATTGAACTTGAAAAATTACGAAGTACATAAGTTGAAATGAAAGCATACACTTCGATCGAAAAACCAAAGTGTAATATATAACAAAACTAAAGCTTTTATGCTGTGAGCGAAGACTCAGATCAACAATAAAGCAAACGATCTGCACAAGTAAAAAAGCTTAGTTGTCGTGAGTAAAATTAATTTGCCAACTTCGCGAGAACTTTGACGGATAATCAGAAAAGCAAAATGGATACTTCTTTCTGAGTATCAAGGTGCACCAAAAATTTAAAAATTCCCATGAGTTTTCAAGTACGGTTTTCATGTACTCGTATGTATAGTAAAAACCTTGAACTTTTACTGCTACAGTACAAGAAATTGCACCAAACAAAGTTATGGTATATGATTTTTAGTAATATGAATATATATGTATATATGAATACATATATATGATTATATTTCTCGCAAAAATAAAAATTTTTTATATATATTTAAAATTTTTTCCCAAGTTATAAAAGAAAAAAATCAAAAAAATAAAACAAAAATTAAAGAACTCACTTAAGAGTTTTTGGCGCCAATTGACGATTCCAGAGATTTTATGTTTTTTTTCTCAATTTTTAAATCAGCCTTATTTCGCCAAAACACTTTTATTTTTCACCCACGTTCTTTTTATAAGAATTATTTTGTTTGATTACTTTTCTTTTCTTTTTTTTTTTTTAATACGGCAATATGTTTAGTTTTTTTTTTTAACACTATATAAATTCTATTTTTCAAAAACGCGATGCTCTTTTAAAAAATACAAAAAAACCAAATAACGCACCTTTAATGACTATTGATTTCCAACTAAGTCAGCAAGATCTCCAATCAACGTATATGAGTCTGCTTGAAAAGTTTCTGCCTATTCTCACGAAAGTAAGGAACGTTCAGCAACACAAGACTCAGAAAGACTCGAGTATTCCGCAATTGGTTTCACTGCTTAATGAAGAGACGAAAGCTTCCAAATAAGATCGGGCTCGCACGGACCAAAAATGATGAGTCGAAGACTGCGATAGCGAGAAAAGATATCTCCAAATTAAGCAATGCAAAATAAATAAAGTAAAAAACCAAATTTTGTGTAAGTTTAAAATTAAAGATTATTTTATTGAGGATTCTGAATTCTTACGTGTGGTTAGATCAAGTTCCAATTCCAAGAGAGAGAGGAAGTGAAAATTATAAAAGATGGTTGATTACAACCTTTCGTCAGAATTATATTTAATGCCTAATTCTAAATCGCATAGGTTGGTAGACATTCGTTACCATATAGCAGCAATACATATCATTATGGGTATGTTATTACAGTGCTTTTAAAACTTAAAAACTATTAACTATTAAGTGGCTTTTGACCTAAACAACTTTAATTTTGTTTAAATTCGTCTGGTTGAATAGAATCCCAGTTTGTTTACATGAAGATGAATCATAACTAAAGAGTTTGATCTTAAATTTATAACTAAGTTTGTTTTTTAACGAAATATACATTGGACATTCCAAAGTGCTTCATATGATTTCACCATGCAACGCATTTTGAAAAATCACCATAAAAGATCCTCTTAGAGCTATATAACTTAAATAAAATAGTGCTTCATTTGATAAACCAAGATATATATGCACATATGTGTAGATATGTATGTAAGTAAATTTAATTCTTTATAAATATAATTACATACATAGACAAAAATACGTAAAACTCAGCACTTTAGAAAAATGTATGCAACTACTGTAGCTGCTTCTACATATAACCTGAATGCCACCTTCTTTATTTAGGGATTATTATGTTGATTTTGGACAAAAATATGACTTTTTATATGGAAATCTCCATATCAAAATTCAAAATTCTCAAAAATGGGCGCGAAGCTACAAAGATCTACTAAATGTTAACTAGGTGAGCTTTAATTCTTGAGGTGAATACATCAACCAAGTACTGATGACACACCATATGATATGGATTATGATGCTGTGCGCCACATTATGGTCTGTGCAAATGATGAACCATATTACTAGGCACATACATAATGATACCAAGCATTTGCTAGTACCTAAAATACAAACAAGATATATATTACAGTTCAAATAAAAATAATTTTTAAAATTTTCAAATATTTGAAAAATTAGAAAAAAGTTAAAATTTTTTAAATTTTCAAATATTTGAAAAATTTTAACTTTTTTCTAATTTTTCAAATATATGAAAAATTTTAACTTTTTTCTAATTTTTCAAATATTTTCAAATATTTTAACTTTTTTCTAATTTTTCAAATATTTTCAAATATTTTCAAATATTTTCAAATATTTGAAAATTTGAAAAATTATTTTTATTTGAACTGTAATATATATCTTGTTTGTATTTTAGGTACTGGTACAAACCATGTGTAAACGATCAATAAATTTGTTCATGGCATCCGATTTGGCTATAAATTGGCATAAGCAATAGTTGCATAGTGAAAAAAATTACTACCAAATATTTTTTCAAAATTTGAAAAAATGGCGGAGATATGGGACTTTGAAATTTTTAGGTTAGTTTTTTTTTGAGAAGCTATAACTTCGGTTGCATTTATCCAAATTTCAATTTTATGGTGTTAAATGATTTGTCTTAAAACAGGCTTTAAAATAAAAACTAGCAAACATTTTTTTTTTTTTATATAGTGTACACTGAAAAAAAAAATTTAAATTGAGTTTCGCAAAATACGTCCTTTATAATATTTTTTATTTTTTTTTTTGTAAAAAAAGCTACAAGTGTAACTTACCAGTCCTCCAAAAATTGGAGTGGGCCTGCCAGTGGTTCTCTAGAAAAACAATAAAATGTAGCATCTTCCCCAATTTTTCAGTACATTTTTTTAATTTAAAATTTTTCTTAAAAAAAATTTTCAAATGCTGAAAATAGTTTATTGACTGTTTTTTTGCTTGTATAGTACTAATATAAGTACCAACGCACTTTTTTCAAATTCAAATTAACGTTTAATTAAAAATTTCAAATTCAAAAAAATTGTACTCAAAAATTGCGGCAAAAGCTACATTTTATTGTTTTTCTGGAGAACCACTGAGAGGCCCACTCCAATTTTTGGAGGACTGGTAAGTTACACTTGTAGCTTTTTTTACAAGAAAAATAAAAAATATTAAAAAGGACGTATTTTGGGAAACTCAATTTAAATTTTTTTTTTTCAGTGTAAACTATATAAAAAAAAAAAAAAATGTTTGCTAGTTTTTATTTTAAAGCCTGTTTTAAGACAAATCATTTAACACCATAAAATTGAAAATTGGATAAATGCAACCGAAGTTATAGCTTCTCAAAAAAAACTAACCTAAAAATTTCAAAGTCCCATATCTCCGCCATTTTTTAAGTTTTCAAAAAATATTTGGTAGTAATTTTTTCCACTATGCAACTATTACTTATGCCAATTTATAGCTAAATCGGATGCCATAAAAAAAAATCTTGATCGTTTTGAAATGGTTTGTATCTACTAGCAAATGCTTGGTATCATTATTTTGTAACAATTCGAGAATATGATAATATTATATTCTACCTTCATATATTCGCCAGCAAATGTATGTACCTAGTAATATGGTTCATCATTTGCACAGACCATAATGTGGCGCACAGCATCATAATCCATATCATATGGTGTGTCATCAGTACTTGGTTGATGTATTCACCTCAAGAATTAAAGCTCACCTAGTTAACATTTGGTAGATCTTTGTAGCTTCGCGCCCATTTTTGAGAATTTTGAATTTTGATATGGAGATTTCCATATAAAAAGTCATATTTTTGTCCAAAATCAACATAATAATCCCTAAATAAAGAAGGTGGCATTCAGGTTATATGTAGAAGCAGCTACAGTAGTTGCATACATTTTTCTAAAGTGCTGAGTTTTACGTATTTTTGTCTATGTATGTAATTATATTTATAAAGAATTAAATTTACTTACATACATATCTACACATATGTGCATATATATCTTGGTTTATCAAATGAAGCACTATTATATTTAAGTTATATAGCTCTAAGACGATCTTTTATGGTGATTTTTCAAAATGCGTTGCATGGTGAAATCATATGAAGCACTTTGGAATGTCCAATGTATATTTCGTTAAAAAACAAACTTAGTTATAAATTTAAGATCAAACTCTTTAGTTATGATTCATCTTCATGTAAACAAACTGGGACTCTATTCAACCAGACGAATTTAAACAAAATTAAAGTTAAAATATAAAATGTATGTAAATAACCTAGGGATGGTAAACTAGAATACATCTGACATAAACAAACAAACAGATAAAATAAAGATGCCGAGGATTCGATTAAAGAGGAACAAACAGTTTATTTAATGAAATGTATTTCGTACAAAGTTCAGTTTGCTTCTAATGAAAAATTAGAATAAAAATTGTTTGAATAAACAAAACATTCTTAGGCTTCTATACAAAAAGTGTAGCAAGTGTTTTAGTATATAGTACATATTTAATTGTGTATATATATATTTTAACACCCCTGCCCAATTAAATAAATCCAAGTATTTCTCTGAATTTCATGAACGTAATTTTTGGCAATGATTTGGTAAAGAAATCCGCAACCTGTTCTTTAGTTGATTTGTACTCGATTTTAATTTTCTTAGTTTGAACCAGTTCACGAACGAAGTTGTATTTGATGTCAATATGCTTCATTCGTTGGTGTTCCTTAGGCTCTTCTGCTATTTGAATACAAGACATGTTATCTTCAAATAAAGTAATAGCTGAGTCTATATAAATATTTAAATCTTCAAGAATTTGCTTAATTGATACGGCTTCGCATGCAGCAGTACATAACGCGATGTATTCCGCTTCAGTTGAAGACAAGGAAACCGTAGGTTGCTTCTTCGTTGTCCAGGAAACACAGCATCCAAAAACTTTAAAAATATATCCAGTAAGTGATTTTCTGTCATGGATATCATTTCCCCAATCGGCATCGGAATATCCAAATAAGACTTCATTCGTTTTATCATCATAAAGCAATTCCAAGTCTATTGTCTTTTTAATATAGCGCAAAATCCGTTTTAATTGTTGCCAATGTTCATCTGTAGCACAATTTTGAAATTGACTAAAGTAGTTGACACTTACACTCAAATCTGGTCGCGAAGTTAACATCACATACATCAAACAACCTATCAATTCTTTGTAGGGTTCCTTTGTTAACTGACTTGTTGGATCTTTACTTAAAGTAATTTTGACTTCCATAGGTGTATCCGTTCCATTACAGTTTTCCATACCAAAACGCTTTAAAAGATTGTTTAAAAATACTTTTTGACTAATTCTGAGTTCAGACTTTTCCAAATTTCGTTCAATTTTAACTCCCAAATAAACACTCACATCTTTTAAGTCCTTCATTTCAAATTCCTGTTGGAGCAAGTGCTTTACGTTACAAATTTCTTTTATATTGCTACCGATAAGTAAAAGGTCATCGACATATAACAAAATATATACCATGCTTCCTTCATTATTTCTTGAGTATAAACAGTAATCGTGTTGAGACCTTACAAAGTTAATTTTAGTAATAAAATCGTGAAATCTTTCGTTCCACATTCTAGGAGATTGCTTAAGGCCATAAAGAGATCTGTTCAGTTTACATACCAAATTATCCGCACATTGAAAACCTTCATATAAATTTCTTCTTTCAAATATCCATTCAGAAATGCTGTTTTGACATCCATTTGATGAATGATTAACTTCAGTTTATTTGCAATTGCAAGGAGAATTCTAAAAGTTCCAACTCTAGCCACAGGTGAATACGTTTCTTGAAAGTCGAATCCTTCCCGTTGAGTGAAACCTCTTGCCACAAGACGCGCTTTGTATTCGTCAGGATTTCCGTTTTGATCCGATTTCCGCTTAAAAACCCATTTGCAATCGACCAAAGTTTTGCCTTCAGGTAATTGAGTCAAAGTCCATGTATTGTTTTTCTTTAACGACTCCAATTCAATGTTCACAGCCTTAGTCCATTCGTTAGCATCAGGTCTTACTTTTATCTCTGCATTCGTCGATGGTGCGTCGCTTACGAAACCTTCAGCGTTTAAGGCCAACGCCAAATAGTTCCCTCCTTCAAATCTCACCGGTTTACGTCTGTCTCTAGTACTCCTCCGTATCATCTGTTCTTCTTGTTCTTCATGTAATGGCAATACTTCTTGTGATGGGATTTCTTCAAAATTTCCAGCGACATCTTCATATTCGCTATTGCTATCTTCTGTACCATTTTCATTATTTTGAGGTGTTTCTTTTTCTTCGTTATCTTCATCAACCATTGTCAAATCTTCCACGGTAAAATCTTCAACTTCGATAATACTGAGCTTTTCACACTTATCTTTCATTTGCGTAGAATTTCCAAAACAGTTTTCATTGAAAACTACATCTCGAGCTGCAAGAATTTGTTGATTTTGTGAATCCCAAAGTCGGTATCCATTACCGCCATAGCCTACCATTATAAGTTTTTTCGATTTCATATCCAATTTCTTTCTATGTACTTTTGGTATATGTGAGTATGCAATACATCCGAAAACTTTCAAATTTGCTAGATTAGGCTTCTTCTTCAACCAAATTTCAGCGGGTGTCTGATTTGTATTCAACGATGCAGTGGGACTCCTGTTAGTTAAATAATTTGCACAAAAGACGGCTTCATTCCATAGAAATTTTTGTAAACCAGAACCTGCAATCATAGCTCTTGCTTTTTCCAACAACGTGCGGTTCATTCTTTCCGCAGTTCCATTTTGCTCTGGCGTGTACGCAACAGTGTACTCCAATTTGATCCCAGACAAACGACAAAAACTCTTAAACTCTTCCGACGTATATTCACCACCGTTGTCACAGCGCAATCTTGCAATATGAGCATTCATGGCGTTTTCCGACATCATCTTGTACTCCTTAAAACGCGTAAATACTTCACTCTTATTAGATATCATATAAACTGATGTAAAATGGGAGTAATCGTCAATGAAGGTCACTATGTAGCGCTTGCCGTTCCAAGAACATGGAGTAATTGGCCCACAAACATCGCTATGAACCAGCTCTAAACAACGAGTAGTCAACTTTTTCTTGCCTTGATTTTTAAACGACTTCCTTGATTGTTTTCCCAATACACATGACTCACAAAAGGTGTTCGATTTATCATTTAAATTATCTATTCCGTCAACCATCTGGGGAAGTCTCTTGATATCGTTGTAGTTTAAGTGTCCAAGTCTCTTGTGCCATACATCGATTTCTTCACATCCTTCTGTTGCATATGCACCTGCATTTTTCTTAATTTCCAAATCGAACTCATACAGCTTGAATTTTCTTGTGCCTTCCAGGACCACATGATCACCTTTAAAAACTTTCACCTTGCCTGCAGCAAAAACTGTCTTCATACCAGCTTCTTCTAATCTGCGAATAGAGAAAAGATTGCAATTTAGACCTTTGCAAAACAAAACTTTGTTAACGCTGCAATTCATATGTTTCCCATTGACAAAAATGGTTCCTTTGATAGTTCCGATCTTAGTTGCTTGTAACGAAACTCCATTCTTCGCGACTCCAATAACAATCGGTGTTTCCAGTATTGAGATATGATCAAAATAATCTTCGTTGTTCACCATATGATCTGTAGCGCCTGAATCTACATACCATTTCACGGAATATGGGGATACGTTCAAAACTTTATCTTCATCTACCATGAATGTTACGCTATCAGAATCTGCCAAATTCGCTGACTTTTCTTTCTTCCACTTGTAGCAGTCTTTCTTCATGTGGCCGATTTTGCCACAGTAATGACACTTCCATTTGAACGCTGTTCTCATGGCCACACTTTCAGCTGACGGATCTTCTGTAGTGGTTTTCTTCTTTTCTTCTTCTAAAAGTCTGCTCTTTACGAAGTCCATTTCAAGCACGTCAGGATTTAAAGTTTCAATCGCCGTAACAACCGTATTAAATGAGGATGGCAACGTCAATAGTAAGTGACAAATTACGTCCAGTTTTTCCAATTTGGCTCCTGATGATTTCAGTTGTCGAATTACTCCATCAAATTTCAGAAAATGCGCTTCTAAATTATCTCCTTCACTGCATTTCATGGTAAGCAACTTTTTCCTCAGCAGAAGCTGAGTCGATATGCTTTTCTTTTGAAAAATATTTGTAAGAGCTTCCAAAACTTGAAACGCGCTCTCTTTATCTTTCACGTACTCTAGGTGCGAATCTGCAACTCTTCTAATAATCACCGACTTCGCTTTCTTGTCGTTCCTTCGGTGCTCATCGATCTTAGCAGCAACCGCTTCTGCCTGGACGATGTCTTCTACATCTTCCTTGATGTATTTCAAAAGTGAGTGCTCGTCCAAAACGGTCTCCAAACGAAACTTCCAATTATCGAAATTTCTTCCCTCGAACAACGTAATTGAGAACTTCTCTTCCGCCATTTCTGGGCCCATAACCAGATAAAATAAAGATGCCGAGGATTCGATTAAAGAGGAACAAACAGTTTATTTAATGAAATGTATTTCGTACAAAGTTCAGTTTGCTTCTAATGAAAAATTAGAATAAAAATTGTTTGAATAAACAAAACATTCTTAGGCTTCTATACAAAAAGTGTAGCAAGTGTTTTAGTATATAGTACATATTTAATTGTGTATATATATATTTTAACACAAACCAATACCTTTTGTTGTGGAAGATCAACTCCACATTTAAAGTTTAATTAAAATTACAAGTCTAACAATTCAAATGAAGTCAAGATCGAACTCCTAAGCTAAGATATATGATACGTTATCTAAACAAAGTCTAAAAATCCCACTGCCGTTTATCCGACATTTGGTCTGCTAGTGAAATAATTAAACAATTTGTGTTATCCTTAAATATATAAATGCAACAGCAATAACAACAATTGACTGCCAAGACATAGTACAACATATGTATGCAAGAATGTAAGTACAAAGAAGAATGCGAGAAAAAGGAAACAATAACAAAATTGACCACCCAGAAGATGATGAAGAAGTAGAATAGAAAAAAAAGGAATCAATGAAAACACCTACAACAACAATGTTATCGAAACAATACACGGTGGTTTTTAAAAAATTTTAACTTTTTGAAATACCACCCGCGATTTTTTTCAGGGACAATGTTGGCGGACCCTTCTAGTATCTAAATCCGCAAACCGCGAAATCGAACGTCCAGCCGTTTTTTTTTTCGGCCTTTTAGTTTTTTTAACGATTTTTGATTATATATGTATATATGTATATGTACATATATATACTTGTATATGTATGTATGTGTAATATATATATATGGATATATATATATGGATATATATATACATACATACATACATACATATAAAAGGTATCGTTTCCGCACCATTTATTTTTTTAAAAAATCGGTTTTTTCGTATTTAAGAAAAACACAAACAAAACCCGGAAACGAAAGTAAATACATCAGATGTGATTTTTTATGCTTAATCCGATTCCGGTATTAGAATTGCTCTATTACGTCTGGACTTTGAGATATCCTTACATATATGTTTAAAGGACACCATTTTTTTCCTATTTTTGAAGTTATATAACAAGATAAGGTAATATTATGCCGTAAAATCTGGTATGACAGTTAATAGTCCTAGTTTTTTCCTTGAAAACTCAATCAAACCGATAACGATATCTTTTTTTTGGTTGGAGATATCTTTGCCTAAAAAGTTTAAAAAGTGCAAAAACACGATTTTTGGCTATATTGGATGTTATATGCAGGACACACAAAATTTTTTTGGGAATTTTTGTTACAAGAAACATTTGGTACTTTTTTTTGGCTATCAAGTGTTTATCTGCAATATTTTTCTGCAAAGTTATGTTAACTTTAAAATCACACCATGAAACTTAAAGCGAAAAATCTCGGTTTTTGGCTATATTTGAGGTTGTATACAGTACGGAAAAAATTCGTCTGCTCCTTTTTACTAACCAAAGCATTTAAAACCATTCTTTATCTTCAAAATAAGCTATCAAGAAGTCTCTTGTTATTGTTTTCCACAAAGTTATGACCATTTAAAAATTACATTATGGAGTGCAAACTCACAGTGTACGAGTATTCCTTATATTGCTGCAACATGTTTTCTTAAAATAGTCATAACTTTTTAGAAAATAAGAGCAGACGAATTTCGTCTGTACTGTATACAACCTCAAATATAGCCGAAAACCGAGATTTTTCGCTTTAAGTTTCATGGTGTGATTTTAAAGTTAACATAACTTTGCAGAGAAATATCGCAGATAAACATTTGATAGCTCAATTTAAAGCCAAAAGAAAGTACCAAATGTTTCTGGTAATAAAAATTCCCAAAAAAATTTTGTGTGACATATATATGTGTACATAATATGTATATACACACCGAGATATACTCAAAAATCGTTAAAAAAACTAAAAGGTCGAAAAAAAAACGGCTGGACGTTCGATTTCGCGGTTTGCGGATTTAGATGCTAGAAGGGTCCCCCAACATTATCCCTGAAAAAAATCGCGGGTGGTATTTCAAAAAGTTAAAATTTTTTAAAAACCACCGTGAATATACTCCAGTCACAATAAATCCTAAACAAAACAACATGGTCCGTTCACAATAAATTTTAAACAAAATAATATGGTCCATTCACAATAAATCCTAAACAAAATCCGGTACACCAATAGTACACTTTACAGCAAAACAGAAGTCTGGATACACTGTTTTTAGTCAGTTTTGAGAATTTTAACCTTAAAATTTTGTATGGAGATTTTCATACAAAAAGTCACTTTTTTGAGTTAGAACCGGGATAGTACTTCTACTAATTTCACTGCTAAGTAGTTACTCAATACATAAAATCAAAATTTCATCCCGAAAACAAAAAATCGTTAAAATCAGTAAAGACTTCTAACAATCAAATTTCACCCTACTGTAAAACTCTATAACTACATTTTGGATAAAACTCGTTGTCACAAGGTCATAACGAAATCATAAAATTTGGCATTGTTTTAGTATAAATGCGCGTGAATTTCGCTTAGTTATTATTTGTTGTTAGAATATAGGGTCGCAAAAATGGCAATTTTTGTAAAATTCTTAAAAAGACTGCTTTTAAAAACTAAACATATTTTTTTCAGATTTTTTTTCAAATTTGTTGCTAAAACTATAAGTGAATAACACATATTTTGGAAAATAGCGCTTTTTTAAAAAAACTGGTCAACATTTTTAAAAATTCAGCATATCTCGAAATCCATGACTTAGGATTTTTGTGCACCTATTTTGTACTTACTCAATTAAAATACCTTTCGGAACAAATTTGCTTTATCGACTGTTGTTGTTTATTTTTTTTGCCCAAATAGGGCTCTGGGAATTAATTACAACAACAACTTCTGGTCGAACCTACTTTCGGAGATATAGCCATCGGAAGATCGAGATATATCTTTTATAATCGGTATAAGCTGGATGGATTTTAAAAATATTGATGTCATATGAAAGGTATTTTACCGGGCTATATAATTGCTTTTCAAAATTTTTCAATTTGAGTGATAATTTTCGAGATACATATGACAATATTTTAAAAATGCACCCCATTTTTTCCCAAAAAACCGTTATTTTTCCAAAAAAATTTATTATTAACCTGTAATTTTAATAACTAAATTAGGAAGCCCAATTTATTTCCTTTCATGTGATATGCAACATGTATCTGAAATTGCATCATTAATAGATTTCTATAGAAAAAAACAAAAATGGACTAAATCAATTTTTTGGAAATTAGGAACTCTTAACAACAATGCCAGGAAAGACAGCAACAACAACTTTACTACTACTACTACAACAGTAATTTTACATAAGAGTAGGGTTTATTGGGCGGCCTGCGGCCGCTGCTCAGGATTTAGAACTGTCAGACATCCAATAAGGGCTTCGCGGCGGCCTTCGGCCGCGGATCAGTCTATGATATATCCAACACATAGTTTGATAGCATAATTGCGCGCGCAATTTTTAATAAAATTTTTAAATTTTTTAAAAATAATAAGTAGCTGCTGCGCTTGTACAAGTAGCTGGTTCTCTTTGTTGTTGTTGTAGTAGTAGTAAAGTTGTTGTTGTCTGTTCCGGCATTGTTGTTGTTAAAAGTTCCTAATTTCAAGCAAATTGATTTTGTCTATTTTTATTTTTTTTCTATAGAAATCTAATCTTCTAAGCAATTATATAGCCCGGTAAAATACCTATCATATGACATCAATATTTTTAAAATCCATCCAGGGGTTCCCAACATATACCGATTTTTATAAAAAATATATACCGATCTTCCGATGCCTATATCTCCGAAAGTAGGTTCGACCCGAAGTTGTTGTTGTAATTCATTCCCAGAGCCCTATTTGGGCAAAAAAAAAAAAAAAAAAACAACAACAGTCGATAAAGTAACATTAAGCCTACCTTTCATATGACAACAATATTATTAAAATCATTTAACACATTGACTGCCAGACCAATTTTTGTACTATTTCCCAGGGTGCCAAAATTTTTATTTTTTTTTATTTTCATGTTTTATATGAAATAACAGTCATTGTTAGGTGTTTAGTTGCGTCTTTACAACTTTTGGAAGTCTTAGAAAATATTTAGCCCTGGCACCCTATGTAAAGATAGACGTCCATCTGTTTGCCAAGTGCCATGGCTATTATTTTTAATAGCCAGAAAGAAGTGTTATAATGTTAACAGTGCTGTATATAAGTGTATATGGGACGTTTCACATCAACCGGCCACTTCTGTCGCGAGAATTTGTGGGGACGGAAAATAAAGTTTTGGATCCCAAAATTTTCGTTTTTTTAAGCTTTCGAAGGCCCAGTGGCGCTTTTAAAAATTTCAATATGGCGACGTTGTAAAACGCGCCGAAAATAAAACGGGCGTAAAATAATTTTTTTTTTAATATTTCGACGTAAATTTTATCACTCGGGGCTTTTGGGGGTCGCCGATCACGAATCTGAAGCAAAAATTTGAGAATTCTTAAATCCAAGATGGTGAATGCACACATTGTGGGAAATTACTAGTTTTGACCAAGTCGAAAAAATAAAGCTAGAGTTGTTCAAATTCGTCCAAACTTACACATATAGCTTAGAAATATTAAGGTATGCATTGTTTGAGAACCCTAGCATTATTTTTTGGAAGTGTCTATTCGGGGGGACTCGCGTACGCTAAATCTCATTTAGCGTACGCGAAATCTCAATTAGCGTACGCGAAATCTCAATTAGCGTACGCGAAATCCAGTGAAGTTCTTTCCTCCGGGGAACTTGATTTATTTATATACTGATCCGCGGCCGAAGACCGCCGCGAAACCAGTGTTGGATGTCTGACAGGTTTAAGTCCTGAGCTGCGGCCGCAGGCCGCCCACTTACCCCTACTTCTATGTAAAATTACTGTTGTAATGGAGCTGCGTCCCGGGGGAAAAAACTTCACTGGAGTCCCCCCGAAAAGACAGACTCCTATTTTTTCGACTAGCTATATATTAGAATTCTCTCACACTGAAATAGTTTTTATTGGGCCTTATCGTAAATAAATATTCTCGAGAATTTCTTCACTAACTCCCTGGTTTGCAATCGCAAAAAAAATTTCGTGGAAAGGGAAAATTCACTGGAAAAATTATGTAATCGGCAATAAGTTGGGAGCGAGATTTTTAATTTTTATTTGTTAAATTTGCTCCTCAACTTTTTGCTAGGGAGTACTAACGTATAAATGAATAATTATAAATAACGTTTGACAGATTAAAAACTTTAGTACAACAATTTTAAAGATTATTGAAATTGCTTTCATATGACACTAAAGTTTTTAATATCCATCCAAGCGTTTCCAACTTATACTGGTTCTGCTAAAACAACTTTTCACTTAAATTTTTTTTTTTTTAACTTTTTGATGCAAACTTGATTTTTCAAATCCACAAAAATGATTAAAATACATTTTTTCTTTAAAAAGCAAAGCATTCATTTCAATTTCACTGCTGCAATTGCTTCTTTTTCTTTTGCAATTGCTGTTTCTTGTTTATCTTTTTCTTTTAAGTCAGCTGTTAAAATCCAGTGGAAAATGGGAAAAATGTCAACGATTTATGGAAAAAAGCGTTGCCACGTGTTTTTTTTCGTGTAAAATGTGTACGAAATTGGAAAAAATCAGCGATCAGACTGGTTGTTTGCGCAAAATGTCAAAGCTATGGGAAAGACACAGCGTTGCAAACTGGTTATTTCTGAAAATGTCAACGATATTAAAATAAAAAAAGTCAGTGTTGCCAACTTAGTGCTTTTCGCGCTAGATCTAGTGCTTTTTTTGGGATTATTACCCGTAAAATTTTTGGCCTAGTGCTTTTTCATTTTTAGTGCTTTTTCTAGTGCTTTTTTCTTTCTTTTTGAAGACTTTGTTTTGCTCGTTGTAAAAAGTTCATAAAATGCTGATGGGAACAGGCTTTCTTTTTTCAAAGATTCCTCGGACCTAAACCCTTTTAAAGATCTGGGAAATTTAGTCCTACGTGTGTTGTCATTGCCATACTCCAATGCTGAAGTAGAAAGATGGCTGCGTTTAAATCAAAAATAAGAAGCAAACTTTCATTTAACTCTGTCAATTCTTTACTCCATATTAAATATGGATTAAAATGGTTGCTGCTGCGAACCCGAAAGTAGTGTAAATAATTTAGCAGATTTGTTTTAAACTTATAAGCTAAAAGTTCGAGTCATCTAAAGCCAAAGTAATTTTGATCTTAGTTTTATGTACATTATAGGGTAAGGGAGGGAAATATGGACTACGTGGTTAATATGGACCACACGGTTATTTCTTACTGCATACATAGGATTTATCGTTATTCCTCTTCAAACTTAACGCTAATACCTAAAGCTTATAATAGGGTGATTTTAGCGTTCGGTGAAGTCGCATGTTTCTGTAAAGTTGATTTTTCTAAAAAAAGATCAGTGATAATTCTTTTCTAGTGAGTATATTTCATTATTTCACTTTAAAGACATCGCGTTTTTAAATAAATGGTTAATTATATAAATTCAGTGAATACCATTTATAGCACAAATAAGTTCATTAACCAAAAGAGTTTTTGATAAAAAAACCACTTATTTCCCCAACACGTGCTGTGGGTAATATGGACCACCAAAGAAAAAAGCCTCAAAAACAAAAATATTTATCATCTTTTTCAGATGGGGAATCTAGTTGCAGTTTTCTTGACGAGTCTGATTGTCATTATATGTAATTCGTTAAGTACAAAGGAAAAAAAAATGATAAAAAATGCATATAATGTAATACCCTTTACTCAGAAGATCGACGTGGCGAATTTTGGGTTGAATGTGTAATCTGACATTCTTGGAGTCATGAAAAATGTGCCGAATGTGGAAGTAACATTTTTGTATGGAACTTCTGTTCGAAATTGACTATATGGTCCATATTACACCACACTTTTCTTTTATCTTCATTTTGAGTATTTTCAGTTTTTTAATTTTTTTTCTTTATCTTGATGAGATATTTATCTAAAAGTGAATCAGAATAAAGGTTAATTGTTTCCTTTACTGAATGACATAAAATTAATTGTTTTGTTTTATGTATTTTGGGTTTTATTTAAAAAAGAAAGATGGGTGGTCCATATTTTCCTCCCTTACCCTATGTGTCGTTAAATATCAAAACTGTCTAAGTTCCTCTCAGATTTTTAGGCAAAATAGAATAAATTTCATTGAATTGCTTTTCATTTATTTTATTTTTCCCACATATCAAAGAGGGACATAGGCAGTTTTGATATTTAACTACACATATACACGTATATAAGGTAAGGGAGGGAAATATGGACTACGTGGGTAATATGGACCACATGTATATTTTCCATTGCATACATAGGATTTGCCGTTATTCATTTTTAAACGTTACGCCAATACCTACGCCCTATGCTCCTCCTAGGAGTTAAAGGAGAATACATACATACATACATTACCTAAAGCTTATGTCAGTGCGATTTTATCGTTCGGTAAAGTCGCATGATTCTGTTAAGTTTTTTTCTTTTCTAAAAAAGAGCTTGGTGATCATTTTTTTCCAGTGACTAAATTTCATTATTTCATTTTAAAGACATATATATGTTCATTGCCCACAAGAGTTTTTGATAAAACACCATTTATTTCACCAACACGTGCTGTGGGTAATATGGACCACCAAAGAAAAAAGCCACAAAAAACAAATGTATTTATCATCTACTTTAGATGGAGAATCTAGAGGCAGTTTTCATAACGAGTCTGATTTTCATTGTTTGTAATTTGTAAACTACAAATGAATAGAAGATGAAAAATGCATACATGTATAATGTAAAACCTTTTACTCAGAAGATCACTCTGGCGAAGTTTGGTTTGAATGTGTAATCTGACGTTCTTGGAGTCATGAAATGTGCCGGATATGGAAGTAATATTTTTATATGCAACTTCTGTACCAAATAAACATGTGGGCCAATATGGACTATATAGTCCAAATAACACTATACTTTTTTTTATCTTTATTTTGAATATTTTCAGTTTTTTAACTTTTTTTCTTTAACCTGATGAGATATTTATCTAAAAGTGAATCAAAAGAAAAGTGAATTGTTTCCTTTAACGAATGACATAAATTTAATTGTTTTGTTTTATGTTTTTTGAGTTTTATTTAAAAAAGAAAGATTGGTGGTCCATATTTCCCTCCCTCACCCTAATAATTATTTATTGAATAGTGTTTTTATAAAAGAATTGATTCATAATTTAAATGTTTTTATTTAAAATTACTAAACTTGTCTGTACACGTACGAAACTTTTTCGTTTTTTTTTTTGCAAATTAGAATTTAGTGCTTTTTTGATTCAAAATTTAAATGTTTTTATTTAAAATTACTAAACTTGTCTGTACACGTACGAAACTTTTTCGTTTTTTTTTTTTTGCAAATTAGAATTTAGTGCTTTTTTTGGGAAAAAACGCGTTTTTTTGCCGGATTTGGTGCGTTTTCAAATTTAAAAGTTGGCAACACTGAAAAAAGTATCCCTGCAGGAAGGGGAGTTTGCATTAATGAAATATTCACTACTTCCACTGCTCCTTCCCCGGGAGGGAGAGAATGGAACTCCCTTCAGATTTACGATAAGGCCCATTATTTCTCAAAATAAATATCTATAAAATCTAAGCAAACCGCAAACTCTTCAAACCAAGTTCACTTAGCACTAAGAGTGGTACTAGTCTTTTCATTTTGTATTGAATTTTGTTTCTAGAGGCTATGCATTTTTCATGACGAGGCAAAATAACAAAAAACTACTGGCTATGGAAATCCATAGCCACAAGCCTGAATGAAACTGTACTGGCTATTGAAATCAATAGCCATGGCAGTCAATGTGTTAATTTCAGAACCTATACCTCAATGTAATGTAGTATGTAATTAGAAAAAACGTTTGGGACATGTAATGTTGAAGGAATTATTTTGATTCAGTAAAATTTAACAAAATAATCAATAATCGCTTGCAATTATAATTCTACTTGCCGTATGCGCTTCGTTGCGAGTTCAATTCTTCTCTTCTGATATTGGTGAATTGAAACGATGTGATTCTTGTCGCCAAACTGGACGGCTTTTCTCCTTAATAACTGATCCCAGATAATCATAGTTTTCTTGAAAATGCATTTGAGGCTTTTCTCCTGCCACACTTTTTTACTGATGCACTAGCTTTTTCTAATGAGTTTTTTTTTATTTGTTCACAATTTTCACACATTTTCCGTCAATTTCAAAATCTAGGCAACTTTATTTCGACCGGTTTTAGTTGAAGTCAATTCTTCGGCAATTACTTTAACGATTTTCATTATTTTTGCATACTTAGCACCTCTATACATGATTAAATTTCACTTTTGCAATCGTGTCAAATAGAAACCAACAACCGTTTGTGGGTACGTTCAGTTACACGCACTCGAGCTTACGCCAGTGGTGCCAATATAATAAAATCGTACTAACGATGTCTTTAGATAAGTTGTAAAGTGTAGCAAACCTCGTGTTTGGATTAGTCCTTTCCCATCATAAGTGACAATCGAAACGATTGTCACTCATTAAGAAGTAGAAGAAGTTGTAAAGCTGGAACTACAGGGGGTACACACTAGAGATCATGTTCGAAAAAACACTTCAGATAAATGACTTAAATAAATTGAATGTAGCACTTATTGAGACATTTACAACAATATAACTTGATAACACAGTGCAACACAAAAAATGTCCCTGGGGTCTGAAGGTGTTTTTTTGATTGCTTATCTTCTCTTCTTATACGAGCTAAAATTGTATGTTTTTTTGTTTGTACTTATTTCTGTGCCAATATTTTTCTCGAAAACGGCTACAGCGATTTTAATGAAACTTGGAATAGTGTTAGATACCAGCATACAATGAAAAATTAGCTAGGTTTGAACTTTGTAAATGCTCACCAGGGAGCGTGGCACTGCCCTGAATTTTAAATTTGATTTAGTCATAACTCGCAAACCATACAAGGTATTTAGATGAAATTTGGTGAGCGGGTACGGCTTAATAATACCTTGTAACAGGCAAAAAGTGGGCGGGATCGAAGAAGTGCTACGCCCACCTTTTAGCTTTTGAAAATTTTGGTTCAATATTACTCGAAAATGACTCCAACAATTTTAATGAAAATTTAGGAGATGTTACCTCTACAAACAGGAATTAATATGTAATACACAGTTATATTAGGAAAACTCGTTGAAGGGCGTAGCACCGCCCACAAAAATATAAAACGGTATAACAAGAAAACTTCTAAAGCAAACATTCTGAAATTAACTGCGAGGAGCCTGATTGCAAAGGGCGTCTCTGATCTGAAAGTGGGCGAAATATCGCCATTGCGCGTGGAACCTCCCATACAAGCAAAATACGTTAAATGCTATTTCTCGCAAATGTTACAAGATATTTTAATGAAATTTGGTATATAGGTACTGCTTATCAATGTCTTGTATAATCGAAAAGTGGGCGGCATCGAAGAAGTGCCACGCCCCTTTTTTAACCATTGAAAACTTCGATTCAATATTACTCAAAAACCGCTTCAACAATTGTAATGAAAATTCAAAAGATTTTACTCCTAAAAACAAGTATAAATATGTGATATACCGTTATATTAGAAAAACTTGTTGGAGTGCGTGGCACCGCCCACAAAAATATAATACGCTATAAAAAGTAAACTACAAATGCAATCTTTCTGAATTTAACTGTAGGGAATCTTCTTTTTATTGGGCACATACGACCTGAAAATGGGCAAAATATGGCCGGTGTGCGTGGAACCTCCCATACAAGTAAAACAAATTTAATGATATTTCTTGCAAATGGTACAACATATTTTGATGAAATTTGGTATGCGAATCTGGATCATGAGTATCTAAAGTATAACGAAAAGTGGGCTTTGTTCAATAATTGCCACGCCCACTTTTTACCAAAATAAAAATTTTAGTAATAACTCAGGCACAAAAAAAAAGGAAAGAACTTTATTTCTTATATGCAGTCTTATGTACTTTTCTACGCTGAACCCTTCTTCATCAGCAGAACTGTCATTATACCTGCAGGATTTTGAAATATCCTTCCGTGAAGTTGAAGAAAACGCTGTGTTCAGTCTTACTGCGTATCGTGGCGTCGAATAGCCACAATCTATCTTATCAAAATATCCTTGCGCTCTTTTCCAATAGATCTCTTACTTTCCGAGTTATGATGATAAGATATTTCAGCCCCCATACAAAAGGCGAAATATTTTGGGTGCGTGGCATATCCCATTTATTTATTTTAGGGCATTCTATTTCACCAAAAAAATTTGGAGTTGTTGATATTTTTCTATACCATTCGATATTTTCCGAGTTTTTTCTTATTATTATTCTCATCGGTTAATTTATCATTTTGAAAGCATAAACATTGGAGGTGAAAAAATAAGAATTTCATACCAAAAAATAACTATGAATAAAAACATCGACTAAAATAATAAGATCAGATTGTTGACCGAGCAGGGATCGGTCTCCAGGTATTGAAATTTATAAGGCACTGCCAATCGAAAATTAAAAATTTCAAAAAGTTTAAAAATTTTGGAAAATGTAAAGTCATAAATCGAGAATTAAATTTTTATACATATAATTGTTTTATGATTTATTTAATTCAAAGTATGTTAACTTTAGATTTCCTACATATCCAACTAAATTTTATTATTAAGAGTTTGTTTTTCTAATTATTTACATCTAATTTTACTTTTCTCATATTTTCTTTTACAAAAATATATAAAATCAAATTGGTTATTTTAAAAATTTTAGTACGTACATTAGGGTGGCTAAAGATAAAATGATTATAAAAAAAAAGTTTTTTTATACCCTACACCCAGGGTATATTCACTTTGTCCTTCCGTTTGTAACGCAGAGAAGGAGGCGTGGCAGATATAGAAAAGTAAATATATTCTTGATCAGCGTCACCTCCTGAGTCGATATAGCCATGTCCGTCTGTCTGTCTGGCTGGGTGGCTGGCTAGCTGGCTGTGTGTTGAAATACACTTTTTGGGAAAACTGAGAAAGATAATTCAATGAAATTTGGTATACTGCCTCCGCCGTCAAGGATAGCTCGGGGGATTGAAAATGAGCGAAATCGCTCAACGGACACGCCTACCGCCCATACAAAAAATATATTCAAAATGCAATTTTCGGAGTATTTTTCACGACAATGCAACTAAAATACGCATAAATACTAAGAATTGTAAGCGCAAGCTCTGAGAAAAAATTTAACGAATTCGGACAAGAGGGCGTGGCACCTCCCATATAAGCAAAAGCTTCAAAACGCTTTACTGAATGCGTTTTTTGAGATATTCGAACCAAATTCGACTCAGACACTAAGTATCATAAATGAAAGCTTTCGACAAAAATTGAGTGAAATCAGACAAGGGGGCGTGGCACCTCCCATATAAGCAAAAGTTTCAAAATGCTATACTGAAAGAGTTTTTTGAGATAATACGTGGCATCTCTTATATAAGAAAAAGCTTCAAAACTCTACTGAAAACGTTTTTCACTCAGACACTAAAAACTATAAGTACAAGCTTTTTTTAAAATACTGCAGTGTAGGGTATTTAATGTTTGGCCAGGCCAAATTTTACACCCTTACTAGTTATTTTTATCTCCGATTTTTTGAAACTTTTTTTGTCTCATAGTAAAGGAAGAGTACCGCCAGCGGGCAGGATCCGGATGTGGGCACCCCTCCCCCCGTAACTTTTGACAGAAAAAAATGCGGCTGTTCTGACAAATGTTAAGCGCGTGTAATGACAGCATGAAGTTTTTGTGCATTTACCGGAGCAAACAGACGCATTTGCTTGATGCTGAGAAGAAAATAATTTTTGAATGAGTAAAAGTCAACACAAAAGCTTTTTCAAAAATTTTCTAAGTGCGATAAATCGAAGTGAATCAATCGAAAAGCTAACTGCAATCTGTATTTATGTAGTAAATTTATTATATTTTGTAATTCAAGACCGAATGTTCACACAACACAATTTGCTCATTGTTTTTCAAAGAGGCTATCAAAGCTGAGTATGGGCCCCGAATAGGTCCGGGTGCGGGCACCCCTCTTTTTTTATTTAAAGCGTGTGTTTTACTGAAATGGATGCCAACGTTACCAATCTTAATGGTATTCTTATGCCATTTTACGCTTTTTTAGTGGAAAGGAAAGAACCAATAGGCTCTTTAAAGATGTCGTAGAAAAAAAGTTATTTTAATTAAGTGAGAGTGTTGAGGTGGCAAAAAATCTCAGTATTGAGTTTCCAGACAAACAGATGGCGGGCATGGATTGGTACAAAAAAAATCATGCTTGGCAAAAGAGCAATGTCAACAAGGGCCAGAGATTACGTCACCTAGCTAGCTTAATTTTCAAAAAAATTGGTCTGACATCAGCCGAAGATAATCAAGTCTGGTTTCGGGGCAACAGGTACGATGTCATTCGATCCAGACGTTTTCAGTGACGCTGATTTGGTTAAAGCCGTTGAGGAGAATTTGTTAAATTTTTGTGAGTCAATGTAAAATATGTTAATTTTGCTTTTTTCTCCATTTGATTGCTTTTAGTTTCATATTTTCCCATTTTTAGCCGATTTTCTAAGGGTGCCCACAGCCGGACCTAAAATTTTTTTTTGTCAAAAATTATCACTTCACTATTTTTTTGATATAATTTTTCCAACTGACGAAACGAATTTAGTTTCTTCACCAGTAGTTAGCTAAGGTCTTTAACTTTCCATTGGCACTTATATGTCTGCATAATATACATTTGGTCAAAAGTTATAAGTCGATAACAAAACGCTGCCCACACCCGCTACCCTTCCCCTACTAGTTGAGATAAGCATCTATGATTTTTTTTAATTTTTTTTAACTGAGCCGTTTCAGAGATATTAGTTTTCAAAAACTAAAAAGCTGCAAACCAACATTTAGTAGGTTGTTGAAATGCTCGTGACTCCGTCAATAGTCAACCAAATCATTATTTTTTTTAATAAAGTTTTCTTTTTTTAAGGAAATTTTTATAAAATCAAAAAAAAAATTTTACATAATTTTTAAATTAAATTTTCAACTTTTAAAACTAAATTGCTATTTTATCAATGATTATACTCATCGATTTTTTTTAAAAAAAATTAAAAAAAATTCTAATGAATTTGACAAATTTTAATACTATTTTAAGAATGGGCAAACGATGGGATCTAATTTTTTAAAAATTTTTAAATTAACAAAAATGCGAGTGAAAGAGCACTAAAATATTCTTCGTTGCCGAAAGAGGGTAAAAATGTTCGGAGATGCAAAAGCAAAATGCTATCCGGAACGGTATGTAATGCCCTATATATCGCCGGTGCTTACGAAGATTATCTCTTCTCTAAATGCGGACAAGAAAATCCTTTTTTTCAAACTGCGGCGAAAAATATCTGTTTTGTTTCAAGAAAAGAGTTTTTTGAGATAATCCAACCAAACTTCACTCAAATAGAGAAGACTATAAATGCACGCTCTAAGCTAAAATTAGACAAACTCGGACAAGAGGGCGTGGCCCCTCCTATATAAGCAAAAGCTTCAACACACTGTACTGAAAACGTTTTTTACTCAGACACTAAAAACTATAAATCCAAGCTCTGGACAAAAACTGGGTGAATTCGGACAAGAGAGCGTAGCACCTCCCATATGAGCAAAATTTTAAAAACACTGCAGTGTAGGGTATTTAATGTTTGGCCATGCCAAATTTTACACCCTTACTAGTTTTTTTTTTTTGAATAATGATGAAAGTTACTTTTAACTTTTGTAATGATTGAGCATATTTAAGTATGGCTTATTCCATATTAAGTATGTGCTATCTTATATTTTCTAATAAATTTTTTTTTGGAAAATTTTGAAATGAAAGGCTAAGCTTGTTTTCATTGAGTCACGAAATGTGAAGTATGGATAGGTATTGATGGGCGGGTTGAGATGGAAGGCTGACCACCTTATCTTCGGCACTGTTACTCGTATGTTGATGCAGGTCCTCCATGTGTAGTTTTAGTATAAAAGAAAAATTTTGGTTTTGATTAATAGCAATCGGTGAATACATAAATGTTTTTTTTTTTTTTGAATATTCGGCTAATTGTTTTACATCTAGCTCTGCATACAATTTTGATGTATTTAGCTTCCGTCCGTGTCTGAACGCCAACCCCCACTCCCAACCCTGAGCTTAGACCGATAAAAATGAAGTATGCAGAACCGGTCAGTAGGATACGGGCCACTTTTGGAGGCAGGATCGTTACAAGAGTGCACTAACAATGAACATTTAGATAAGATATTGCTGCGGCTTTGGCAACTACTAGAACAAGTTGCTGATCTAAAACATTTGAAGAGTTTAGACATTTGAGAAAAGACACTGGTAGAGCAAAGCAAGGTAATTTACTATATTAAGTATGTTCCTCATTATTGTGTCATGAAATAATATTTAGAGTGGTCTTTGTTGCAAGCGGTTCGACTGAATCAGTTGTTTAATAGAATGCGTTTTAGAAGGCATAAAATTGCGATTTGTGCTGATATTAAGATAATGTTAAGAACGCAGAAGGAGCTTTGATTCAATGTGTAAGAGGGCCGAATGGGAATTCTTTTTGGCTTCTGACATAATGCAGTTATAGTAAGGGATATGTTCATTGCTTTTTTTTGAAGAGCGGTGTTTTTGAGCTTTTTACATGGAAAATTAATGAAGATTGGGGCAAAAATGTTCCTGATGAATAGCGCTGGAGAGATTACTGAGATAGAATTTGTTATTTTGAAAATTTCATAATTAGCAGGTGGATTGCGGGCACAAAGGTGCAGGAACATGGTTTTCTGATGCATCATATATGTATGGTGCAGTGATTTATGTGACAATGGGGCAAAGCATATGAGTTTCAGTGAAACTTTAAGCATCAAAAGCACGTGCAACACTGCGCAAGATTGTTGGTTCAACTTCTGACCAAAGTGCTGGAGGAAATAGGCTGGGCAAGTTGTGAATACTTCCTGCGGTGCGATTTTATAAGTGGTACCTTATCAGAAATTAATACCTGGAGACCGGTCCTTGCTCGTTATACAATATAATCTAATCATTTCGAGTCGATATTTTTAGCTAACAGCTTTTTTATGTGGTGCAATTCATAGCTAAAAATTATCACACTGTCCGACAATTTCAAATTTTTGTAAAACACATGAGAAAATCCAAAAAATTCTTAAAATACGTTAAAAAAATATTCGTGCCTCGTGGTGTTTCTCCAGCACATCACATTTTTTATATGTAATCGATTTTTGAAGTTTTTTATTCGTACGTATTTTAATTTTTTATTCTGAAATCTAAAAACTTTTTGGAAGCTTTATTTCTACCATATAAATAATGTCGAAGGTCGTCGTTATCACTAAACAAAAAAAAACAAGAAAGCGCCATAAAAGAGTTTGCGACAAATTCATTTAAGCCACGGAAAAATATCTGGTTATTTGTTTAATCCCTTCAGACTTTGCTAGAAAATAACTCTGTAACTTTTCTTGGGCGAGCTTCAATATATTACAAGTCTGTATTAAAAGACAGAAAGTGACATAGTAGGCACTTACCTAAAAAATTTCATCGAAATCGCTTGTAAGGATTCTTAAATAGTGGGTATTCCATTAATTTAAATTTCTTCAAAATAGCTTTTTTAGCTTCCAAGATAGAACGGAATGAAATAGAAAATGTGGCGAAAAATGTGACACATCCTTGCAGTTTTATCTCTACCGCCTACCGCAGCCATAAAAGTTTCATTTCAAAAAATAATTTATCCATTAATACCTTCTAAAAGTAAAATAATACCGAATATTAACCCGAATTTCAAAATATCAAATATTACCAATGTTCGCTTTGTGTGAAATGCTCATTCATTGAGGATAAATAAAATTAGATATATGATGGCGGCAAACTGAAAAAAATTTATTTTCAACTCAAATCTTGATCGATTACTCCGACTGACCCCGTAATTCCATTCAAAGGCAAAGGTAATGGCATAAACATTATGTGCCATTATGTTCGGTTATTTGGCTGATATCTTTTTTTCAACTTAATACCATCAATTCTACACCATCAAGTAAACTTTTCGTGAAAACAGAGTTTAATTTTTATCATTTCTAACAAAACGTCAACAAATTCATATTATGACGCTACTTTTGCTCATGATTGAACTCTACTCCTTATATCGTCACTCTTACTTAGGCCAGATTCACGAAAGTGCAAATTTTTCAGTTTTGCACTAATGTGGTTTCCCAGTGTGCCAGACGGTTCATATCTTCGCTTTTTTACCCGTTACGGATCCGTTACTGATCCGTTGGCGGGAGAAAGGATTCCCAAAAAAAAAGCGAATCGTTTTTTTTTTTTTGGAATTTCATGGTGTAAAACGTAAGAAATGTTGGGTTGTCGTTATGTTATGTCGCAATACTATATGTACGGATAATACGGATAATAAAGTCCCAACAATGAATGGTGAATATGAATTTTATTTTCATAATAATCGTTTAGGCTTCGCTTAGATTTATAATGGTTTATGCATAGAATATAAAAGCTCCACAGTTTAGTTGTATGTGCGAAAAATATAAGCAACAGCGGTTTGATAAAGACTGGAAATTTTGCCGAAAAAAATTACTTTTTCGTCGGCTTAGAAAACCGAACTTGGAAAACGGAGTACGATCTTTATGATTTCATTTTTTCAATTGAATAAATCGATGTATGAATTGTTGAAGTTCACTTACTTGTACACTTGTACACTTGCAGCCTTTTCATGCAGATCAGGAACGATTTTTTTCTCTTTCTTTTCACTCGGCTCCCATATATTTACTGCACTTTTGAAGCTTTGCACTTGAAGGCGATGGCAAAATTTATACATTTTCGTTTGCCAAAAAAAGCCTTTCATTTAACACTTCACTTAACACTTTATTTAACAATTAAACACTTTATTTAACAACTACACACTTTATTTAACACTTTTACACACCGAAAAACACAACTTTTCATATTTTTATTTAAACAAATTCGAGAAGAATGTTAACCGAACCGCGAGATTGCTTCATTACCGAAAACTGACATAAATATATCAATGTTGTCGACTCATTCGCGTTTGTAAAGCGAGGGCTAAATTTGCAAAACTATTAATCTACAATTGGGAGACCGGTAAATGGAAAGTTACGAAGGATGGTCATTAATCGACTCCATATTGTCTATGTCTATTCTATATTATGCCATTTTAGAATTGTATTTATACGTGTCTTTATTACAGAAATCGGTAAATAGGTCAATTAAAAAGAAAAACCCGCGGAGCGTCAATAAATTAGGGGTTGTTAATCGAAGAGGTAGGGGAAAATGTACCCTTTACAGTTTTTTCAATACTTGTGGGGTGAAAAGTAACCTTATTGACCGCAGAATGCGCTGCGATCGCACAAAAGATTATGGTGCCTTATAGTTAATTCATATTTACTAAAAAAATAAACAGCTATTTGTTTTATTTTGACACCCGATTTCCGGAAGTTATGCAAAATACTCCTTCGCGGCGTCGCTGATCTCCTCGCCCGAGCTGAACTTTTTTATTGATGAGCCATCTTTTGAGGGACAGATAATAGTTCGAGGGAGTCAAATCAGGCGGATGGGGAAGCAATCTAGCGAACAACGAAAAATTTCAATATTTTTTATTGAAAACTTTTAGTAGAGAAATAAATTTACCATCGAAATAGCTTATTTAAAAAAAAAAAAAATGCTTAAGCTACTTCAAAAATTTTGAAACCAAAAGGGTCGAATTCTTGTGTTTTTTTACTCTTTTGCCTTTAAATTTTTTTAGGGCCAGGGATAGTTAAAAAAAGTAAAAAATTTCCACCTACATGCTTTATTAAAAACTATTTTAGGGTAAAAATTGACCGACATAAGGCCGCTAGAACATGGAAATTTTGTTTATGCGGTCGGAAAAACTTTTTTTTTATCAAAACCAAGACGTCTCACAGTGGGCATATATTATACTGGCCACATATCGCCGGGTTAAAACTACAACTAGACATCTACATTTTTCATGTTTTGAGAAAAAAGCGTTTTAAGTTTTTTAAATTTCGTTTTTTGTATGGGATTTTGCAGTTTTCTCCTTTTTATTCTTTATGTAAAATTGGATGAAGACTACATATCGAAAAATCGACTAGACTGGGGCAAAGATCCGTTTTTTCTTCATGATTTTGTATACTTAACTCATAATGTCAGTACATATAGATGTCTAGTTGTAGTTTTAACCCGACGATATTATACTGGAAAATGACGAATATCAAAAAATTTATTTCTTTTTTGTGTCAAAGTTTTCAAAATTTATCGATTTTGGCTTTTTGAGCTCAAATTTTCGAAAAATCACCATAATTTACGTATTATGTATAAAAACTCAAATAAATATTTTCTTGAAGGCTAAGTGCTTGTCCTTTTTGCTAAAATGCTATTTTGACATATTTCGATGCAAACGAATTAAAAATAGCGTTCCAAAAAAGGCAATTTATTTTCTCCCGTCAAAAACTTCAACATGAAAAAGTTCATAAAAAAAAGTTCTCAAAAAAGGCAGCAGGGACTTTGTATTTCGATTAAGCATACTTTCCCACATATTATATTGAAAAATAATGAAAATCAGAAAATGTATTTTTTTTTTTTTTTAATGTCAAAGTTTGCAATTTTTCCATTCTTAACAGGAGTTGAAATAAAAAACAATTATTACTGCAGAATTTTTTTGTTTTTATTTGCAATTTTTAAGCAAAATTTTTTTAATGACTTATTTAAGTGACAAATACTAAATATTAATATTAAAAAATAGATATCATGGCAATGATTCAATTTAAAATTTAAAATTTATAGTGAAATTTTTTTCGAATGCATTCTCATCTTCGCTATTTTCCATTTCTCTTGCATTTATAAAAATATGTTTAAAGTAGAGTTGCCGAGTACTACCTATGCCTTTGAATGGAATTACGGGGTCAGTCGGAGTAATCGATCAAGATTTGAGTTGAAAATAAATTTTTTCCAGTTTGCCGCCATCATATATCTAATTTTATTTATCCTCAATGAATGAGCATTTCACACAAAGCGAACATTGGAAATATTTGATATTTTGAAACTCGGGTTAGTATTCGGTTTTATTTTACTTTTAGAAGGTATTAATGGACAAATTATTTTTTGAAATGAAACTTTTATGGCTGCGGTATGCGGTAGAGATAAAATTGCATTCCATTCCATTCCGTTCTATCTTGCAAGCTAAAAAGCTATTTTGAAGAAATTTAAATTAATGGAATACCCACTATTTAAGGATCCTTACAAGCGATTTCAATGAAATTTTTTAGGTAAGGGCCTACTGTGTCACTTCTGTCTTTTAATACAAACTTGTAACATATTGAAGCTCGCCCAAGAAAAGTTACAAAGTTATTTCTAGCAAAGTCTTAAGGCATTAAGCAAATAACCAGACATTTTTCCGTGGATTAAGTGAATTTGTCGCAAACTCTTTCTATGGCGCTTTCTTGGTTTTGTTTTTTAGTTTGGTAGTAACGACGACCTTCGACATTATTTATATGGTAGAAGTAAAGCTTCCAAAAAGTTTTTAAATTTCAGAATAAAAAATAAAAATACGTACGATAAGACTAACAAAAGGACTTTTTCATGTGTTTTAGAAAAAGTTTGAAATGGTCGGACAGTGTGATAATTTTTAGCTATGAATTGCACCACATAAAAAAGCTGTTAGCTAAAAATATCGACTCGAAATGATTAGATTATATTGTATAACGAGCAAGGACCGGTCTCCAAGTACTAATTTCTGATAAGGTACCACTTAAAGTCGAACTTTTTTTCGAAAAAAATACATTTAAGAAAATTTGCTAATCGCAGAACTTTATAAAAATAATTGCTGCTCCTAAACCTCAAAAGCAATTGTTATAAAATAAAATGCATACAAAAGCTTACATACCCATTTATTTTTAATATTTTTTGTATGCACATTTTTTTAGCCAAATTAAAGTTATTTTAAAAGATATAAAAAAAAAATTTCATATATTAAAAACCGGAAAATGCTAAATTTCTTTAGAGCAGGAAAAAAAAAGACGGGACTTGCGGGCATTGTTCTAAAACGTACAGATAGTACAGATTCCATATTTTAAGATGGGAAAAATTCACAACCCCGTTTTTCCCCGTTTACTTTAAATATTTATCTGAATATTCCGTATTTACGTAAAAATCAATGAATTTATAAAATTTACACCACTAGTGGAGTGCCTGGGGCTTTTAACCTAGGATTTCTACAAGACCGAATGAATTTATATGGTTGGGGTGGGATTTTGTTTTAAATGCCATAAAAAAAAAGTTTACCCAAAATTTTTTTGTGCTTTTGATTTGTGTATTAACTATAAAAAGTTAGTACAACACCACATTAAAAATAATTGTAACAATTTACAAACTATTTTTTCTAAACTAATTTGAGGTCGCTGAACACGAAAAACGCAATTTTTTTTTTCCTTCTAACCGTTCCCGAGTTATTCGGCCATTTTTATTTTCGAGATTATAGCATCATATACATCAATATATTTGTATAACGCCAAATCCGATCGATTTTATTTTACAACGATTACAAAGAATGACTAATGGTGTTTCTAACGGGTATACCAATGATTATGCTCCCAATAAAATTAACTGAGTTATAGCACGAAAAACTTAGATTTTTTAAAAAAAATTTTAAATTTTTCATACCAACGTCAAATGAAAAACTTAGTTTTTCGCATATATTTATTTTAAAAATTTTTTTTAACAATTTTATTCAATGGCATATTTAATTCCAAACATTTTAAGCTAACTTTGAGCAAAATCGAATGAAATCTCGTGAAGATATTAAGGTTTTAGTGCAATGAAGGCATATCGTTTTCTTTCAAAAGTTTTTATTTTTGATGCAATTGCAACCCGGTCCGAAATGTTGTTTTACAAAAAATTATGAGAGCTTCTTTAAAATGTTCAATGAGTGTAGAATGGCCGATGTGGAAGCTGAAAAATTGGATCTGTTGACTTAGGCTGAACATTTTGAAAATGCTCTGCACAACTTCTAATCATTCTTATTGCACCAAATCCTTAATATCTTCAAGAAATCGCATTCGATTTTGCTCAAACTAGGCTTAAAATATTTGCAATTAAATTTGCCATTGAATAAAATTTTAAAAAAAATATTGATGTATAGGAAGCTATAACATCGAAAGTATAAATGTCCGAATAACTCGGGAACGGTCCAAAGAAATAAAAAATAAGTGGGTTTTTCGAGTTCAGCGACTCTAAATTAGTTTAGAAAAAATAGTTTGCAAAATGTTATATCTCTTTTGGATTTAGTGTTGTATTAACTTTTTATAGTTATTACTTAAATAAAGAAAAAATCAATTGCACAAAAAAATGTTTGGTAAACTTTTCTTTTTATGGTATAAAAAACAAAATCCCACTTCAACTATATAAATTCATTCACTCTAATAAATATCCTAGGTAAAAAGTCTCAGGCACTCCACTAATCGTAAAACACATTTAAAATTACTATTTTTATCTCTGTAACGGGTACTTCTAGAGAAAAATTCTAGTAAATTTCTTCGTAATTGAAGTTGTTTCCAACACCGACTACGGTGTTTTGTCCAAAAAGGCAAAAAGAAGAGGCCTACTGCGTTTAACTTTTCATAAAACTATGTTCATTTTCAAATCGCGATATCTCATGAACGGTAAGTCAAACGAAAAAAGTGTTAGTAAAGACATTCATAGAGAATAACATGCTCTGCAAAATCCAAGAAAATAAATTTTTCTGCGGCATATCGTTTCGGAATATTTTGCAAAAACAGTTTTTTTCTAAATTTTAAGTTTGTCAAAAGATATCTCCTAAACTTTAAGTCGTACAAAAAAAAAAAAAATATTGTTTGTAGAACAAACAATTCCCTATAAGCTGGTATTTTTGTTTTATTGCTGCGACGCTACGTTCATGTATTATCACAATTTAAAAGAAAAAATCAGTTTAAAAAACTTCGAAAAACTTTCCAGGTAAATCTACCGAATGACCGCACTACAAAAAAGATCACAACTTTTTAATAGGTAAACTTTTTTATTTATGTTTTAAGCTAAGCATTCCACTTTTAATAATTAAATTTCATGCGGTCTTGTAGAAGTCCTACGTATACAGTGTTTTAAACTCCCTGGGAACTCTACTAACAAAATTTTTTTCAAATGCTTTTGAATTTTTTTAAATTTGATTTTTTTTACAGCATACTTTTATATGTCAAAAACACTTTGAACTATTAAAATTTTAATATGGTTTTTTACAGCCTAAAAGCATGCACAAACATTTTTTCCAGTTAATTTTCGTGGTTTTATTTATTTGAATATCTTTTTTCTATTCATTGCATTTGAAAATAAATTGCATTTCTGAAAACAACGTAAAAAAATGTATCAGTATGGTAAGTCTTATTGAAATCGAACCAAAACTGTGGGAATGCCGTTCCGTTGTATGGAGTGACAGCACTGTGCGCAGGAAGTATTCACAACTTGCCCAGCCTATTTCCTCCAGCACTTTGGTCAGAAGTTGAACCAACAATCTTGCGCCAAACACTCTAATCTTGACACTGTTTCCATTTCCAACAGTGTTGCACGCGCTTTTGATGCTTAAAGTTTCACTGAAACTCATATGCTTTGCCCCATTGTCACATAAATCACTGCACCATACATATATGATGCATCAGAAAACCATGTTCCTGCACCTTTGTGCCCGCAATCCACCTGCTAATTATGAAATTTTCAAAATAGCAAATTCTATCTCAGTTATCTCTCCAGCGCTATTCATCAGGAACATTTTTGCCCCAATCTTCATTAATTTTCGATGTAAAAAGCTCAAAACCACCGCTCTTCAAAAAAAAGCAAAGAACATATCCCTTACTAAAGTAAGCTTCTATTTCTCCGTATATGCACCCATTGCACAATTTTTCCGTATATGCACCCATTGCACAATCATCCATTTAAAAATCTTGCTGCATTGAATCAAAGCTCCTTCTGCGATCTTAACATTATCTTAATATCAGCACAAATCGCAATTTTATGCCTTCTAAAACGCATTCCATTAAACAACTGATTCAGTCGAACCGCTTGCAACAAAGACCACTCTAAATTTTATTTCATGACACAATAATGAGGAACATACTTAATATAGTAAATTACCTTGCTTTGCTCTACCAGTGTCTTTTCTCAAATGTCTAAACTCTTCATATTTTCATAAAACATGAATCATTTAAATATTAAAATTTTCCTTTTTAAACGAATCGTTACTGTTAAATGCCCTAAACTATCACACCTGTCCCCACGTGTTTTAAATAAAAAGTGCTTGCACCCAAAATGTTTTTTTGGGGAAATATGCGGAATGCCTCTAGGATCAAACATGTATAGCTCTTTTTTCAAAGTGAACGGCACTTTTTTAAACCAGGGCCAAAAAACCCATTTTTTAGCACTGTGCTCTATACTAAAACCAAAAAAAAAAGGTTGACTAAAACGGATACAAAAAAACAGTATGCAGAAAGTAACCTGCTTGTCCGTGGATTAAAAAACAGTAAACTGAAAAACCCTACAAAATATCGTTTACGAGATATTGCGTTTTTACTTAATTTTTTGTGTTTCTATTAAAAAATTTAATTTTTGCGTACAAAAAAAATAATGATCAATATATAGAAACAAAAATAGTCAATTCTAATGTATTTTTTAATGCCAAGTCCGAATCTGGTCTTCAAATTGCTCTATCACTTCTGATTTTTGAGATATCCGGTTTTTTCACCATTTTTGAAGTTATATAACAGGAGCAGGTAATTGTTTGTCATAAAACTCGATAAAGTTTTTAAAAGTACTATTCTTTTTGTTCTTTTTTTTGAACTTCTTTAGGTTACGATATTTCGGAGAAAAAAAAAGATATCGATATAAATCAGAGTGAGTTTTGAAGAAAAAGAATAGTACTTTTAAAAATTGTATCGAGTTTTATGCTAAACAATTACCTGCTCTAGTTATATAACTTCAAAAGTGGTGAAAAAACCGTACATGCCAAAATTTCAGGTTAGGATATCTCAAAAATCAGAAGCAATAGAGCAATTTGAAGACCAGATTCGGACTTGGCATTAAAAAATACATTAGAATTGACTATATTTGTTTCTATATATTGATCATTATTTTTTTTGTACGCAAAAATTAAATTTTTTAATAGAAACACAAAAAATTAAGTAAAAACGCAATATCTCGTAAACGATATTTTGTAGGGTTTTTCAGTTTACTGTTTTTTAATCTACGGACAAGCAGGTTACTTTCTGCATACTCTTTTTTTGTATCCGTTTTAGTCAGCTTTTTTTTTGGTTTTAGTATAGAGCACAGTGCTACAAAATGGGTTTTTTGGCCCTGGTTTGAAAAAGTGCCGTTCACTTTGTAAAAAGAGCTAAACATGTTTGATCCTAGAGGCATTCCGCATATTTCCCCAAAAAACATTTTGGGTGCAAGCACTTTTTATTTAAAACACGTTTGTTGTTTTACAAATGTCAAACTTTCCCAAATCGCACTTCCGCAACGACGCAAGAGCATTGCGCATCAACGCGTGAATACCCCTACTTTTTGTGTGTGTCCTAGTCCTTAGATATTTTGAAAATTGTTGAAATATTATTGTTGTTGTAAACGAGGCTTGAAAAAACAACAAAAATGATATTTTAACCGATGAGAATAATAATAAGAAAAAACTCGGAAAATATCGAATGGTATAGAAAAATATCAACAACTCCAAATTTTTTTGGTGAAATAGAATGCCCTAAAATAAATAAATGGGATATGCGACGCACCCAAAATATTTCGTCTTTTGTATGGGGGCTGAAATATCTTATCATCATACCTCGAAAAGTAAGAGACCGCAAGGATATTTTAATAAGGAAGAGTGTGGCTATTCGACGCCATTAATAAAAAAGGATTTCACCTTTTCTTGTAGATACGCAGTAAGACTGAACACAGCGTTTTCTTCAACTTCACGCAAGGATATTTCAAAATCGTGCAGGTATAATGACAGTTCTGCTGATGAAGACGGATTCAGCGTCAAAAAGTACATAAGACTGCATATAAGAAATAAAAAGTTCGTTCCATTTTTTTTTGTGCCTGAGTTATTACTAAAATTTTTATTTTGGTAAAAAGTGGGCGTGGCAATTATTGAACAAAGCCCATTTTTCGTTATACTTTAGATACTCATGATCCAGATCCGCATCCCAAATTTCATCAAAATATGTTGACCCTTTTGCGAGAAATATCATTAAATATCATTGTATGGGAGGTTCCACGCACACCGGCCATATTTTGCCCATTTTCAGGTCGTATGTGCCTAATAAAAAGAAGATTCCCTACAGTTAAATTCTGAAAGATTGCATTAGTAGTTTAGTTTTTATAGCGTATTATATTTTTGTGGGCGGTGCCACGCCCTCCAACGAATTTTTCTAATATAACGGTATATCACATATTGATACTTGTTTTTAGGAGTAAAATCTTTTGAATTTTCATTAAAATTGTTGAAGGGGTTTTTGAGTAATATTGAATCGAAATTTTCAATGGTTAAAAAAGGGGCGTGCCACTTCTTCGATTCCGCCCACTTTTCGGTTATTACAAGACATTGATAAGCAGTACCTATATACCAAATTTCATTAAAATATCTTGTAACAATTGCGAGAAATAGCATTTAACGTATATTGCTTGTATGGGAGGTTCCACGCGCAATGGCGATATTTCGCCCACTTTCAGATCAGAGACGCCCTTTGAAATTAGGCTCCTCGCAGTTAATTTCAGAATGTTTGCTTTAGAAGGTTTCTTGTTATACCGTTTTATATTTTTGAGGGCGGTGCCACGCCCTTCAACGAGTTTTCTTAATATAACGGTGTATTACATATTAATTCCTGTTTGTAGAGGTAACATCTCCTAAATTTTCATTAAAATTGTTGGAGTCATTTTCGAGTAATATTGAATCAAAATTTTCAAAAGCTAAAAGGTGGGCGTAGCACTTCTTCGATCCCTCCCACTTTTTGCCAAATTTCATCTTGTATGGTTTGCGAGTTATGACTAAATCAAATTTAAAATTCAGGGCAGTGCCACGCTCCCTGGTGAGCATTTACAAAGTTCAAACCTAGCTCATTCTTCATTGTATGCTCACTTCGCTTATACGTTTTTCCTTCATTTTGACTTTTTCTTCTTTTTTAATTTATTTTTTCAACTGCGAAAGTTATTTATATCCATAAGGAGCTATGTTTTTAAATAAATAAATGGGATATGCCACGCACCCAAAATATTTCGTCTTTTGTATGGGGGCTGAAATATCTTATCATCATACCTCGAAAAGTAAGAGACCGCAAGGATATTTTAATAAGGAAGAGTGTGGCTATTCGACGCCATTAATAAAAAAGGATTTCACCTTTTCTTGTAGATACGCAGTAAGACTGAACACAGCGTTTTCTTCAACTTCACGCAAGGATATTTCAAAATCGTGCAGGTATAATGACAGTTCTGCTGATGAAGACGGATTCAGCGTCAAAAAGTACATAAGACTGCATATAAGAAATAAAAAGTTCGTTCCATTTTTTTTTGTGCCTGAGTTATTACTAAAATTTTTATTTTGGTAAAAAGTGGGCGTGGCAATTATTGAACAAAGCCCATTTTTCGTTATACTTTAGATACTCATGATCCAGATCCGCATCCCAAATTTCATCAAAATATGTTGACCCTTTTGCGAGAAATATCATTAAATATCATTGTATGGGAGGTTCCACGCACACCGGCCATATTTTGCCCATTTTCAGGTCGTATGTGCCTAATAAAAAGAAGATTCCCTACAGTTAAATTCTGAAAGATTGCATTAGTAGTTTAGTTTTTATAGCGTATTATATTTTTGTGGGCGGTGCCACGCCCTCCAACGAATTTTTCTAATATAACGGTATATCACATATTGATACTTGTTTTTAGGAGTAAAATCTTTTGAATTTTCATTAAAATTGTTGAAGGGGTTTTTGAGTAATATTGAATCGAAATTTTCAATGGTTAAAAAAGGGGCGTGCCACTTCTTCGATTCCGCCCACTTTTCGGTTATTACAAGACATTGATAAGCAGTACCTATATACCAAATTTCATTAAAATATCTTGTAACAATTGCGAGAAATAGCATTTAACGTATATTGCTTGTATGGGAGGTTCCACGCGCAATGGCGATATTTCGCCCACTTTCAGATCAGAGACGCCCTTTGAAATTAGGCTCCTCGCAGTTAATTTCAGAATGTTTGCTTTAGAAGGTTTCTTGTTATACCGTTTTATATTTTTGAGGGCGGTGCCACGCCCTTCAACGAGTTTTCTTAATATAACGGTGTATTACATATTAATTCCTGTTTGTAGAGGTAACATCTCCTAAATTTTCATTAAAATTGTTGGAGTCATTTTCGAGTAATATTGAATCAAAATTTTCAAAAGCTAAAAGGTGGGCGTAGCACTTCTTCGATCCCTCCCACTTTTTGCCAAATTTCATCTTGTATGGTTTGCGAGTTATGACTAAATCAAATTTAAAATTCAGGGCAGTGCCACGCTCCCTGGTGAGCATTTACAAAGTTCAAACCTAGCTCATTCTTCATTGTATGCTCACTTCGCTTATACGTTTTTCCTTCATTTTGACTTTTTCTTCTTTTTTAATTTATTTTTTCAACTGCGAAAGTTATTTATATCCATAAGGAGCTATGTTTTTAAATCAACTGTCAAAGCCTATAATGCGCGCGCTGCACGCGCTGTCCTGTATGTACTGGCGCCTATTGTTTCAATTCACCAATATCAGAAGAGAAGATTTGAACTCGCAACGAAGCGCATACGCAGGGCGTGCCTTAACCCGCTTTAAATCGAACGTCGCACACTGGCGACATTTCTCAAAAGTGGTTGTAAAAATCAATTTTGGTGTGGTGGAAATTTGCAAATCTAATGATGCAGTTCGATAAACAAATGATCAGTGCTTAAGGATGTAAAATTTTAATTCATTTGAAAAAATGGTTCGCTTTGTAGAGCTGTTCAAAGTCGATGGTTTTTTCGAGTTTGTAATTTTTTTTTTTTTTTTTTCAAGATGTTCTAATTTTTCTGCAACTTGTGAAAGAAAAGTTAATTCTTTTCTATTTATCCTATAAGCGGTTTTAGTACTATCAAGTAACACTAAAATTAAATGATTTTTTTTTTTAATGTCTGAGGTTTCTGTACTTTTCTGAAACACTATTTTTACCCTTTTTTTCAACTTCGAATGGAGTTTCAAAAAAATGTTCGCAAAAGATATCTTACGGACTACTAAAACTAAATAAACTCAACAATTCTGAACACAATATAAAAATTCTAGCTGCGGGAAATTGCAGTTTTATGAGTTATAATGATTTTCATCAGGAAACCTGTGGCTCATGACGTCATTTTTCGAAAGGCGTTGCAAAAATCAATTTCGAGTGGGTTCCTTTGACAAATCTGATATTGCTTTCAGACAGAAAAATATTAGGAGCTAAAGGATTTGAAAATTTTAACCCATTCGGGCCAGTGGTTTGGTTTTTACAGCCTCTCAAAGTTGAGTAAATTTTGAAGTTAGCGAAAAAATTTAATTTTTGAGAAAAATGCTTCATATTTAGGTTGAATACTTTGGCAAATGGTTAAAGGAAAGCGATTTTTTCTTTCACTTAAAGCATTAGTGGTCTTGTCTCATAAAACTGATTAGCAAAAATCGAAGTTTTTTTAATAGCTTTTATTTTTTATGAATTTTTTTTTTAAGACATTGCTTTAAGCGTAGTTTTTAAGCTTTGGGTTGAGTTTAAAAAAAAACTTCGCTTTTCGCAAAGCTCGGCTTACTACACAGCTAATTGGTGTTTATCTCTAAGCTTGTGATCCAAAAACTGTATCGTTTTACATACAACCCTTTGTGTAAGAGCAACTTTTATGGCGAAACCTATGGATGAAAAACCAAATTTCACGAAGTTTTAAGTACAAAACTTTATATTTTTAATTTTGTTTTTGTCGATTACAGCGCCATCTAGGCAGGATAAGAAAAAATTTTTTTGATAAAATTTTCTTATTTTTTTGCGTAGAATCCGGATCTGCAATAAAAATTTGGGGATTTCATATAAAATTTTGATTTTTCCCTCGCCCCACCCCCGTCGGAGGGTAAGAGGGGATCAAGATTCATATCGTTGAATAGATCTTTGAAAATTATTGGACACGTATTTTTTTGTTTTTAGATTTAACATCCAATTTCTGAAATATTTGACCGTTCCGGGATTTTCCTAACGATATGTATGTAATTTACAGAAAATCGGACTTCAACAAAACATTACTTTTCAACCTACAATGCTACCTAAATGAAATATAGAATAGCAATAGCTATGAGAATTTTCTATCCATAACCGAAAACAGAATTAAAATATCTTAAACGGTTCAGAAGTTATGATTTTTGCAATGAGAAATGCCAGATGTCGCCACTGTGCGTCGTAGCACATTAAATTTTTTTCCAGATTCTGTTTACTTATCGTTCAACTGATATATAAAAAAATTTTCACCCGTGACTCCTCGACTATATTTTGAGATAACCCCTTTTCCAATTGGGGCATTTTCCCATACAAAAAACATAAAAAAATTTTTTTAATTACATTAAACAAAAGTCAAAATAATCACATTCGATGTGTTTTGCGATGTTTAACGCGAATCCGACCTCAGAATTGCTCTATTGTGTATAGTTTTTGAGATATTCTAACCTAAAAACCATGTTTGCCATTTTTTTAAGCTATATAACTATGTAACATATCATTTATTCGTTTAGTGTTGTTAAAGTACTTGAAAGTGCCAATCCTCTTCTTTAAAACCTGATTTAAACTATGTTTATATCTTCATTCTTCTAAGAGATATCGTAGACCGAAATATTAGCTAAACGGGTTTTTTGCACTTTTGTGTCTTTTTTGGTTAGGATATCTTTGAGGAAAAAAAAAAAATATCAACATAATCTAAATTAGGTTTTAAAGGCAAAGATTAGGAGTTTCAAGTTGCTTACCAGATTTAACGATATTAAAATTTCTTTCACATTTTAAACATGTTCAGCGAACCGACTACTAAATTCAGCCGTTTGACACCCCGAGTAAAAATTGAAAAAAAAAACGTAGATTTTCGGTGATAAAATTCATGTAAATTAGATGTTAAAGTACCAAAAACTAATGTTTATTGCAACGCAACGTAAACTAAATATTAATTCTTGATTCAAGAAGAAAAAAAAAAAAATTGTTAAGTTTTTTGTTACGTGTATGGCATACGGCTGAATTTTGAAATGGTCGGTTCGTTGAACATGTTTAAAATGTGAAAGAAATTTTAATATCGTTAAATCTGGTAAGCAACTTGAAAGTCCTAATCTTTACCTTTAAAACCTAATTTAGATTATGTTGATATCTTTTTTTTCCTCAAATATATCCTAACCTAAAAAGACACAAAAGTCTACCAAAAACTAATGTTTATTGCAACGCAACGTAAACTAAATATTAATTCTTGATTCAAGAAGAAAAAAAAAAATTGTTAAGTTTTTTGTTACGTGTATGGCAAACGGCTGAATTTTGAAATGGTCGGATCGTTGAACATGTTTAAAATGTGAAAGAAATTTTAATATCGTTAAATCTGGTAAGCAACTTGAAAGTCCTAATCTTTACCTTTAAAACCTAATTTAGATTATGTTGATATCTTTTTTTTCCTCAAAGATATCCTAACCTAAAAAGACACAAAAGTGCAAAAAACCCGTTTAGCTAATATTTCGGTCTACGATATCTCTTAGAAGAATGAAGATATAAACATAGTTTAGATCAGGTTTTAAAGAAGAGGATTGGGACTTTCAAGTTCTTTAACAACATTTAACGAATAAATGATATGTTACATAGTTATATAGCTTCAAAAAAAAAAAAAAAATGGTTTTTAGGTTAGAATATCTCAAAAACTATACACGATAGAGCGATGCTGAGGTCGGATTCGCGTTAAACATCGCAAAACACATCGAATGTGATTATTTTGACTTTTGTTTAATGTACTTAAAAAAATTTTTTTATTTTTTTGTACGGGAAAATGCCCAATTGGAAAAGGGATTATCTCAAAATTTAGTCGAGGAGTCACGGGTGAAAATTTTTTTATACATCATTTGAACAATAAGTAAACAGAATCTGGAAAAAAATTTGATGTGCTACGACGTTCGATTTAAAACGTGTTAAGGCACGCCGTGTGGTACAGTTGGGGTGTTTAACTTCAAATTTCTTCTTTTAGTGGCAAAACTCATTAAGTATTTTTGGAAATACATATTTTTTTTGCATCAAATATTTTTTTGGTTTCTTATCAAAATATTGCGTTTTCCGTTTCTCTGCCATTACTCAGAAGAAAAATTCATAAATTTCTTATTTCGTATTTTCATAAAATTTTTTAGTAAACTAATGTTTTCTCTCAAATAAAATATTCGAGGCAAGGAGTTTTATCTCTAAGCCGACGATATGCCTCAATATAAAAGAATAAAGGAACAAAATTTCGTTGCGATAATACGAATTTTTCGATTTTACGAATAGACCTGACACTATGTATACTCATCTATCCATATGTATTTTGGTGCGCTGAATCCAAATCAGAGGTAGTAATCGCTCATATACCCTCGAAATTTTAAGATATCTTAGCTTGAAGTTGCAGAATGCGTTATTTTCAGGCTTATGGTGCAGTTCCAAGAGAAGGTGTAGTGCCATTTTTTCAATGGCATCGAAAAACCATAATCTTCCTTTGTATTGGGGCTTAGATGCGTTTACTACCAAGGGTGTTATCTCTCAAAGTAAGAGTCCAATCGGAAAAGTTCGAAGGTATAGTTTGATAAGGAAGATTTTTGCCATTAAATAAATGAAACTACACCTTTTCCTGGAACTTCACCACAATATCGTATGATAACACTGTTCGACAATTTCAAACTTTTTGTAAAACACATGAAAAAATTCTTAAAGTAGACGTTAAAAAAAATACCCGTGTCTCGTCGTTTTTCTCCAGCACGTCAGATTTTTTTTTAATCGATCTTTGAACTTTTTTTATCCACTGTACATGAAAAAAACAAAAATCACGCATTCTTGTGCTAAATCAATGAATTTAACTACATGATCCTGACATCTGAGTTGTATCATGTGTGCAGCAAACTTATGCGGGTTATTACGAGAAATATTTTTGTAAAAACCCTGTACAACAATTTCAAAATTTAGCCGTATGCCATACACGTATCAAAAAACTTAACAATTTTTTTTTTTCTTGAATCAAGAATTAAACATTTTTTTTTGTTACTTTAATATCTAATTTACATGAATTTTATCACTGAAAATCTATTTTTTTTTTTCAATTTTTACTCGGAGTGTCAAACGGCTGAATTTAGAAGTAGTCGGTTCGCTGAACATGTTTAAAATATGAAAGAAATTTTAATTTCGTTACATCTGGTAAGCAACTTGAAAGTCCTAATCTTTGCCCTTAAAACCTAATTTAAATTATGTTGATATCTCTTTTTTCCTCAAAGATATCCTAACCTTAAAAGACACAAAAGAGCAAAAAACCCTTTTTGCCAATATTTCGGTCTACGATATCTCTTAGAAGCATGAAGATATACCTAATTTAAATTAGGTTTTAAAGAAAAAAATAGGGGCTTCCAAGTACTTAAACCACATTTAACGAATAAATGATGTGTTACATATGTAGTTATATAGCTTCAAAAATGACAAAAAGTACTATTTTTGGTTTTTAGGTTAGAATATCTCAAAAACTATACACAATAGAGATATTATGAGGTCGGACTCGCGTTAAGCATCGCAAAGCACATCGAATGTGATTATTTTGATTTTTGTTTAATGTAGTTAAAAAAAAATCTTTATTTTTTTGTATGGGAAAATTCCCCAATTGGAAAAGCGATTATCTCAAAATTTAGTCGAGGAGTCACGGGTGAAAATTTTTTTATACATCATTTGAACGATAAGTAAACAGAATCTGGAAAAAAATTTGATGTGCTACGACGTTCGATTTGAAATGGGTTAAGGCAAGCCGCACAGTGTCGCGAGTGCGTCCAAAAGGGTCAAAGTTAAATTCAAAATATAAACTCATCAAAGATGGCATATTGTCAGGCCTGACGAGAGGGGGGGGGGTTAAGAGGGGGATTCCCACCAGGTCCGGAGTTTTTTGGAGGGCCCGGACTCAAGCAGAAATTAATAAAATTTGTCGTAGTTTTTTCCAAGCTTGAAAAATAGATTTTAGATGCCCGGCATGAACATAATACAAGCACTTGAGAAAAAGTCCGGGACCGCACAATTATTATTATTATTAATTTTTTTTTTTTTTTCTTTCAAAAGATTATACATTGTCTGCTTTCTTGAGCTTTTTGGTAAAATCTAATAAGTTTTTTTTGTTTAAATTAACTTGTTTTATTTTCATTCTACTACACTTACATTATTTTCCATAATTTTTTTCAAGAATGTGCTTCTAAGCTTTCTTGTGATTTACGGGCCTTCACGGGCCTCTAAGCTTAAGCCTTTTCTGGTTAGGTTAGAAAGGCCGAGACCGTCGCAGGAAAGTAGAGCCCCGCGGGCCAAGGGAAAAACCCGAACCCGTGCCTTTTACACGCTTAATAGCTTAAAAGCTGGAAGGTACCGAATCCTGCCTTTTTTAAAATTGTAATTTAATTTTTAAATTGCAGTATTTAAGAAAAAAAAAAATATTAAAAAAGTTATCGTTAGTTCTTTCTTATTCTATCTAAAACTTAAAAAGGCCTTTTTCCAAATACAGATGTAAAATTGGCGATATGTGGCCAAAACGATGAGGTTTCAAAAAAATTTCGAAAATTAAAAATTTTTTTAGTACATTTTTCAAGCTTTGATCGCAGACCGGCTCAAACCTTATTTTTTGACCATTTATTTTATGAATATGACCGGGAAGCAAACAAAATCAAAACTTTACACATTTCATATGTCTCGTGGGCATCCTTGCGTTTACGGAAAAACAATATTCGCTCGACGATGTGATAGTCTCAAATAAAAAAAAATCTAGTAGTGGAGGGGGCCCGGTATATAATTACCACCGGGCCCGGATTTTCTCTCCACGCCCCTGCATATTGTTAAGTATACCTAAACTAATAGAATTTCAGAAACAAAAATTAATATACCTTAAAAGCATAGTTGTACGAGCCACGTAAACTTAGAGTTTTGGAAAGATAGAATAAATGCACAAAAAAAAAAAAAAAAAAAATTTCGTTCCATGATTCTTAAATCTAAAGCAGGCCTATTTTACGAAATACCTTAGTCAAAACTAACTTTTTAGGAATAAATGATATTTTTCCTATGTAGTAGAGCAATTTTGGAGCAGATTTTTGTATTAACCTTTTGTTTACAGTTACTTTATTGGACATATGTTCTTTTACTTATTTGTGAATTCTAAAGAAAACCACAAAAAAAGAATGACGCAAAAGACCCTATTGCCTTAGTTAGAAACAAAAGAAGTAAGTGCAATGTACAAGCATATGAAAAAAAAGTGCCCCAATGTGCCCCAATTTTTTTTTTTTTTTCGCTAATTTTCTAAAGTGACCTCGATTAGAATTCAATAAAAAATTAATATTCTTAGGAGAGTAAAGTTAAATATCTAAAAGAAAAAAATTGCTGCGGGCTTGAAACTTGACACAGTTGTTTATTGGACCATAGCCACCTTACAAAAAAAAAGTTCCTCAGCTCAACAGGGGGTTTAACCCCCCTTGTGGGGGTTTAAAGATCAAAAAAGTTTTTTTTTGAAAAATAACTTAAAAACCGTTAGTCGGAAAAAAAAAATTTTGAACAAAAATTAAAGTTGATGCAATTTTGCAAATTTTGGTTTTCAAAACATCTTTCTAGCGTTAAAATTGACCGAGATAAGTAATTTTAAATAGTCCTTTTTTTCGTTTTCTAAAACGAGCGAGTACCAATATTGTAAATATATCATATTAACTTTGAACTCTAACGTCCATTACTTTTTTGTTTCTTAACCGATCAGAATAGACCTAAAAGTATTTTAAAGCTTAAAATTTCATCTTTTTAATTGCTTAGCTTTTAAACCCAATATTTTAAGTAAAAGTCTTTTTTTACTTTCTAAAATGAGTGAATTTCCTAAACTGAAATATTTCACTTTAATTTTAAGTTATATTTGCTATAACTTTTTTGCTTCTTATCCGATCGTAAAAAACCAAAAAGCATTCAAAAGGTTAATATTTAACCTTTTTAATGATATAAAAAACCTTTAAAAAAATCACCCAATACTAATGCTTTTGTACTGGGAGTCGGCTTAAGAAGGGGCGGACCACGCCTATTTTCTAAAGTTTTCATCATCTTAACAAAAGGCATCACTGTGCAAAGTTTTATCAAAATCAGATAACGTTTAAAAGTTTTGGTCGCTCTATATATGGGCTCGCGATACTGTGCGCCGCACAGTGGGGTATTAGATAGCAAAACACGCTATTAATTCATCCAGACTATTGAGGGTTATAATAACTTATTTTTTTAGTTAATTATGCATAAAAAAGTAGAAAACTTATGCAGTTGTACATTATGTAGTGAAATTTTTTTTTAATAGCAATGAAAAACGGAAATTGAAAATTGTCATCAAATTTTTTACGCATTATTCCGAAGTTTTAAGAATTTCTTTCTTTGGTGAATCGTAGTGAAATTTTTTGAAGAATATTTTTGTAGAACATTTTAACCCTTTTTAACCAAGTTTTTGGAAAAGAGGGTCAAGAAGACCCATAAAAACGGGATATAATGGGTTAAGATGCAACAGAAAATTGTTTTTTGTATGATTTTATGATAAACTTATGAAAAACAGTTTTTCCAAGATGTAGTTTATGAGTTTTACAGCAGGCCGAAATATCGAAAATATGTTTTCTTTCTGTTTTTTATCTAAAACAACAATATATGAATGATTTTAAATTCGAGATATAATGTTTTTATATACCTTGACTCAAGACAAAAAATTTGATATATCGGATGACTCATTCCGAGCGTTTCTTAAATCGTAATAAAATAAAAACTGTACTAAGCCGAGATTTTGCATAAAACGGCGCTGAGCGCCCCCTTAATGACCTTCAAAAATTTTTAAAAACCCAGCGTACTTTATTGACACCCTCTGCAGATTTTTGGTGGTAATTATCTGTCTATAGGTATGTCTGTATTTAACTTTTTATTTATTTTTTGCTCCATTTTCATATATATTGGACATGTCAGTTTGCCTTAAAAAAATTAAAATTTCTCACAGCCGCGCAAAAACCCGCATCCCTTTTTTTCATAAAAAGTAATTTAAATGTCTTCTCTTTATTAAAATCAAAACATTTTTGTTTGAGCTCACTTTTGGAACGACTATATGTCTATGTACAATATATAGCCAAAATGCACTTAATTTTAAACTAACGAACAAAAAAAAAATTTAAATATAACAAAACACTTTTTCACAGAACAAAAACCACTTTTGTATTACAAAAATACCTGAACTAAAAGGGTCCATCAAAATTTAAGAAGAAAAACAAAACAAAAGTAAAAAAAAAATACTTGCATTGTTGGTGGCTGCACTTGCTTCTTGTGATTATAGCGACTGGAGTTCTCTCACAAAAAGTTTAATAATTCCGAAGGAGCAAAACATGGCGCAACCAAATTTTTAACACTTATTATGGACAGTCTATAGTTAAAGAAAATCATAACAAGATGAAAACCTTGCACAACCTAAAATACTTTAACTCCACTTGAATAATGAAAAACCTTAATTTTTTAACACATATTTAATATGTATAAAACAAAATTTTTTAAACTTAAACACAAAAAACTTTTATGTAGTAAGAACCACAATTACCTGAAGTTAAAGATTCCATTAAAACTTTTTCTACAAAAAACTTTTTTTAATAAAAATGTACTTTAAAAAAGCCAAAAAATTCAAATTTTTCATAGCGCACGAACGAAAGCAAAAAAAGTTGATCTTCAACCGCATATAAATTTTTTACTAGTAATGTTAGGTCAACAATTTTTATTGTTTGTGACGCAGAATTTAATTGTCTTTAAAACGTTGTCAAAAAAGCCAGTACTTCAAAAATTTATTATTTCAATTAAATGCGTAAAATCGCATACAATACCCCTTTGTGCGCCGTGCGCCACAAGTTGGTCGTTTTTGCCCTTTTCTTAAAAAAGTACAAAAATTACACTTAAAACAAGGGATTATTGAGTCATTATGTGCAAATATCTGCTATAAAATTTCACTACAAGTTGCTAAACACTTAAAGGTCAAAATTTTAGCCCGAAACCAAAAAAATCGTTAAAATCAATTAGGACTTTTCACATTGCATACTTATTACATCCCGGACGCGCTTATCTCACGTTTAAAGAATTTTTCGTCTTTGGTAACTCCTAGTGAAATTTTTTACAGTGGGGTGAAATTTGGAAAAAAAGATTGTTAGAAGTGCTTACTGATTTTAAGGTTTTTTTCTTTCGGGATGAAATTTTGCTTTTTTAGTGTTCAGCAACTAGTAGTGAAATTGTATAGTTAATATTTTTGTAGTACATACTGACTCAATATTCCCCGGTTTTAGGTGTCATTTTTGTAACTTTTTAAGAAAAGGGCAAAATGGCCCACATGTGGGGGTTGTACAGGGTTAAAATTTCCAACAAAAATATTCCCCGCAATATCCTGCATAGTTAAATTCATCGATTTATCACAAGAATGCTGTATTTTTGTTTTTTTCATATACAGTGGATAAAAAAACTTCAAAAATCGATTAAAAAAAAATGTGACGTGCTGGAGAAAAACCACGAGACACGGGTATTTTTTTTAACGTCTACTTTAAGAATTTTTTGGATTTTATCATGTGTTTTTGTTTGTGTCGAACAGTGTAATCAGTAACTGTGTATCAAATTTCATTAAATGTCTTGTATGGTTTGCGAGAAATGAACAACTTAAATTTAAAATTTAGGGCAGTGCCACGCCTCTTCATGAGCATCTAAAAAGACAAAACCTAGGTCATTCTTCATTATATGCTAATTTGCAGGCCTGACGAGAAAGGGGGGGTAAGAGGGGGATTCCCCCCAGGCCCGGAGTTTTTTGGAGGGCCCGGACTCAGGCAGAAATTAATAAAATTTTTCGTAGTTTTTTTCCAAGCTAGAAAAATAGATTTTAGAGGCCCGGCATGAACATAATACAAGCACTTGAGAAAAAGTCCGGGCCCGCACAATTATTATTATTATTTATTTTTTTTAAAAAATTGATTTTTTAATTGAACTTTTAGTCATATATTTGCAAAGATCGATTTACATATAAATCTATCAATGCATTTTTCTAACACTATGTACATTGTACATTATTTTCCATAATTTTTTTCAAGAATGTGCTTCTAAGCTTGCTTGTGATCTACGGGCCTCTAAGCTTAAGCCTTTTCTGGTAAGGTTAGAAAGGCCGAGACCGTCGCTGGAAAGTAGAGCCCCGCGGGGCAAGGAAAAGACCCGAGCCCGCGCCTTTTACACGCTTAATAGCATAAAAGCTGGAAGCTACCGAATGTTGCCTTTTTTAAAATATTAAATTTAATTTTTAAATTGCAGTATTTAAGAAAAAAAAAATATTAAAAGAGTTATCGTTAGTTCTCTCTTATTCCATCTAAAACTTAAAAAGGCCTTTTTCCAAATACAGATGTAAAATTGGCGTTATGAGGCCAAAACGATGAGGTTTCAAAAAAATTTCGAAAATTAAAAAATGTTTAATACATTTTTCAAGCTTTGATCGCAGACCGGCTCAAACCTAATTTTTTGACTTTTTATTTTATGAATATGACCGGGAAGCAAACAAAATCAAAACTTTACACATTTCATATATCTCGTGGGCATCCTTGCGTTTACGGAAAAACAATATTCGCTCGACGATGTGATAGTCTCAAATAAAAAAAAATCTAGTAGTGGAGGGGGCCCGGTATATAATTACCCCCGGGCCCGGATTTTCTCTCCACGCCCCTGCTAATTTGCATTATTTTCCTAGGCTGGAGCCATTCCTAGGAAAGTAGCACCAAAGTTTTTTTTTTTACAATATTCGATCGTACAAGAAGAGAAGATATGCGATTTATATTTATATTTTTGTTTGTTCTATTTTTTCTTCATAAGTATGTATCATAGATATTAATTAAAAAATATACATTATTTCGTCCCAGCTCCAAAAAGTTTCTGATTTTAAATAAAATAAAATAAAAAAACAAAATTTTTAAAAAAATAAATCATCAAAATCGAAGCTGTTCCTGAGCACTTCCTAATTTTGCCTGTTTTATGTATTCATTGACTCCACTCATGAAGTAATAGAAAGAAAAGAGAAAAATTTATTTGCATTTGATTTTTGAATAGCAATTTAAAATCTAGCTCTATATTTAATATAAAAGCTGAGGCTGTCGTTAGAATTTTCTTAAGATATTAGCAAACAAAAAGGGATTCGTGACGTAACATGTTGTTTTGTTGCCATCAGGGCTACAAAACGGTTTCGAACCGAACCGGTTTTTGAACCGAGCTACCACTTTTTTGTGAATTGAACCGAACCTTTAACCGAACCGTTTTTATTTGGAAGCGCTGAGCTGAACCAAAAGCACGCTAAAAAATGATTTTTTTAGTAATAAATTCAGTACTTATGAGAGTTCTTCAGGTTTAAAAAAGCTCAAGCCAATAAATGAATGACACTTGCTTTTAAATGAAAATTCTTAATTGATATCAGATAATCCAAGTTTTTTTTTTATCGAAATTTTAAGAAAGAAGCACTACATATATCATAAAACTTTTTCCGCGTTTGAGATAGTAGGAGGGGCTTCAATTTTGGTATATAAAGAAAGTGCATAAAAAGAACTAAATAAATTATGCCAAAGTGCAATATTTTTTACATCAAGTAAATAGTAGCTCATAGCTAAAAATGGAGAGCAAGAGTGTCGGTGTATAAAGGAAATGTATTAAGAGAGAGTAAATGAAAGATGCACAGTGCGCCTGTTCCAGATAAATCCTTGGCAACTATACCACACCCTTGATATTGGGTATGTGGGTATCTGAACGCTAACAGCTGACGTTGCAGTAACTTAACTTTCCGGCAACGGCTGCCATATTGGAAAAATTGCAGCTTTCGGCAATCTAAAAAATAAATAAACGTTAAGGGTCAAATTAAATTGGTAATTGGTGTAAGGTAAAACTTCATTGTTTATGTAAAGCGTTCTTGAAAACAAAATATACTCGAAAAAGCCAAACCACACCAAAACTACTGACTCTGGAATAAACTGTTATAGAGATGGAGCATCTGGGAGATAAAGGAATCCTTTGGCTCCTATTATCGGATGCATTGCCGGTTTGAGTATCCCTTTATCTTAACACAACACATACTCAGTGCATTTAAGGGGTCAACAAACAAAAATGGATACATAAATATCTTTGGTACAAGTACATAAAACAAATCTGTACTAAGACTAGATTATGAGGGTCAAAACCATACCAACCTGCGAGAAGATTAATTTTTTTTTGCTATTTTGGTGGCCAGTTAATAAGTTTAGGAAAAATATAAATGTGCAATGCATCCAAAATAAGCACTTAGGTCCTATTTGCAAAGGCTTACTTTTCATTACTAGTTATATTGGCTTTTACAAAAGTGTAATAGAGTGACTCAAAATAAAAATTTATGTGAATATCCAATAACCAAAATAAAAAAAACACGCAAATAGAATTCTAGCGTCTTGCTGAAAATTGTAAAGTTGTAGCAACCCAGCAACGAACACTTTAACCTTTTTTCATTAAAAGCTTTATGTAAATTTTTGAAAAGTGAACTGCCTTTAAATCAACTATATGTCTTAAATATTTGTTCTTATTTTCTCATTAATGACTACTGTAGTGTTGTGCAAGGTAACTTGTATTCGTTGAATAATAAACTTTGAAAAGTGATATTGGTGTTTTTTAGATAACTCGGTTTTTTTCCGTTTATAATGCTGGAAAATAGTTTTTTTCGATTTATGAAGGTTTCCTATTGTTTTCTTGTGTGAAAAAAATCCTAAAAATCATCTTTTAAGTAGATCAACAACAAGCGTGAGTTTACGATTTGGGGGTCGAAACTAAGAAATTTTGTTTCCACATTTGTGACATTTTATCCACGGAACGGACAGATGATGGTTAAATGAAAAATTTATAATGCAAGAATAATTCTTCAATTTGTGTAGAAAATTAGAAAATCCCAAGGGGAAAAGAAGTGCTTTAAAAAGCTTTCTGAAGTGCTTATTTTTCAACCCTAAGCGTTTCCGCTCCGTAAGAACTATTCTTTTTTTTAGGATGTAAGTGTTTTGAAGCTTACCGCAGCTTTACGGAAAAAGGCCTTTTGAAGTGCCTATTTGTAATGCGACGGTAAACGTTTTTTTTTTCAATAAAAAAAAAAAAGAGACGAACTGACCGCAGTAGGATTCGAACAGAGGATCGTATGTGTGATAGAAAGAAATATTATTTTACATACAATTACAAACTTGTTCTTCTAGACAACTGACCAATATGATAAAGAGGTATAAAATTTGTATATTAAGAAAATGCCTCCCAAAACAGAATTTGACATGTGAACGCTTCCTACAGCCTTACAAAGGATCATTGTGTATTTAATTCTAATTTAATTATATAAAAATAAATACACAAAAAAAGTGAAAATAAAATAAAAATTTTCATGGTGGGAATCGAACCCGTTCATACAGACAAATAATTTACTAACTTGTGTAATGTGTCTATAAAATTTTGGGTGCCGTGACATAGTCCCCACGGACATAATCCCCATTTCGTGAATTGGGATTATGTCCGCAAGTTTTTCGAACATAGTCCCCAGAAAAAACGGACATAATCCCCATAACGATATTTCCTAACGCCTTATTTTTTTGCTTTCAGCCGCGGATCAGTCTATAATATATCCAACACTTAGTTTGCTAGCAACAGTAATTTTACATAAGAGTAGGGGTAAGTGGGCGGCCTGCGGCCGCAGCTCAGGATTTAAAACTCCCAAAAATCCGACACCGGCTTCGCGGCGGCCTTCGCGGATTAGTCTATAATATCCAACACTTATTATATAAATTTTTTAAATGGATGGTTGTAAAAATTTTTTTCAATAATTAAATAACCCCCAATACCAAAATGGGAATTATGACCAACATATTTTTGGACATAATTCCCATCTACGAAGTGGGGATTATGTCCGGTAACCAAAATTTTGTATATTAAACAATTTTTTTTATATTTTGTTTTCCAACCCTTTAAAAAAATACTACTCATATATTAAAACCGACGAAAAAGGAGAGAGAATTTTGCCCAGCACCGTTTAAAACAAGCAGAATTTGATAACCGAATGCTTATTTCATGCAGCCTTACAAACAAGTTCTTTAGAAATGATTTCTTAAGCGTCATTTGTGGTTAAAATGCAGGTTGTTGAAGTCGGCGATTTTTGTGATTTTCATAAAAAAAATATTGTTTCAAAAAATAATAACTTACATCAAACAAGTAATTTATTCTAATCATTTTTAAGTGTTCTTTTTATAAAAAAAATTTTTTTTTCACCATTTTTTAAATTAAAAAATACTTTTGCATTTTTTTTTTCAAAAAATCCCTTCACATTTTTTTTTTTTTTTTAAGTACCTTAAGTTCAAGTCCAAAGGAAGGCATTTTAAAAAATTATGACAATTGGGATAGGAAAAAAAAACTACTAAACACAGCTATGTTGACATATGTTTCGGTTACCGCCACGTAACCATCATCAATTTTTATTCATTTAATAAATTAAATTAAATATAAATTAGTCTGATGATGGCTACGAAACCAAAAATTTTAATTTTTTTTTTAGTCTGATGATGGCTACGAAACCAAAAATTTTAATTTTTTTTTTTTGAAACACGTGGCGGTAACCAAAACATATGTCACCATAGCTGTGTTTAGTGTTTTTTTTTTTTTCTTATCCCAATTGTCATAATTTTCTAAGTTGAAAAATGCATGGAATTTTCGATTCTTCCAAATAATGACTAAAGTTCATAAAATAAGTATAATTTAAAATTCTGTGCATATAATGCGATAATAGTTATTGTTTTTTGTTTTCGTTTAAAAATATTACTTGTAAAAATCAAACTTTTAGCTTGAAAATAATATTTTCCTTAATGCTCAACCATGCTGCTTGAAAGTTTGTGTAGCTTTAGTTATTATGCAATCCTTTTCACAACAATTTTTTTTCGGAAGCATCATTTTCAAAATTTAATTAATGCACTTTAAGCACTCTCAATCACCCATTTCAGTCAACATCCACCCACTTTTACCGCTTTTAATATTTGCAATCCCCAAAAATACACACATGCATTTGAATTTGGATTAGTAAAATTGAGCATATAATGTTCTTTCTGTCCTTTTTGGATAAGGATGCAAACTGATAAATCGCATTTTTCTCGAAATTTGATAAGTAATATGTAGCAAATTAAAGTCTCGAATTATTTTACATCTGTATATATGTCAGAGGTAGTATTTTGTACATACTGAGATTTTAGGGCTGTTCATAAATTATGTCACACGAATTTCACGATTGGGATCAAGTCGATCGGACAAAAACTCTTCAAGTTATGCTGTCAACGCGGTTAAAAAAAGTGGTTTCATGAAAACGGCGTTTAAAGTTTTAGAAGAGACAAATTGTATCAATATCAAATTTTTTCAATTAATACATATACAAAGTTTTATATTTAAATGTCAAGCCAATTTTTCTTACTTAATAAAATAAAAACCACCTTAAATTAAAGCGTTTACAGTGTTTATACCCCTTAAATAAAAAAATACTTTTGCATATTCTTTGAATAAACCCCCCTTGAATTTTTTTTTTAAATTAAAGTCCAATTTATAAGCTTTAAAATGGTATATGACTCAAGATGGGTTTCGGGTGCAAAATGAGAGTTTGGCTTTTAAACGCCCGTGGTAGGCAAAACATTATTTTTACTCAAGAGGATGGCATCTTAAGAAAAAAGTGTACTAGGCAAAAAATGCTTAGAATCGTCAAAGGAATAAGTACGAATTTTTTTAAACTTTTTTTTTTAAAAATTTTTTTTCAAAAATCGGTAAAAAAAAAATAAAACTTTTCAAAAAATTAAGGCGTACGCCTTGGAAGATTCTAAGCATTTTATACCTGGTACACTTTTTACGTAAGACGCCTTCCTTTTGAGTAAAAAAAACGTTTTGCCTGCCACGGGCGCTTAAAAGCCAAAAACTCTCATTTAGCACCCGAATCCCATCTTGAGTTATATACTATTTTAAAGCCTACAAAGCCTAATTTATCATATCTCTGAAAATATATAACGGACATGGGTGAGATTTGGTATATTTATTAGGAGCCTTAGGACAAATTATTGCCAAGGGGAAAATGGGCGGTGGCACTCCCTTAAAAAATGTCCTATCTGTGAAACTAATTAACGCACACAGACATTCTTTGCTTAAATTTACTTGGGGATACCCTGCCCTCTGTACAAGAGGACGCACACCGGGAAATGTTAGTCGTTTATAGTAGAAATCTTTATGCAGCAAGGGTTTAACCTACTAACATATAACAAATTATGTGTGATGAATAATAGTGTTATATTATGAAATTAATTTGACACAAATAGGTCCGTGTATCACCAGTGGGCGTACCGCCTCTCATACAAGTAAAACATGTTATATCTAGCAAACTCTACAAGATATTTTGATAAAAATTTGGAAGAAAGAATTTTACAATTACCAAATACTATGCCAAGTGTTTGGCTAATATTGCAGAAAGAAATGTTTAATGTCAAACAAAAAAATTCAAGTGATTCGTATCTCAGAAATTTACTCTCGTTTTTTCACTATGAAAATTGATTGGGCATACATTTACAAAACGACTTAAACCTGCCACTTGTTCTCACTTCAATTATTCTCTCTGTCTAATTTTGTTTTTATATATAGGATTTCCTTCCTTGTCAGCAGTGATGTGTAGTGCGCAGGTCCTATATTGATTTTTCCACTTAAATAATAATTTTGTGCATAACCGGTTCCGCGATTTTTTATGTTTGTTTTTTTTTTTTGTGGAATTGCAGATGATGTGTAAATACTATGTAAGTATGTACGCTTTAATATCTGTGTATGCAAGCGTGAAGGCACATAAATATATATACACATACGAGTACGTATTAAGACTTGTTTTCGTAAATTTACGCATTCTAAAAGAAATAAAAGTAAACATTTTTCTTTTATATTTATTACTAGATTAATGTTTTGTTGAAAAGTCACAAATTATTTCCATTTTTTTTTATTTTTTTTGGTATTCATATGCTCTATGCTTGCAATATTTTCGTTCTCATTAACATCGAAATGGGCGTAAAGCAATCTGAAGGCTAAGTCAAGCCTCTGTGTAGGCCAGAACCGTGCGCAAGATTTGCACTTGAGGGGAGGGGAAGGTTTTCATTAAAAAAAAAAATCGAAGGAATCATATAGAGAAAACTGTCAACAAATGGCTGTACATTAGGGTGGTTGTTAAATGGTTTTTTTCGAGTTTCAATGATGGATGGTTGTCAATCGACTCCAAATGTCGATAGAAACTTGCCCTGATTTATAAAAATTTTTGTATATGAACTTAAATTCTTTATGTCCAGAGATGGAAAAGTTGGGCAAAATCTACTTCCACCTCTCATACAAATGTACCTTTTTAATTGTAAAAAAAATTAAAAATTTTTTTAAAAATTTTTTTTACCACTTCAGTAGTAACTGAAAATTTAACAATAATTTCAAAAAAAATTATAAAAGGGTATGTTAATAGCACCTTTTTCGTAAAAAAATTGCCGCCAATGTCAAAAATTACGAAAACATTTTAAAATATAAACTTTAAAGGTCCAGAACTTTGTAAAATCTCTCTAAACTCTATAAACCAAATGCATCATTAGAAAGCTCATACAGTTAGCTAAAAGTTTTCAATAACAGAGTATTTTATAAAACATTAGGGTGACCCAAGAGCATTTTTTTTTTTTTTCTGAAACAAGTCAGAAAATCAGTTTCAACCCTATAACTCCTCTAGGGTACATTTAAGACCCCCTCAGGTGCAATGTTTTGTTAGTCCAGGCCTCCTTTATCACCTCCTAGAAGCTTCGTAACCTTATGCGATACACCGTATATAGTAAGAATGGTAAATCTGAATTCACTCGTAAGTTATAGTGTATGAAGAATATAACATTTTTGAAAATTTTCTCAATTTTAAGCAGATACTAAATGAAATAAATGAAATCAAATGTTCTAGCGCAGATAATAGAATATTTTTTCACAAAACTTTAAAACAAATTAGTAAGGTTTATGAAATTAAAATTGTTTAACCCTTTAACTGTTTAATTTTGTTTAGAAAAACTTTTTCTGACTGCTTAATTATTTTCCAGCGAAGACGAGTATACTCGACATAAACAGAGTAAAATTTTTCTGCCTATAAAAGTAGGCAATCATGATTAAAAATCAAACATTGCGTGTTGGTTTTTTAGAAAATATATATTTATATTTTCTTTATTTGAAAAAATCGTTTTGTAACGGTACTCCCCCAGAATTTGTTATTCCAGCTTAATACAAGCTATTGTGAATTAAAATAAATAAGGTTGCCAGACTAACGAATATTCTAAAATGTACATTTTTTAAAAGATCTTTATCTGCCCATTTTCAGGGAAAAAAATTACAGTTGATTCGTTTAATAATAATACGAATACGAATTTTTTTTATCTTCACGACGAGTATACGTTGCGTTTTGGATTTTTAGAAAATATATATTTATATTTTATATATATATTTATATATATATATTTATATATATATATTTATATATATATATTTATATATATATATTTATATATATATATTTATATATATATATTTATATATATATATTTTCTTTATTTGAAAAAATCGTTTTGTAACGGTACTTCCCCAGAATTTGTTATTCCAGCTTAATACAAGCTATTGTGAATTAAAATAAATAAGGTTGCCAGACGAACGAGTATTCTAAAATGTACAATACATTTTTTAAAAGATCTTAATTTGCCCTTTTTCAGGGAAAAAAAATTACAGTTGATTCGTTTAATAATAATGCTATTTTTTTTATCTTCACGACGAGAATACTCGACATAATGCGAAAAATTTTCATTTCGCTCTGACGAGTATACGAGTATCTACGCACGACTTAGTTCTAATCACTTAAAGTGCGAGTATTATTCAAGTTGAAAAATATATTTTTTGTGAACATTCTAACAAGTAATTTTTGATGGCCGTTATCTAGCTGGTGGTTTTAATTTTATTTCTATTTGAGTTCAGTTATATAACAAGAAGACATTTATCTCACAAATACTATAAAATCATTAAATTTGGAGCACTTTAATTTTTTCGATTAAGAGCATCCAGATTGACAACATCTTACAGTACGTCGAGTACGTTACGTCTTTTTTTTCGACTAACAGCTAAGTTAAAAATCATGAGTTTATATAAATTGCGACCCAATCAGTACGTCTATGTCAATACAACGTACAAAAGTGGCTCAACTCCCAACTTTCGACGTATGTCGCATGACCTGACAATCTTGAAAAAAATTTATTTTAAATTTCATTTGTTGTTTTGCTTTTTTTTCTTTTATTTTTTGAATAAAATTGAAACGTAGAATCATTTTCGCAGAGAAAATGCAAAATTAAAATTTAAAATTATTTTATAAACAAATATTTTGATGTTTTAATCCGTTATCAAAGTATTCATTGGGTCAGGCTTCTTCGTCAAATCTGTCGCAGTCACTTGAAAAAAACGATATGACGTACTCGACGTACTGTATAGACCGTTGGCTTAAGTGTTTTTCACTTGTGTAGGGACAATCTACGAGTAATACCTATGTTATATGTAGTAGAAAATCTAAGCTAAGTTAGAGACTTTTGATATTCGGGGACATCGGAAAAAATAAATAATATTTTCAAGCACCCTATTGCACATTGCACTTCTTAAATATTGGTATGTATGTATGTTTAACACATATGTACGCACGTGTTTCTTTAAAAAAGAAGAAAGCACCAAAGAGAAACTCTCGAATCACGTAATGTAGTTTAAGTGTTCAATATTTTGCATACACTTAGTGGCATTAATAAAAGCATATGAGTGAGTGCATTATATTAAGTGATGTTTGAAACTTTGAACTGCCAGTTAGCTACTATGCTTAATATTTTCATTCAATTTGTATAAAACATGTAGGGTTTTAACAATTATCGGTTCATATCTGTGGCCGTTTGACAAGAAAACCTAATGAAGAGGGTTGTTTCGTCAAACGACAAATGGCGAAGTTCGAATGCAGCAAAAACAGTTTTTTACTTTATTTCTGTTTTCGCCTATTTTTTAATGATAGAAAAATTTCCAAACAAAAAGCCTACTATATTTTATATAGATTTTGTAATGATGAATTAATATTTCAAAATAATGACATGCCAGATTTATAGTATTATTCTGTACCATGAACATTCATAAGGCTTATTTATATGATAAATTTTTTTAACTAGGATTAGTTTTAAAAAATATGGGTGTGCAGTTACAATGCCCACGAAGTTAACATATGAACTACGGATATATGGCTGTGAGGCTAAAACTTTGCTTAAATTTTTTAAAATCCTTTCACTAGTATAATTCAAAATAACCTAATTAACATACATTTTGTGCAAATTCCCAACTGATGAAGAAAACGTAGCAATGTGTACTAGTATGTAGATAAGAAAATAGCATAATTTGGGTGTGACTTTGTTTTATGTAAAATAAAAGACATTCATAAAAGTACAAGCCGAGTGTAAGCATATTAAAGCTTAGGATATATAGGCAACGACTGAAAAAAGAGGCACGCATGTGATAAAGAGAAGGAGGGTAAGAGAGTATTTTTTTATAAATTTGTTTTGAATTAAAAATATATTCAGAAAACCGGTTAAAATGCTTTTCACTCATTTCCTCTCCTGTAAATATTCCGCTCTCTGGTTCTTGTACAAAGCTCTCAGATTAGAGCACACTGACGTAAAATTCCCAGGATAGCTGAGAAGAAACAAAAAAAGAAGTCACAAGCCTAGAAAATTTTTATTGTGCAATGGCTCATATCTCTCCCCGCGTTGTAGCAAGAACAATGCTCGAAATAATCAAATTAAGAATGCAATGCAGGGATTTTGTTTTTATTTTACCCAAAATGAATCGCGTTAAAACACACGAGTTACATACATAATTATATGTTGTGGATACAAATAAATGAAGGAAGAAAGACATCGTCCTTTGCTTATGTGCTACACGAACTTAAACATACATACGCAGATGTAATCGCATACAAAATACACGAACACTTGAAAAAGAGTTCAATATCCTCGAGTGTGCTGCTCGAGTTACGTAAAACCAGGTGACGGTGAGTTTTCTTTGCTTTTCTTCTTTTGCTGCGTTTTTGAAAACAGAGAAAACGAAGAGTAGTTGCCGGACGTAAAGGAAAAAGTGTCGTCTAAGTGAAGTTAAATTTGTTTTTGTTTTGTTTCTTTTGCTTAGAATACAAGTTATAATGTTTGTATATACCTATATGAGTACATATGTATATGGTTCTCATTGAGATAACTTTTCCTATGTTAATTACAAAGTTACATAAAATACCGACAGTTTTCAGTGAAAAACTCTCGGTTAAAGTTCCGATTTATTTATTCTGAGATTAATAATTTTGCAATATTTAAATTGAAGATCTTTACATGGAAGCTACTGGGCTCCAGAAATTATAATTAATATTTGTTTAGTTTCACAAATTTTTTTCAACAATCTTGATTAGAATTTTCATATACATAGACTTATTATTTTATACATATTGTATATTTGAAATCTAAAACGGAGAACCTGGGGTGCAGTTTTGGGCCCAATTCAACGATCTAGAACGGAAAATATGACTTTTGCAAAAAACCTAACCAAAATGCAACCAAATTTTACAGAAATTTGTATTGAGGCTCGTTCACACAGAACGCGGTAATCGATATCGCTGTGGTTTTTGTACCTTAAGGGATCATTTTTGGAACCTTTGAACTATACTAAAGCTAATTCAACTAAAAAGGTATGACACCTCCAGTGCAAAACGAAAACTTTAATACTCGTTGCAAAAGAGGGTGTGGAACGCTTTATGCAAATACAAAAGATATTTGGACATAGTTATTCGAAACTATTATTAAACATGGAGTATGGTATATAATTTTTGGTCAGGTCACAAATGGTACCCTTACTAGTTTTTGTTTAAAACTGCATAGTGAAATTTATGTGGACTATTTCAATTATGTGCTTAATTTGAAGCTGAACTCTTTTAACTTTTCATAAAATTTCGCTTGCATTATGCCATAAGGAGAGAGAATAATTATTTTGGTTCAGCTTTCAGCACACTCTTTTATAAACGGTCTCTCTTATGTTCATATATAAGAGCTGTCCATTGGTTTTAGTTTTAGGGGTTGCTTTTTTTTTCCAGGACAACCAGGACGAATGCATAATAAAGCGCTTACATTTGAATGTAGAGCTTCTGGCATCGGCATATCGAATTATATCGGCAGACCAAGAGGATCGTTAGTTTGTTCGTTGCTTTTGTTCGTTTTCGAGAACATTCATTATTTTCCTCTGCACCGTTTAAATTAATTTTTTGTGTTCAATCTTATCTCAGTTGTTCTCAAACTTTGTTAAATTTTATTTGAATCGGAGAAAAATTAGTTTTATTTGCCACGAATGAACTCTTGAGAAATACCATTTGTTTAAAAACCAGAAAAGTAAAAGGTGAACTTTGAAAAAGAGCTATTCGTCTGAATTTGCGAATGTAGCAGAGCAGATTGTGTTCAACTAAATCGTTTCTAGTCTAATTTGTTTAAATTTAATGGAAATGGAATAACTATGTACTTCGCTTCCTACATATACTCGTAAATTTATTGGTTATTTTGAGGATATATACATACATGCACTCCAGAGAAGAATAATTTCACAAATCTGCTGTCTGTAATCAATATTTTGCAAATATCGAGAAGGATTATAACTGGGTGCAATAAATTAGTCGCAAAACAGTTTATTAAAATAAATTTTCTGGACGAATTCAAGTAAGTACATAAGTTTCTTATCGAATGAAAATCAAATATTCGTATTTTGATTCAGAAATTATTTTTTTCGTATTTGTTTAGTTTAAAAAAATTAATTCATGCTTTAAATTTATTTTTTGTTAATTTAAAGTTGAAAGATTGAAAATATCTTCATCTTTTTCACATCAAAGGGAAAAATCAATATGTGCTGTTTTCGCCAAACGCCACCCACCCTGACGCTGGCTAGTAAATTTTACTCTCTTTCTCCAAGTATTCGGCTTTTAACTGTGTATCTATCTAGTTTCAAAAATTAACATAAACCAAGCCTATTTTTGTCATTAGATATGTAGATGTAAACAGTTTGTTAGGAAAATATATACATACATATACGAGTGTATATGTATGTGTATGAATCAACTCGTACATGGAATTACTACTCAATTTTTATACGAGCGTGTAGCTTGTTAATAAAAAATTTCTAACATTTTGATTAACATTAATTTTTTTGTATTTCGAAAAATTAAGGAACTTAAGCTGGTAGTGCAGTTTTCTAATTTATCATATTCAGTGAACATTTTGAACCATAAACCCGACTTGTAAACATATAATTTTTAGAAAAAATAACATCAAAATATAAAATGTTCATTCTTCTGGTATATCCTTTTTTTAAAATTATAGTAGCCTGAATAACTTTTCATTGCCTTAATAATATGTAAATAATTGCAAATACTTGACTCATGTAAAAACTCAACCCTCGAATTAGTTTACAGTCTTTTGCCAACTTAAAAACAATATATGAATGGGTTTATTTGAAAGTGGAATAAGTCCAATTCCAGAAAAATTGAGTTTATGGTAGTTATAGCTAGCTATATATGTCCTCTATTTATATTGAAAATGACAGACTCGTTAGACCACGATTTCATCATAAATTACTCAAAAGAACTTTTCATGAAAAGCATTTTTACAAAAATGATTTTTTTGAAAGTGGAATAAGATATTGCTTTTAATTCAATTTAAAAATATTGGCAAGCGCTATTTAACTGGTGTTAAGTGTTTACCACTGTAAATTTACCAAATTTTGCTATGCTGTAAAAATTTTTACAGGTGTAATAGAAAATAGTCGAGTTTTTTTGGTCTGAATGGACTTATTCCACTTTCATTTATAATAAATTTAAAAATTTGTTATACTTTTGTATGACTTATTCCATTTTTACTCACAAAATATTTTGTAAACTAAAGCAAAGGAAAATTAAAACTTAGAAAAATTTTACTTTAAAAACTGTTGTTGTTTTTTTTTCTTTTATTTTTGCCCAAATAGGGCTCTGGGAAATAATTACAACAACAACAACAACAAAAAGTTCTTGTCGGACCTACTTTCGGAGATATAGCCATCGGAAGATCGAGATATATCTTTTATAAAAACTATTATAAGTTGGGAACCCCTGAAAGGATTTCAATAATGTTAGTGTCATACGAAAGATATATTAATTTGCTATAAAATCAACCTGAAAAAATTTTTAATGCGAGTGGGGGTTTTAGAGATATTGCAAATTTCACAAAAATTTTGATAATTTTTTTTTTTTAAAGCACTATTTTTCCAAAAACTGTATCATAAACGCATAGTTTTAGTAACATAAAATGAAAGCTCAATTTATTTCTTTTCATTCAACATGTAATTTGTACCTGATTTCTTGCATTACAAATTTTTTTTTATAGGAAAACAAAAAAGTAAGTTATTGAAAAGCATCGAAAAGTCCACAGGAATCGGAATTGATCGAAAACTATGCAAAAACATCGTTATTGTTGTTATTGTTATTTTTGTTGTTGTTGTTGCTGGTATTATTGTTGTTCTTGTAATGTTTTGCAAAATTTCATGAAAATTTCTTTAGTTTACTTTTTTGTTTTCCTATAAAAAAAAGTATGCTAGTGCAAGAAATCAGGTACAAATTACATGCTAGATGAAAGAAAATAAATTGGGCTTTCATATTATGTTACTAAAACTATGCGTTAATGATACAGTTTTTGGAAAAATAGTGCTCAAAAAAAAAAAAAATTATCAAAATTTCTGGAAATTTGCAATATCTCCATAACCACCACTCGCATTAAAAATTTTTTCGGGTTGATTTTATAGCAAATTAATATATCTTTCGCATGACACTAACATTATTGAAATCCTTTAAGGGGTTCCCAACTTATAATAGTTTTTATAAAAGATATATCTCGATCTTCCGATGGCTATACCTCCGAAAGTAGGTCCGACAAGAACTTTTTGTTGTTGTTGTTGTTGTAATTATTTCCCAGAGCCCTATTTGGGCAAAAATAAAAGAAAAAAAAACAACAACAGTTTTTAAAGTAAAATTTTTCTAAGTTTTAATTTTCCTTTTCTTTAGTTTACAAAATATTTTGTGAGTAAAAATGGAATAAGTCATACAAAAGTATAACAAATTTTTAAATTTATTATAAATGAAAGTGGAATAAGTCCATTCAGACCAAAAAAACTCGACTATTTTCTATTACACCTGTAAAAATTTTTACAGCATAACAAAATTTGGCAAATTTACAGTGGTAAACACTTAACACCGGTTTAATAACGCTTGCCAATATTTTTAAATTGAGTCGTACGCAAACCCTTCAATATCTCAGTTTATGAAAAAGTGGACTTATTCCACTTTCAAAAAAACCCATTCATATAGTATTGCATGCGTTTTACATACTCCGCGATTCTATTACGCAAGGTGGCATAGCATACATCGTAAGCTAAGTAAAAATGTTCATGTAATTTTTTGTGATTTTAGCGGGTTGATTTTTATTTTTAAATTTTGTTTCTTATGAGGTTTAATTTCTTTCCGAAAGTATAAATAGTTTAGTTAAATTATTATTTTTATAAAATTTGAGAAGCGCAAGTAGAATATTTCTTAATGATTCTTCGGATAGATTTTCTTTTTGCGGAGCTAAAACAAACAGAAATAGCCCTCTAAACACTGACTTGAGTATCTCAAACAGCTTATATGACCATCTTCAAACTATAGAAGAGTATAGAATTCTAAAATGTGTTTTGAAGTTACACCCAATTTTAATACCCTATATCCAGGATATATTTACATTACATACTGTTCGGGATAGCATTTTGCTTTTGCATCTCCAATTTTTTTTGAATCTTTTTGTCTTATAGTAAATACTAGTTGAGGTTAGCATCTATTATTTTTTTTTATTTTTTTGCATTGAGCCGTTTCAGAGATAAAAATTTTCAAAAAACTAAAAAAGCTGCAAAAACAACATTTAGTAGTTTTTTGAAATGCTCATAACTCCATCACTTGTCTACTATGTTTTGTTGTTTTAAGGAAATTTTTATAGAATAAACAAAAATTTTTTTTATCTAATTTTTTTATTAAATCTTCAACTTTTTAAACTAAATTGCTATTTTTATTATTTATTATACTCTTCGATTTTTAAAAAAAATTCTAAAAATCTTTAATGCATTTGACAAATTTTAAGAATGGGCAAGCCATGGGTTGCCGGGAGAGGGTAAAAATATTCACAGACCTCCATCACTTTTTCCTCTCCAATATATTTTTTGAACGTACTAAATAATATTAAAAAAAAGTGTTCACCGACCCTCATTAACTTTAGCGTTCCAATAATTTTTTCAAACTTATCCCTTTTTTTCCACTAATTAAGGGGTTTCCCATACAAAACTATGATAAAAATATAAAAAAAAAACTAGATAGCTTTTGAAAAACAAAATTCGAACACAAGCAATTCGAGGTACATTAAGCTAGCAGAGCGAAAATGGCAGAACTAAAAAAAAAAAAATATGCCAGAATTATACGTTAATTTTGGGCCCAAACGCCGAATTTTAGGCTCTTCATTTTTTAAAAAAAAAAAAAAATAGCTCTGCCAGCTTAAGTGTAAGCCAGCAGAGCTGTTTCGAGAAAACACATACGGGACATATATTGAACTAAAGTAAGTAGTCAATAATTATAGGCTATTTAAATGCCCAATCGCCAAATAAAAAGCTTTCCATTAAAAAAAAAAAAAAAAAGATTCTGCTAGGTTAAGTTTAAGCTAGCAGAAGAGCGATTTCAAAAAAAAAACATTTTGTACTAAAGAAAGTATTCAATAATTATAGGCTAATTATAGGCTATTTAAATGCCCCATCGCCAAAAGAAAAGCTTTTCATTTAAAAAAAATGCACCAAATCAATTTTCTTGAAATAAGGAACTTCGAATAACTAAAATTCCACAGAAAAAAAAACAACAACAACAACAAAACTTCTACAACAACAAAAAATTTACTACTACTAAAACAACAGTAATTTTACATAAAAGTAGGGGTAAGTGGGCGGCCCGCGGATCAGTCTATAATATATCCAACAAATAGTTTTGGTAGTCAAATTGCGAGCGCAATTTTTAATAAAAATTTTTTTAAATAATAAGTAGCTACTGCGCTTGCATAAGACTGATCCGCGAAGCCGGTGTTGGATGTCTGACGGGTTTAAATCCTGAGCAGCGGCCGCAGGCCGCCCACTTACCCCTACTTTTATGTAAAATTACTGTTGTTGTAGTAGTAGTAAATTTGTTGTTGTTGTTTTTTTTTTTTCTGGAATTGTTGTTATTCGAAGTTCCTTATTTCAAGAAAATTGATTTGGTCCATTTTTTTTTAAATGAAAAGCTTTTCTTTTGGCGATGGGGCATTTAAATAGCCTATAATTAGCCTATAATTATTGAATACTTTCTTTAGTACAAAATGTTTTTTTTTCGAAATCGCTCTGCTAGCTTAAACTTAACCTAGCAGAATCTTTTTTTTTTTTTTTTAATGGAAAGCTTTTTATTTGGCGATTGGGCATTTAAATAGCCTATAATTATTGACTACTTACTTTAGTTCAATATACGTCCCGTATGTGTTTTCTCGAAACAGCTCTGCTGGCTTACACTTAAGCTGGCAGAGCTATTTTTTTTTTTTAAATGAAGAGCCTAAAATTCGGCGTTTGGGCCCAAAATTAGCCTATAATTAGCCTATAATTCTGCCATATTTTTTTTTCAGTTCTGCCATTTTCGCTCTGCTAGCTTAATGTACCTAGCAATTCGTGCGTCTTAGAAAAATGAGCAAATGGAGTCTTATTTAAAAGTTACTTATTTCGGTAAATTTTTACGCTAGAAATACCTATAGTTAAAAAATTAAAATATGCAGAATTATATTAGCTACAATTATTGACCAGACGTATTTTTAAAACCCCCCTGTTTAGGGGTTTGATGACTAAAAAACCAAAATTATAGTTAATGTAATTCTGCACATTTTCATTTTTTAACCACCGCGTGAAAATTGATCGAAATAAGTAACTTTAAAGTAAGACTCCATTTGTTCCTTTTTCTAAAACGCACGAATTGCTTGTATTTGAATTTTGTTTTTCAAAAGCTATCACGTTTTTTCTGTCAGATTCAATCTTTAAGTTTTTGATGTCAAACTGTAGCCGTGTTCATTGGGCTTAAGGGGACATTCGCCTTTGTAATTTTCAAAAAATCGATATTGACATTTTTACATATTTCCATTCTATATACTTTTAAAAGTTGCCTCCTAAAATTTCATTAAGAAATTCGTAATAGAAAAAAGTTACAGCTTCATTTGTAACAGCGCATGCCCATGAGTAAATATAGTAAAATAACTTTTAACGCGTTTTTCTCGAAACTACCTTTTTCAAACTGGTAGGACATTTTTCTCCGAATCTACTCGACCGATTTTAAAAAACCAAAGAGCATTCGATTACTCATAAAAAATATTAAATAATAAGCTTCTGAAAGTTTTAAAAAATAACCCCCCCCCTTTTTTTACGGTGGTGACTTACACTCAAAAAATTAAATTTTTTGCCATTTTTCATAAATATTCATACAAAAACTGCAAAATATAAAAAAGTATGAATTTTAGAGGCTTATTGTATAGTTTTGAGTCTCAAGAATAAAATCCATTTTGAATATTTTAAAAATCTGTTACAGGAGGTCTACAACATGTCCTACCGTTTAAAAAGTAACTTTTGGATGACGCTCTCTACAGCAGCCAAGGGAAGCTAATTTTTTTTTCATATTTTTTAGACAATATTTAACAATGTCCAAAAGAAATTTTGTCAATAAATATAATAGTTTTTTTAATCATAAAATTTTTAAAAAGTTTTTTTTTTTTTTGTTTTTTCAATTACAAAGGCGAATGTCCCCTTAAAAGTATGAAACGTTTTTCTTCGTTTTTTTGTCTTAAGCGAGATACAGGTGATTAAAAACCTCCTTTTTTTCAGTACAAATTGGTAATTTTTTCAATAAATCAGGATTTAAAAAAATTAAGATAGACTGATTTAAAAATTTCTTTCAGATTTATGTAGTGACACATTTGTTATTTACGTTGATAGTCAGGCAGCGGACCCTTGGGTCCAATATTACTAAGTCTTGTTTAGTCCTTAGCTGCAGAAAATCCCTATGTGAAGTAGGGCAGCTATGTAATCTTACAATATGTTGGGTTCCTGGACACAGTAATTTCGTTGGTAATAAAAAGGCTGATGAACTTGCTAGGAAAGGGTCTTTAACTGACATAATTTCTGGTCAAACTTAACTACATGTGTTACGTCGAGGGCGATATGGCCACTGTATGACGCTAACAGAACACGTAGAATTATTTCATTAGATAGACAAAGTCTCAGAACTTTAATTGGTGTCATTACAGGGCACTATTTTATAGGCAGACACGCTTCTAGACTGGGTCTTACTGACGTAGGAGATCTTTGTAGAAGTTGTAAAGATTCTGACGTCGAAGAGTCCATTTTTCATTTCCTTTGTGAATGCCCAGCGTTGGCTAGCCGACGTTACAAGGTGTTCGAAAGTCACTTCTCCGACTCTCTTGAAGATATAGCTCAAAAGAGTCCCAAATCCATTTTGGAGTTTATAAAAATTTCTAAATGATTCACATAGGTTAACAATGAAGTTATATATGGGGTATACGATGGGCCCAATCGCGGCCTAAGTTATGATGGCAACTATCATCTCCCGCGCTAATCTAACCTAACCTAACCTTCAGATTTGGAATCACCGCTATTTTCTTCATCGTTTGGCTTTTTTTTTAATTTTGATGGTGACGGGTATAACCATTGATAAAAATAGCAATTTAGTTTTAAAAGTTGAAAATTTAAAAAATTTTTAGTTTTTTTTATAAAAATTTCATGATTTGGTTGATTATTGACGGAGTTATGAGCATTTCAAAAACTACTTAATGTTGTTTTTGCATTTTTTTAGTTTTTTGAAAATTTATAACTCTGAAACGGCTCAATGAAAAAAATCATAGATACTAATCTCAACTAGTACTAAGTATAAGACAAAAAAGTTTCAAAAAATCGGAGATGCAAACGCAAAATGCAAGTTTCGTTTTCTTATTTCTGGCGCATGTTCATCACGGCGCTGTCCTGAGAATTTAAATAACGATAACAACACCCCTCTTGGGTTATTTCATATTATGAAAGCCTATCAAATTCTGCATATTTTGGTGAATTTTTAAAAAAATCGTTAGAGCGGTTTTTGAAAAAAAGCCAAAAAACCGTTTAAATTGAAATGAAAAAAAGTTTTGAGTTGACACACAAAAATTAAATTTTTATCAATATTTTAGCAAATAATGATTATAATGTGTATATATTATGAAAGCATATTGAATTCTTCAGAATATAAGACTAAGTAAAAAAATAATCGATGAGCCGGTTTTCAAAAATATGGCAAAAAACCGTTAAAATTTCAATGAAAATCAATATTTTTAGTCGACATATGAAAATTAATTTTGCTTATTATTGCAACAAATAATGAAAATTATAAATATACACACAAATTATATAGTATACAGTAGGAAGCAAAACTGTCAACATGTTTGCTATTTTTGAATTAGTACTGCTATAGCGTCTGTTCTGATTACATGATCAACAAGAAATATGAACCAAACGGAAGCTTAACCTTTCCTCTATTCAAATATGTGAAAAATTTTACCGAACTTCACACCATACAAAAATAATGAACAAAAAAAAATTCCGAAAACATGTTGACAGTTTTGCACCACTTTAAGTGATGTGCGTACAAGCCTGGAACGTGAATTTTTCCAAATTTAAAAAAACGATTCCAATAGATTCTGCTGTGCTGATTCCAAAACTGGTCACAGAATCCCTCTACGTTGTCAGAATTTCGAGGTATCCTAAACTTAAAGTGCAAAAAATGACGTTTTTGCTATTTTTCAAATTACGTTCAAGGTCGCAAGGATTTTTTCTGCTCTATTCCGTAAAATAAACTTGAACATCTTGCTTTTTCCCTTTCCAAAAAAGTGGTGAATAGTCGTCTACAATTTTTTTTCCCAAAGTTATGCCCACTCTAAGATGACATCATGAAATTCCCAAAATTCATACTAAGAGTAATTTAGGTATTTTTTGGACATATTTCTCCAGAAGGATATGTTTATAAACCATGTATACCAATTGAACCATATTATGATGACATAAATCCAAACCCTGCCGCTATATCCGTTTTATAAGATTTCATGATGTTATCTGAGATTGGCCATAACTTTGCAAAGAAAAATCATAGATGACGACTACTCATCACTTTTTTGGAAAGGGAAAAAGCAACATGTTCAATTTTATTTTACGGAACAGAGCAGAAAAAATCCATACAACCTTGAACCTAATTTGAACTAGTAAGGGTGTAAATTTTGGCCTGGCCAAAAAATAAATACCCTACACTGCAGTATTTTGAAAATTTTGCTTATATGAGAGGTGCCACGCCCTCTTGTCCGAGTACACCCAGTTTTTGTTCAGAGCTTGCATTTATAGTTTTTAGTGTCAGAGTGAAATTTAGTTGGATTATCTCAAAAAACTTTTTCAGTATAGCATTTTGAAACTTTTGCTTATATGGGAGGTGCCACGCCCCCTTGTACGATTTCAACCAATTTTTGCTGAGAGCTTTCATTTATAATTTTTAGTGTCTGAGTCGAAGTTGGTTCGAATATCTCAAAAAACGCTTTCAGTATAGCGTTTTGAAGCTTTTGCTTGTATGGGAGGTGCCACGCCCTCTTGTCCGAATTCGCTCAGTTTTTTATCAGAGCTTGCGTTTACAATTTTTAGTACTTATGTGTATTGTGGTCGCATTGTCGTGAAAAATACTCCTAAAATTGCATTTTGAATATAATTTTTGTATGGGCGGTAGGCGTGTCTGTTGACCGATTTTGCTCATTTTCAATCCCCCGAGCTAACTTTGACGATGGAGGCCGTGTACCAAATTTTATTGAATTATCTTGCTCTGTTTTCCCAAAAAGTGTATTTCAACACACAGCCAGCCACCCAGCCAGCCAGCCACACAGACGGACATGGCTATATCGACTCAGGAGGTGACGCTGATCAAGAATATATATACTTTTCTATATCTGCCACGCCTCCTTCTCTGCGTTACAAACGGAAGGACAAAGTGAATGTACCCTGGGTGTAGGGTATAAAAACAGCAAAAACGTCGTTTTTTGCACTTTAAGTTTAGGATACCTCGAAATTCTGAAGAGGTAGAGGGATTCTGTGGCCAGTTTTGGAATCAGCACAACAAAATCTATTGTTATCGTTTTTTTAAACTAGGAAAAATTCACGTTCCAGGCTTATATGCACATCACTTAAAGTGGTGCAAAACTGTCAACATGTTTTCGAAATGGTTTTTTGTTCATTATTTTTTTATGGTGTGAAGTTCGGTAAAATTGTTCACATATTTGAATAGAGGAAAAGTAAAGCTTCTTTTTGGTTTATATTTCTTGTATGTTATATCATCAGAACGGACGCTATAGCAGTACTAATTCAAAAATAGCAAACATGTTGACAGTTTTGCTTCCTACTGTATATCATGTATGTTTTCCATAGAATAAAATGTTTACGTTCCTTAACAAAAAAACACTGAAAAAAATGATTAAAAAAATTATTAAGTTAAAAAATATCGTTAAAATTGGAGTAAACCCGACAAAATATCTGAGATTGGCCATAACTTTGCAAAGAAAAATCATAGATGACTACTCATCACTTTTTTGGAAAGGGAAAAAGCAACATGTTCAAGTTTATTTTACGGAATAGAGCAGAAAAAATCCATACAACCTTGAACCTAATTTGAACTAGTAAGGGTGTAAATTTTGGCCTGGTCAAAAAATAAATACCCTACACTGCAGTATTTTGAAAATTTTGCTTATATGAGAGGTGGCACGCCCTCTTGTCCGAGTACACCCAGTTTTTGTTCAGAGCTTGCATTTATAGTTTTTAGTGTCAGAGTGAAATTTAGTTGGATTATCTCAAAAAACTTTTTCAGTATAGCATTTTGAAACTTTTGCTTATATGGGGGGTGCCACGCCCCCTTGTACGATTTCAACCAATTTTTGCTGAGAGCTTTCATTTATAATTTTTAGTGTCTGAGTCGAAGTTGGTTCGAATATCTCAAAAAACGCTTTCAGTATAGCGTTTTGAAGCTTTTGCTTGTATGGGAGGTGCCACGCCCTCTTGTCCGAATTCGCTCAGTTTTTTATCAGAGCTTGCGCTTACAATTCGTAGTACTTGTATGTATTGTGGTTGCATTGTCGTAAAAAATACTCCTGAAATTGCATTTTGAATATAATTTTTGTATGGGCGGTAGGCGTGTCCGTTGACCGATTTTGCTCATTTTCAATCCCCCGAGCTAACTTTGACGACAAAGGCAGTGTACCAAATTTCATTGAATTATCTTGCTCAGTTTTCCCAAAAAGTGTATTTCAACACACAGCCAGCCACCCAGCCAGCCAGCCACATAGACGGACATGGCTATATCGACTCAGGAGGTGACGCTGATCAAGAATATATATACTTTTCTATATCTGCCACGCCTCCTTCTCTGCGTTACAAACGGAAGGACAAAGTGAATATACCCTGGGTGTAGGGTATAAAAAACGACGTGTCAGGTATAGAAAAGTATATCGACGGCTTATATTCAATACACTCTATCTACAAAAACACAATTTTTCAGGAGAGCAAAAAAACTGTTTTATTCGCTATTTTTTATAGTTTTAATGAAACGAAGTACTACGATATTAATTAAAAAGAGCCACTAGATCCCTCAAATAAAAAAATTAAGAAAAACCTTGGTTATTCGCCTTATTATAGCAGATAGAGGATATTGCAATTCAAATATAATATAAAATGCGTGTTCAAACAGCAGATAGAGCCTATTGCACAATAATAAAAACCAATTTTTTTATGAATTATTTATTAATAGATGGTTTTTTAGCAAAAGAAAACTCAAAATAGGTTAGGCACCTGGCGGACTTGAGAATGCAAAATATGAGAACCGAAACCTGAGCTCAGACTGTTATAGGTCCTTATTTTTTATAGCCGTTTATTTTGAACTTTGATCTGCTTATTATGAATCCAAACTTGGTTTTTTCTCTATATGTAAGGATCTTGAGTTATCCTTGCTTATAGCTTGCTATATAGCTCTAAGTAGTCCTCAAAACAGTGATTTTTGGACTTCTAAGAAAAGATAACTCAGAATTTTTACATGATAGAAAAAATCCTAGTTTAGATGCGTAATAAGGAAATCCCAGTTAGTGATGAGCAAAATTAGTCTTGCTCTTGATTCTTGGTCTTGTTCTCGGTATTAGACGCTGATATCATTGCTAGACCAAGACTTCTGTGGTCTTGGTCTTGCTCAGGATTATCATCAAGACCAAGACTGCTTTTTAGTCTTTCGAATTTATAGTTGATAGGTGTGTCACGCCCGTTTCAAGTATAAAATCATATCTCAATTCGAAATTTGGCATCTTTGAGACCAAGACTTAATGACCAAGACACAATATGCAAGAACAAGACCAAGACCAAGACTGCTATGATCTTGGTCTTGGTTTGCTCACCACTAATCCCAGTCCACCATAAACTGCTATAAAAAACTAGGGCACAAGACTATGGTAGGACTGGGCGGGGAGTAGGGAATAAAGACCCTTGCTCCTGGGTACATCTACTTTCTAGTAACTTGGGGTATTTTATATAAAAATCTGAGCTCAGATTTCAGTTCTCATGTTTTGCATTTACAAGTCCGTCTGGATACCGCTCTAATACACAGTTTCTTATGACTCGTATATACAATTAAGGAGTGGCTGTACCAAAGGGCCTAAGTTATGTGCTATAATAATCAGTTATTTGACCGGTATAATTTTTTTAACATAATGCCATCAATTCCACGCCATCGAGTCAATTTTTCAAGAAAACAGAAAACAGTTATTATCATTTCTAACAAAATGTCACCCGATTCATATTATGACACAACGAAATGGTACCTGGGCCCTTTGGTGCGGACACTCCTCAATTGTATTAATTTTCAAATCAAGTTTAACCGATCACGCCCATTTTTGATCCCAGATAGCCTGGCAATATTGTTTTCATCTGTACAAAATTTCATGCGTCTAGCCTTATCTGTTTGTTTACAGAAGGGCCAATCACGACTTAGCAGGGCTATCAAGGTTCAACATACAAAACTGAAAAAATCAAGAAAATTTATTTTCGCCATTTGGAGCCGATTGACGACCGTTTGTCATGACCTTGTATATAACGGCCACCCAATAAATATAATAAAGTGAAAAATCTTTCATTTTTCATATGTAGATAGAGGATATTGCATTTCACAAAATCGATTAATAGTGATTGATAGTGAACTTCTTTAAATGGAAAAAAGTAGCTCTGGAAGCAAATTTTTCGTTTGGAATTAATATCATAGATGCCATTTGTCTCAATGAAGGTTTTACCATCAAAAACTAATTTTCGTGAAAATTGTAGATAGAGGGTATTGAATATAAGCCGTCGATATATAATCTTGACCAGCGTCACCTCCTGAGTCGATATAGCCATGTCCGTCTGTCTGGCTGGCTGGCTGGCTGGCTGGGTGGCTGGCTGGCTGGCTGGGTGGCTGGCTGGCTGTGTGTTGAAATACACTTTTGGGAAAACTGAGCAAGATAATTCAATGAAATTTGGTACACTGCCTTTGTCGTCAAAGTTAGCTCGGGGGATTGAAAATGAGCAAAATCGGTCAACGGACACGCCTACCGCCCATACAAAAATTATATTCAAAATGCAATTTCAGGAGTATTTTTTACGACAATGCAACCACAATACATACAAGTACTACGAATTGTAAGCGCAAGCTCTGATAAAAAACTGAGCAAATTCGGACAAGAGGGCGTGGCACCTCCCATATAAGCAAAAGCTTCAAAACGCTATACTGAAAGCGTTTTTTGAGATATTCGAACCAACTTTGACTCAGACACTAAAAATTATAAATGAAAGCTCTCAGCAAAAATTGGTTGCAATCGTACAAGGGGGCGTGGCACCTCCCATATAAGCAAAAGTTTCAAAATGCTATACTGAAAAAGTTTTTTGAGATAATCCAACTAAATTTTACTCTGACACTAAAAACTATAAATGCAAGCTCTGAACAAAAACTAGGTGTACTCGGACAAGAGGGAGTGGCACCTCCCATATAAGCAAAATTTTCAAAATACTGCAGTGTAGGGTATTTATTTTTTGGCCAGGCCAAAATTTACACCCTTACTAGTTGCACTTTAAGTTTAGGATACCTCGAAATTCTGAAGAGGTAGAGGGATTCTGTGGCCAGTTTTGGAATCAGCACAACAAAATCTATTGGAATCGTTTTTTTAAACTAGGAAAAATTCACGTTCCAGGCTTATATGCACATCACTTAAAGTGGTGCAAAACTGTCAACATGTTTTCGAAATGGTTTTTTGTTCATTATTTTTTTATGGTGTGAAGTTCGGTAAAATTGTTCACATATTTGAATAGAGGAAAAGTAAAGCTTCTTTTTGGTTTATATTTCTTGTATGTTATATCATCAGAAAGGACGCTGTAGCAGTACTAATTCAAAAATAGCAAACATGTTGACAGTTTTGCTTCCTACTGTATATCATGTATGTTTTCCATAGAATAAAATGTTTACGTTCCTTAACAAAAAAACACTGAAAAAAATGATTAAAAAAATTATTAAGTTAAAAAATATCGTTAAAATTGGAGTAAGCCCGACAAAATTCGGATTTTTCTGCAAAATAGTTCGAAGTAAAATTTTTTCACCAGAATACTCTTTATTTATGCATGAAAGATAAAGTGTGAAAAAATCATAGTGAAATCTTCTACGCATAAACAGTTATTTAAGGTCAAAGGTCAAAAAAATCAGTTTTTTTGTAAATATCACTCTAACGGTTACTTTTTCAGAAAAATAGGGTTTGACAATTTTGTAGCCCTGAAAATTTACTATAGAAAAGATCCGTGAATTGTCTTCATACGACTAATAGTTTAGGAGATATTCCAATTAAAATAGTGTCAACGCTTGGTAATGCATACATGCGGTATATAAGTGTGCATAGCCACATGTTGATTTTTAAATTGCCATAACTTATGAACGATGAGTTGCAGGAAAAAAACAAAACTATCAGGTTATAGGAAATTGTATGTTCTATAAATGATAAGCAATATGTGTACACATGCAATTTACCGTTTAGGAGTAATTAAATAAAAACAGACTGTTTTAACGTTTTCTTTAATTTTTATGGTTTTCATTGAATAGCTCCTAAACAGTAAATTGTATTGGGTGTACAACTTAAAAACCGGAATTTGACGGTGGATGTCCGTACTAACAAATATCGTGAAAGCTCGAACTTTATATATATGTCATTTTGAAGGTACATTTGACAGCTGTCAAAATCAGTCAACAAAACAATTTTATCTTGTGTGCATCCTTATTATTTTTCACGATGAATAACTTCGAAAATTCGAGAAAAGTCAGCATTTGTGGGAGGTTCTGTTGGGTCATTTTTTTGCAAAGAAAACTGCTGCGGAAAGTCATAGTTTGCTTGTAGAAGTTTATGGCGACGATGCTTTAGGAAAAACATAGTGTTTTGAATGGTTTAAACGCTTCAAAAGTGCCGATTTTGACATCAAAGACAAAGAACGCCCAGGACAGCCAAAAAAGTATGAAGACGAAGAATTAGAGAAGCTACTCGATGAGGATTCGTGTTAAACACAAGACGAGCTTGGTGGGATCAGAAGGGGCCGTTATATTATGAGTTGTTGAAATCGGGCCAGACAATCATAGGCGACCTGTACCGAACACAATTAATACGTTTGAAACGTGCCATCATCGAAAAACGCCCGGAAAATGCGACCAGACACGAAGCAATAATTTTTCATCATGACAACGCTCGGCCGCATGTTGCAATACCCGTGAAAAACTATTTGGAAAATAGTGGATGGGAAGTTTTGGCTCACCCGCCTTATAGTCCGGACCTTGCTCCGTCTGACTTTCATTTATTTCGCTCGATGCAAAACGCCCTCACCGGAATACGCTTCACATCAGAGCAAGGCATCCGAAATTGGATAGATTAATTTTTGGTCGCCAAGCCGGCGCAATTTTTTTGGGATGGAATTCATAAATTGCCTGAAAGATGTGGAAATGTTGTAGCTTCCAATGGACAATACTTTGAATAAAATATATTGTAACATTTTTCCACAATAAAGCATCAAAGTTCGCTAAAAAATTCCGGTTTTTAAGTTGTTCACCCAATATGTGTACATATATTGCTTATCATTAATAGAACAAACAATTTCCTATAACCTGATAGTTTTGTTTTTTTCCTGCAACTCATGGTTCATAAGTTATGGCAATTTAAAAATCAACATGTGGTTATGCACACTTATATACCGCATGTATGCATTACCAAGCGTTGACACTATTTTAATTGGAATATCTCCTAAACTATTAGTCGTACGAAGACAACTCACAGATCTTTTCTATAGTAAATTTTCAGGGCTACAAAATTGTCTAACCCTATTTTTCTGAAAAAGTAACCGTTAGAGTGATATTTACAAAAAAACTGATTTTTTTGATCTTTGACCTTAAATAACTGTTTATGCGTAGAAGATTTCACTTTGATTTTTTCACACTTTATCTTTCATGCATAAATAAAGAGTATTCTGGTGACAAAATTTCACTTCGAACTATTTTGCAGAAAAATCCGAATTTTGTCGGGCTTACTCCAATTTTAACGATATTTTTTAACTTAATAATTTTTTTAATCATTTTTTTCAGTGTTTTTTTGTTAAGGAACGTAAACATTTTATTCTATGGAAAACATACATGATATATATATAATATGTGTGTATATTTATAATTTTCATTAGTTGTTGCAATAATAAGCTAAATTAATTTTCAAATGTCGACTAAAAATATTGATTTTCATTGAAATTTTAACGGTTTTTTGCCATATTTTTGAAAACCGGCTCATCGATTTTTTTTTAATTAGTGTTATATTCTGAAGAATTCAATATGCTTTCATAATATATACACATTATAATCATTATTTGCTAAAATATTGATAAAAATTTAATTTTTGTGTGTCAACTCAAAACTTTTTTTCATTTCAATTTTAACGGTTTTTTGGCTTTTTTTCAAAAACCGCACTAACGATTTTTTTAAAAATTCACCAAAATATGCAGAATTTGATAGGCATTCATAATATGAAATAACCCCAGAGGGGTGTTGTTATCGTTATTTAAATTCTCAGGACAGCGCCGTGTCATGAAAAGCGTATGCAAAACACTTGACTTTTTTGCATGTTGTATACACCTACCTGATCTATCGTATTATAAAGTGTAAATTTTTTCTTAACTCTTTACAGATTGATATCTCGGAAGCTAACAAGCAGCTATTTTGTTAAAGCTCAAAATTGCAAATCAACACCACCAAAGAAACCAACTACTTAAAAAAGTAACGAATAATCATATTAAAATATATACATGAATATAAATATATATACATATATACAAACACATGTATATGCAAGCAAAACTAATGTTCCATAAAAACTAAAAAATTAATGAAGAAAAATAAATTTTTAAATGAAAACTTTAAACGTAATGAAAAAAGATTAAGTCAAAAATATTGCTGTCTTTTTGCATTTTTGCAATTTTATAATAAACAATTTAAGACATACTAAAACAAATATAAAAAAATTACATAAGATAAAAAAATCACAAAAATATTTCTTTAAAAAACACTACGAAAAATTAGCAAAATTTACTCTCTTTTAACTCAACATGAAAATAACATTAAAATAAAAGTTTTAAATTTTTAGCAAACGGAAGGATTATTTCATAAGATTTTATTTTCAAATTTCATCATATTTCCAAAACATAAGGATACAAACGATCTGAATCGATCTAAAAAAACACTGAAGAATATAACTGATTACATCAAAAACAAAAAAAAAAATTGACTAATAACACAAAACTAACGAATTCATAAAACTATTTAAATAACACTATTTTTAAATTTTAACATAAAAATAAAAGAAATCTATTTTAACGGGACTTGTGCAAAGCGCAATCAAAGCTATATTTATTATAAGGATAAATCAATCGCATCCCCGCAGCAAGTGAGATAAATTTAAGCGAGATCACATTCGAGAGAAAAAAATAAACACAACATTAAACCAAACAAAAAACCTTCAAAGGTGTTCATTTCTCATCTCGCAGTCGTTTACCAAAAACAGCTTCAAAATTACTCTACAACAAAGAATACAGAGTAAAATGACCAACGCCATGGACATTGTCAAGAATGGCAGCACCAATGGCTCCGTTGACGGGAGCCAAGACGAGTCGCGCACCAATTTGATAGTCAACTATTTGCCGCAAACAATGACGCAGGAGGAGATGCGTTCGCTCTTCTCCAGCATCGGTGAGCTAGAAAGTTGCAAGTTGGTGCGAGACAAAGTTTCAGGTAATTTGGGTAAATATTCCACATTTTACAACTTTACTATTTATATTGTCATTAAGACAAATAAGTTTTGCATTGAAGTCAAACAAAAATATATTTCTTTGTTGTAAAAAAAAAACAACAATTAAACGTTACAAACCGTCCTGCAATTAGGCCAAATCCTTGGGCTCTTAATAAGCTGGTATGTATTTTTAGCATTTATTGGACATCAAGATATAATGCAAAAGAAATTTGTGGAAAATACTTGGCCTTCGACAATAAAATGAGCAGACTGTGTTTTTAGAAAGAACATTTATACATATGCGGCCTATGAATATTGGTACAGCCGAGTAAGTCTTGCCGCATTACAACTGCCGCGTACAGCTCAATGCTCTGCATTTTTATCCGAGTAAATGATGTTGGTACTTGTCACCGAGTACCCACACATAAGTCACCCCATGGGAATAAGTTTTCATATTTATGATTCCTTTGTTGATTTTTTCGCCAAGTCCAAATTTTCAGTAAAAACTAAAATAACCAAGTAACTATCATTTTGTGTAGCACTTCCAATCCTTTAAAAATAAATTAAAATTTCAACTCATTTCAACATATCATTAAAATATCATATAAAACACCACCCCATTTGGTTAAATCATTAGGTGTCCAATCAATAAATACATCTTAAAAAACTTTAAGTCATATATAATTGTTTCGCTTAATGCAAAAGGATAAATAATCAGCCTTATCATGTAATTCGATTTCGAATCAAACTACACCGAACCGAGATTTTTCATACATTTTGATGTCCAGAACTTTTGCAATCAAAATCGAATTAGATGATAGGTATAGCTAAATATTTTTCTATCAGTTAACAATCTCTAATATTTATTTTCAGTCTTGCCAGCATCATTGACAGCATTGAATCCAGCCTTGCAACAAGGTACGAGTAAGTTTTATCAACGCTGCCATATTTTAGTATTAAAACTTTAGCAGTAAATGTAATTTTTAAATTGGTGAACTTATCAAATGCTACAATTTGTGTCAAAAATAGAAAAGTATACACTTTTTTATGGTTAATATGTATGTATGTGTTTTGGTAAATTCATCACTTTGATGTTTAATGAGGGTTGGTACTGGTGCTATGAAATTAATGAAAATGTGTTCACCTTGCTGTTTCACAAAACCTTAAAAGTCTGTTAGGATGATTTTCGACATTTTCAATTTTTTTTGTTGAAATGTATTTTTTTTTATGACAGGTCAAAGTTTGGGCTACGGCTTCGTCAATTATGTACGTGCCGAAGATGCTGAAAAGGCTGTCAACACTTTAAATGGTTTACGTTTGCAAAATAAAGTGATCAAAGTATCGTACGCCCGTCCAAGTTCGGAATCAATAAAGGGTGCTAATTTGTATGTATCGGGTCTTCCCAAAAATCTATCACAACCAGACTTGGAGGCGATGTTTTCATCATTCGGCAAGATAATTACATCTCGCATACTCTGTGATAATATTTCTGGTGAGTTATACATATACGATTTGCTTGATTAAAACATTTTCGGGAACATCATATTTGAAATACTTAAATGCAAATATTTTGAACTTATTTTATTTTTTCAGTTATGAATTATGCTTTCGATTACGTTACGTTTTTGTTCTTTTTGCTCTTAGTTTCTGAAATTGGCAAATCCATTCCTTACACTGGTAAAATACGGTACGCCACTTGTTTCATTTTATTTTTAACGAACATGCTCTTATTGCGAAGATATTTCGCTCCTTCGTCCAGTGTGAACGCTTGATTTAATTCAATATGAAATATGTTTTTATTTAAGGTCTATCAAAAGGTGTTGGTTTTATACGGTTCGATCAACGCAACGAAGCCGAACGCGCTATACAGGAGCTGAATGGCAAAACTCCAAAGGGCTATGCCGAACCAATTACCGTTAAATTTGCTAATAATCCAAGCAATAGCGCCAAGGCTCAAATCCCACCGCCATTGGCAGCTTATTTGACTCCACAAGCAGCTGCTGCAACTCGCCGACTGGCGGGTGCGTTGCCTTCGGCTGGACGTATAAGGTGAGTTTTGTTTTAAAAATAGTGGCGATAACGATAGTAACAACTTATTTCAAAGCAGGTAATGCTACTTCTTATAGGGGTAGGCTTCAGAATAATATTTAAGTGTTGAAGCAGTATATCTAAGTACGTAACAATACATTAAGGTGTCCGTTATTTACCAAGTTCTTTGGTTTTAAGAATGACATGCCTAATGGGCAGATGGTAATCAGATAAAAAAAAAGGAAAAACTTTAAATATACTTTTTTCATACAAAATTGTAAGTCTTCACTCGGTGTTTTCCATCATTATAAAGTTCTGTAAAATTGTAAGAAAATTACAGAAATGAGGTTGTTTTACATTATTCCTGGCTCCGTTGTTGTTTTATAACTCCGAACATTGGGTGAATTTGAAAAAAGAAGAAAAAAACTGAGTGCGCAGAAAGTTGGGTGCATGTCAACTGCAAAATGGAAAGTCCTGGGTGATATCCTTCATGAGGTATTGAATTTTAACTAATATTTTTTTAAGCTTTTTATTAAAAAATTAAATTTTTGTGTATTTAAAAAAAAAAACAAACAAACAACGACTGATAAAAAAATAGTAGAAGCTCGGAAGCTTATTTTAAAGACAAGGATTAATCAATCTAAAGAAAAGAGCGGAAACGTTTTGTGCGTCCTGTATATAACATCCAAAGTTGACAAAATCCATGGCATAGGTCATTCCGGAGAGAAAAAGAAGTAACAGAATAGATCAAAGTGAGTTTTAAGGAATAAAACCACCACTTTAAAATGCACTACCAGATTTTATGGTTTAAAATTTCCTTGTCTTATCATATAGCTTCAAAACTGAAAAAAGTATTTTTCAACCTTAAGGTTAAGATACCACCAAATCCAGACGTGACAGGGCAATTCCGTGATTGGATTCAGATTTAGCATCAAAAAGTGCATTGAAAATTACTATATGGGTATTTCCACAGGTTGCGGACGCGACAATCGTACGCATATTTTTTGTTGTTGTTGTTGTTGTTGTTTATTACTATCATAAGTACAATATTTACATTAATAGTTACAAACTTTGAGATTTAATCCTATGGATTTTACAGCAAATGAGTTCAAATTTAATAATAATGATTAACAATTGAATAAAATTAAAATTAATAGGAAAATGATAGTTAAAAACCTATAATAATATTACAATTACACTAGATAAATGAAATTATGAAGTCAGGTTATTCGTTCCACTATGAAAAATAGAGGAACAAAAAACCTGCTTATTGTAAACTCCGTATAAGCGCGTAGTTTGAAAACCTGCATTTATTAAAAAATGACATGCTCAAATCATTAATGACATTTGAAATCGTTTTTTCTTGTGCTATCGTATGCAACTCTGATGTTGAAAACCTTAGCGGTAAACCAAAAATTGTTTTTAAATTCTTATTTTGTATAACTTGAAGTCGTTTTAAATGAGTATTTGCACAATTTTTCCAAACTGGACAAGCATAAGTCAGAATTGGCCTAATACATAATTTGTAAAGCAGCATTTTGTTTTTAATGCTTAGCTTAGATTTTTTGTTCATAAGCGAATAAAGACTTCTGCTGCATCTAGTTGCTTTAATGCAGATGCTTTCTATATGCTGTTTAAATATGAACTTCTCATCAAGAATAACTCCTAAATACTTGACTGAGTTAGAGAATGGTATTAAGTTCCCTTGCACTGAAAACGGTCTAGTGGGAATTCTCTTAGGAGATTTGTTAAATGGAAATATTATAGCTTGGGTTTTTTCACTATTAACTTTAATTTTCCACTTGTCAAAATATTTAGTAGCTTTGGACAGAGCACCCTGCATTTTTTTTACAATAGCATTAGATACTTTACCCGATATTATCAAAGCGCTGTCATCTGCATAAAAAGCTAAGTCAACATAAGGAGAAGATTTAAAGTCAGAAGTGTATAGAGAATATAAAAGCGGTGATAATGCTGAACCCTGTGGCACTCCGGCAGGAATTTGCCTTTCAGAGGAATTAAAACCCTCCACTTGCACGATAAAGAATCTATTAGTGAGAAAACTTTTTATAATTTTAATTAGGTACAATGGACAGTGTAAAATATTTAACTTATATATTAAGCCATCATGCCAAACAGAGTCAAAAGCTTTCTGTATGTCTAAAAACACAATTCCAGTAGACTTTCTTATACGTTTGTTTTCTTTTATAATATTAACCACTCTTTTGACTTGGTGAGTTGTACTATGTTCCGCTCGGAATCCAAACTGAAATCTATTTATAACATTGCTTTCTTCAGCAAAATTTTTGAGCCTATCAAGAATAATTTTTTCAAAAATTTTGTCTAAACTGCTAAGTAAACTAATAGGCCGATAGCTGTTGGGTAGTTTTGGATCTTTGTTTGGTTTTAATATTGGTATAACCTTAGCCTTCTTAAATATTTGGGGGAAATATGAAAACTTAAGGCAAAAATTAAATATTTTAACGAGAAAATTTAAAGCCGATTCTGGAAATTTTTTGAGTAGAATATTATTAATTCCATCGAAACCAGGAGCTTTTCGATTCTTTAGATTATTTATAATGCACAAGATTTCTACAACGTCAGTGAAAGTTTGTAAATCTACATTATGAACGTGATCACTATCTAGACCAGTTACATAACTACTGACAAATCTGTCAATAGAGTGAGTAGAATTACTAGACGTGGAATGGGCTTCAGAAAATTGGTCAGCTATAGCATTTGCTTTATCAACATGGCTTGTAATCTGACAATTGCCTACCATTAAAGTGGGGATGTTCTTCTTTTTTTTAGTAAAATATTTGGAAACCTTCCAAAAATTTTTACTACCTACCCTTAGTGTCGACAAAAATTTAGTCCATTGCTCATTTCTTAGGTTATTTATATGTATAGAAATTAATTGATTTAATTGCTTAATAATTGCGAGAAAACAGGTTTTTTCACCAAGGTTTCTACTCCTTTGAAATTTTCTTCTATACATATTCCTAGTAGCTATGATTGAAGAACACACGTCAGATAGAATTAAGGAGTTAGGCTTACGCCTTTTATACGAGATCGTCAGTAGTCTAGCGTTATCTATAATATTTGAAAATTCAAGTAATTGAGATTCAATATTGAAAATAGTGATTTCTTCGCTTAGAGAAGCAGAAGACATAATGTTGTTGTCAATTTCACTCTTAAAAAATTCCCAATTAGTATTTTTATAATCAGGATAGTACTCTACAGATTCAGAAATATGCTCGTTTATGCAAAAACTAATCGGATTATGATCAGAATATAACTCACAAGAAAAAACGTTCAAATCAGAAAAAGACATCGAGGAGTTAGATAAAAGAAGGTCGACAGTGGAAGAGAGTCTAGGATTTAAATTTTGTGGGATTCTAGTAGGACTTAACGGATAATAAATAAAATAATTAGAAATATTTTGATGATTAAATAAAGCTCGTCCAGACTGGTTTATGTTGCTGCAATTCCAACTAGTATGTTTTGCATTAAAATCGCCAATAATAAAGTAATCGTTGTTAACTGACGTAAGAAGATTTAGATCACTCGAAAAATCACTACTGTATCTTGGACAGTAAGCAGATATAAGAATTATATTTGTGTTGTTAATTTTCAGTGAAATACTGATATTTTCTATCAGTTTGGTAGGAAAAATTTTATGCAAGCAATGCTCTATTTCATATCGAATGGCAATTGCAACACCACCTCCAAAAGTTTCTCTATCATTTCTATAAATTTTGTATCCAGGGAGTCGAAATTTATGATGAGATTTCAAAAATGTTTCGTTTAGAGAAATTATATCAACAGAATTGCTTACTAGAAAGTGGTGGAGTTGTGCAGAAGCGTTAAATGTTGTAATGCCTTGACAATTCCAATGCATTATATGAAGACTGTTTAATATTTTACAATTATATTGCATGTTTAAGCATACCCATAATTACATTCAATTGTTCCAATTTTGAATGGCATCGACGAAGGTCTGTTGTAGCTTTAGTGAAGATTTGAAAAAGTTCATCTATCGAAAAAAGAGAATCTTGTTCGCCTAGTGGTATTGGTTTAGATTTAACTGCATCTGCGTAGCTTGATTTAGATTGAGATGGAAAAAAGCTGCTTTGAACATCTTTCACATATGCTAGTGGCGAATCAACATTGTTAAATGATGTCTTATTCCGTATTGGAGCTTTAGTTAAACGACTTCTCAGCTCGAGATATTCTGCACGACAGGGACACTTTGGATCATCAGCCCTGTGATTGAATGGCTTTTTATTGTTTTTAATGCAATTTGTGCATTTAAATACTAACGATTTAATATTTGAAGCACTTTTCAGCTTACAAGAATCAAAATCATGATTCAATCCACAAGCCAAACATACTTTGGAGCGATGGCAGTTTGATGAACCGTGGCCAAACATTGAACATTTGTTACATAGCGTTGGGCCATACTTTTTCTTCGAAGGGTTTCTCCATTGTACAGCAACATTGCAAAAGAACTTTATTTTTAGAATTTGAGATTTACGCACAATATTTCTATCAAACTCAAGCATATAAATAGCATCGTTTATATTAGACCGTTTAGTTTCAATCTCTTTAATTGATTTTGAGTCAATGTTGAATTTTTCTTTAAGTTCATCAGAAATCCGACTGAGTGACAATTTTGGTAAACCAAAAAGGATAATTTTGTAGATAGAACCATTTTTAACTGGGTGGGTGAAAAATTTGAAGCTTAAATCTTGCAATTTTTGTACAGCAGTTGCATGATCTTGTAATGACTTAGAGAAAACTTTTGTTCCAATAGTCAGTCTTTTAAAATTATATTTTTCAGCTTCAAACAACTTAATTACATCAGTAAATTGGTGTATGTTGTCTACAATAATTGGAGGAGGTTTCATAGATTCAGTTTTGGGAGCTTCATCATCATCATCAGAAGAGACACAATCCATTTCAGGATCGGGAAGTTTGTTGAAAGCATTGAACCGGTTTGATCTGCTAAGTCCTTGTTTTTGAAAAGAACTAGCAATGAATTTTAGTGGTTTTTGTTTGCCACCTTTCTTACGCGTAACCATTGAATCAAAGGCTTTGCAAAAAGAAAAGGAATAAATAATTCGAAAATTATTTATTTTTATTTTATTTTGTCATATTTTTTAAAAATAATCAAGTCCAGAGGAAACTTTGACTTTTTATTTGGTGCATAATTTAGTACTAGGGGAGGACTATTATTCGAAAAAATCACGAGGTCGGTCGGGCATGCAGTACCAAAATACTAGCCAATAAAAGTCCATACGGACGCGACATAAAATGGAAGTACTTTTGAGGTGCATGTACGAAAATTAAAAATTCTGCGAAATATGTAAGCAAATTTTTTTTTCTAATAATGTCAAAACTATGCTGAAACATGCTGAAACATGCTTCTTCATAATGCACTTTTCCTTAATAAAATATCCTCTTTAGTTTCACTTACATAAGCTAAAATGCAATAACGGACGTGACATTCCGGAGCGACAAATTTTTCCTTAGCAATAATTCAAGTCGTAAAATACATAATTTTAGTTGTTTTAATGTTATTAAGGTAGCTATTGATGAAAAGTGTCTAACCTCCTTTGCATGAATATAAAACCAATTAACTTCATGAGTGTTATGATTACTTAGCGCATTCGAAAAACAAAAGCATTTTGTAAAATAAATTTTTGGCTATTAAGTCGTTTCTGTCAAACTTTTATTTTTTGTACGTGTCCAATTTTATCGTCTGTATCTAAGTACGTGTGCGAAATTACGAAATCTAAGTATTTATAGCCAAATTCAATTACATATTTACCAAAAAATTGAGGTGATGTAATGAATTTTGATCTAGTGGGCGTCGACAGCCCAATTTTCCAGTGGATATTATTTCTCTCAATACTCTTTACATATGTACCAAATGCCAGCCATCTGCATTAAATAGTTTCAGTCTTATGACGAATTATGTTAGGACGAGGTCGTGACAACACCTATTTTTTCAACCTATCATCGAGCATTATCCAATACTAACAAACACACTGTAAACGTTTGATGAATTCAACCGCACATTTTCTAAATCGTAAGGGATATCCAAAGATACATACAAAGTTTCAGTTTTATTAATATGGATTTATTACATATAATTGCGGACGTGACACATTTCAAACACTTATAACTTTCTAGATATACTTTGTCGAGACTTACTAATTACGTATTTTTTTAGCGGACTATGATCTTACTGAAGATATAGAGTTTCGATCAGGTGTGACCGCTAATACATTAATGGTAATTAAAAATGATGTTTTTGGACTACGGACGCGACATTAGAACTTTACTTAAGACAATCCGAAAAATTACTGTTATTTGGACTCCAGTTGCAATTTTAACATTTTATTTGTATAATTGCTATCGTTAGGCAAATTTAAAGGCAAACTAATACAAATTAAATTTTCTTAAGCTCCTTTACCGCATAAAGAAAAAAGACTAATAAATTTGTTAAAAATTAAATTGGAGAAATTTAATTTTTGCAGTCATTTTTTATGGACTACAATTGAGAAAAGCTATTTGTATTATTTGCATAAATAAATTTGATATTTTTGCGTAACTACCGGTGGTCAAATCAAACTTTAAAACATATTTAATTTTTCACACTCGGTAGACTTTTTTTAAGAAATACAAATATGGCTAATGATTTTTTTTTAATACGCAAAAATTATTATTTTTTTTTAATTAAATGCTTAAAAGCATTGGTTAAAATTCAATATCGTTGAAGGAGATCAGCCTGGATTATCCTGACCCATTTAAGCCAACTCTTCGAGGTCATAAAACAAGAACGGGTCCAGGTATGACATTGAATCTAACGGCATTTTGTCGGCTATGAATTACTTAAAACAAGTTGATTTCTGGAATTTTCCTAAAATTTAACAGAATTTTACTATAATGGACAACACCGAGTGAAGACTTTTTCCGATACCATTTTGTATAAAGAGTAATTTCGCGAGTAATTTTTCTTTTTTATTGCTGTCCATTACTGGCTTGTCGTTTTGAAGAGTCCCTTTTTAAAAACAAAGTTCTTTGAACAACATACACAACAGTTTTATTTCGCAATCTACGTCAGCATTGAATTGATTAAAATTAAGACAGTTGCTTAAAATCTATTCAGAAAAAATTTGAAAATTTCACATACATATTACATAATATATTTTAAAAAGGCATTTCAACAAAATTTTTAATAAAATTATCAAACCAAGCTATTTAAGTGCTAAAATTTACCCAAATTTGTTAAACGATCTTTCTTTAATGCAGAAAATGAGGACTAGAAACCAGAAAAGCCCATTCACACATCTCAAGAGAAGTAGGACCATTTTTTTTACTTATATAAAATTCTTTGAGTGTATGACTTAAAAAATATCAAATAATTTCTACTAATGCGTCGTTAGTATAAGTTGTCATGAAAGCCTCTACCACCGTGGCCGTTCTTGAAAAAACTCTTGACAAGCATTTGCAGCCTATTTAAAAATTATTTGCTGTAAACACCATTTTTGCCTATAAAAAATAATTTTTAGCCTTCGACTACTTTGAAGGCTTTTAATAGATTATTTTAAGGCTACTATCAGCCATCCTATGCTAATGCAATTTCTCAGTCGGTATTAGATTTTATTTATATTATTTATGAAAAATGTTTATTTTTTCCATTTTAACTCTTAACTACTGCGTTAACTCGTATTTCGATATTTTTTTTTTTTTCTTTTTTTTTCATTATATAAGTAATATACGTCTAGTTTAATTATTGATTTAAACATTTTTAATTTTTATTATACATTTTTTCTTTTCTTTCTTTTTTTTATCAAAAATATTTGCATATATTTTTAGCATTGGAAAAATCCCGATGTTAACCATTAACAGGGGTTTGAAAAGGTGATTTTTTTTGTAATATATTTTATTTATTGTTTAATGAAAATTTAAAATCAAATTCGTAACATTTGAAGCATTTAGAAATGTTTTTCTTTGTATATTTTAGTTTTTTCATCGTTATCTTTGTTTGAAGAAATATTTTTAAGACTTTTTGTGTGTAATATTAGCAGTCATTTGGAAAGTTTTGCGGGATTTTTGCAAATGAGTTATTTTATAGATTTCGATGTGCTCTTTCAGAATTTCAACTTTGCTACCTCGAGCCTTGTTCGCTCGCGCCGCCATATTGGAAAAATGGCGTCCAAAATCAGTTTTTTACAAATATCTCTTTAACGGCTACATTTAGAGAAAAATATTGTGGCGCAATATTGTAACTTATGACTTTTTAATTGTTTCCGTACGGCTTATAACTCAGGAGATATCCTAATTCAAAATTTGAAAAAAATTTGTAAATTGTGCATGCCGCTTATGAGTAGGCACAGTGATGTGTTGAGCTTAAAATTACGATAGCTCATGACCGGTGAGTCACACGTTCAGAGCAAAAACACCTATTTATAGGGAATTATGTGCAAAAATCCCGCAAACATTCCAGGTCACATCATTTTATTCTCCCAAATGATTGTACTATATAAAGAATATGATGTTTGTGCTTATTTTCTTATAATTTATTAACACGTTGAGTGCCACAATACAAGCAAAATGTCCACCGTCAGTTGCCACGTGAACCGCCGACGGTACACACTCAACTTTCACCTGTGTGCCACGTGCACCGCCGGCGGTACACACTAAAACTTCCCCAGTGTGCCGTGTGTACCGCCGGCGGTGCACAGTCATTTGTGAACTCAATGCAATATATATTCTGAAGCACTGCAGTAAATTAAAAAATTTTTATATTTTATCACAGAGGAAAAGGTATTTTTGGTTAGAGTTTTGAAATTTTTACGATATCTTTTATTTTGAAAGAATTACAAAAGTTACATTAAAGAGGATCCAAAAAAAAAAATAAATTTATTTGAACAAAAACTAACAAAAATATAAATTACATTCAATTAAAGGTTATTAATAATAAAAACTAATAACTAATGTTACAGGCAATAGGTGGATTATACACTTATTTCAAAATGTTGCAAACTTTTTGGTTGTTTTTATTGCTTCTTCATCTCAAGATGTATATTTTATTTGAATGGTGGTACTGTGGTCAAATATTTTCAACAAACCTGCGGTGAACAAGGTACTTAGATAATTTGGTTTCACTCGTGTGCCACGTGTACCGCGGGCTGTCACGCCATTTTATAGGACAAATATCTCTTATATGTACAAATTTCTTTCCACAAACTTATTATATACCCCTATAGATAAATATTCAATAGTTATTACAAGTCGACATTTTTTCATACATATTGAATTTGTATGTTGTATGGCGTTACACATTTTTTTTGTATGGTGGCACAGCGCTACAAGTAAAGTGTGTACCGCCGGCGGTACACATGGCACTCAACGTGTTAAAATTAAAGTTAGTTGATTTTTCGCAGCAAAATTGGTAAAAACAACATTATGTTGAGTTCTGCGTCAATAAATATCGCATACATATTAATCGAATACTTTGACACTAATAAATATAGATTTAATTGCAATTACTGCTTTATTTTTTAACAAACGAAACATAATAACAGCGACTTTATGTTTTAGTCTGTTTTTTCTCAAACGGAATTTTTTTATAATAAAATATACCTCTTAAATATAAAAAAGAATTTGGTCACAGTGGTATTCAGCATTCCGACTTAAAATTTGCTTAGGTATGCCTAAGAGCCACTAGGTCCTAATTGGGAAGCAATGGGGTTAGTCTAGTTAGGTAAGTTTAGGGTTTGTCTAATGTGGTGATCATATTGATAAAAAAAACAGTTGCCAAGTTTCGTTTGCCTAATGAAAACCAAATGTGGTGGCCATAGTGATAAACGAGCAGTTGCCTAGGAATGTTAGGAATGCCTAACAATTTCCTAGTTAGTTTGGCAAGCTTAGGGTATTCCTAAATCCAAATGATTTAAAACTTTCTGGATTCTTTGACGTTGCCAACTCGGTCTATTTTCGTTGGAATAACTATATATATTTTGTCAAATTAAGCTCCTGCTGAAGTAAACTTTGTCTTATTTATTACATTTTTCTGCAAACTATTGAAGTGAATGATATTTAATTAAATAATTTATTTTTAATGAAGAGAAACTTAATGGTTTTCGGTATAAGTACATACATATTAGGGTAGGTCAAATTGTATGGACGAAATTTTATCGACCTCGGCTACCCCCCTATGTGAAAGCTCATTCAATTCTATGAATAATTGCCCAAGAAACCATACCTCTGTGTTCAACTTTAATTCGGCGCATTTTTATTCGAATATTTTACCTTACATTTAATACTTTTTTTTATTTTCATACTAAATTTTAAAAATTCTAATAGAGACAGAAGTAATGTCATAATATGATTTGGCTGATATTCTGCCAAAATTCAATAAATTAGGTTCGATTTACACGAAAAGTTTACTTGATGGTGTGGTATTGTTGGTATGTATTTGAGAAAGTGATGTCGATCAAATAGCCGATTATTTTGACCGTTTTTAAAAATAAACGATTCATATTCTTAGATGAATTTTTTCAAGCAAAACACCAACCTAGGATGAAAGTTTATTCAATTCGATGAAAATTTGCCCAAGGAACCATACCTCTACGTTCAACTTTAGTTCGGCGCATTTTCGATTTAAAATTTTTATTATGATATTACGTTTGTCTCTATAAGAATTATAAAAATTTAGTATAAAAATAAATATTAAACGGAAGGTAAAATTTCCATTGAAAATGCGCCGAACTAAAGTTGAACGTAGAGATATGTTTCCTTGGGCAAATGTTTAAAGAATTGAATGAACTTTCAGCCTAGGTTGGTGTTTTGTTTGAAAAAATTCATCTAAAAATATGAATCGTTTATTTTGAAAGTGGGTCATAATAATCGACTATTTGACTCATGTCACTTATTTAAATATTTACCATCAATTCCACACCGTCAAATGAACTTTTTATCTAAACAGAACTCAATTTAATTGATTACTGACAGAATACCAGCCAAATCATATTATGACATTACTTTTGTCTCCATAAGAATTTTCAAAATTTAGTATGAAAATAAAAAAAATATTAAAAGCAAGGTAAAATTTTCGATCGAAAATGCGCCGAACTAAAGTTGAACGCAGAGGTATGGTTCCTTGGGCAAATATTCATAGAATTGAATGCGCTTTCACATAGGGGGTAGCCGAGGTCAGTTACATAAGTATATTTTTTTTTAGCTAAAATGCTCATAAGAAACGTATTTACGAAATTTCACCCCACTGTTAAACTTTAAAACTACATTTTGGATCAAACTTGTTGGTCATAACTAAATCATACGAGAATATTTTTTCTGCAATTCATTAACCCATTATTAGTGTCCGACCGAAGGTGACTTTTTGGCCGAAGCCGAAGCCGAAGCCGATTAATCGGTTTTTTTATAACCTTCGGCCGAAGCCGAAGCCGAAGGTTCCATTATATTTGTAACACTTATTTTTTGTACTACTTTTTTTTATTAGTTCTTAAATAAAAATAAATAGTTAATAATCAAAATTAAATAACCTAATGTTGTAAGCTAGAAACAGCAGTTTTTCTGCATTTTCTCCATGTAGATTGGCTCTTCGGTCAGCATATATTTGACCCGCAGCACTGAACAATTGTTCACTTGGGACACTTGTAGGAGGAGCTGACAAAAATTTTTGGGATACTGGTCGTAAATGAATATATGGACTGCAGGCCCAATAATGATATATATCCGTGGTCCTCAAGTCCAAAGGTTCCTTTAAATAACAAGCTAATTGTTCCTCAAAAGGCTAACGAACGTGGTCAGAAGCTGCTTCCTCGGTCCCAGTCAAAGGCATTTTATCGTGCGAATCCCACAGATCATCTTTTGGGTATTGGTTTCCATTGGAAGCGGCTGAATTTAAACAGGAAGGTGTAGATCCTTCAATTTCGATAAACATATTAAGGGGATACCTCTAATCTCGTAAACTCGTAAACCATGAAAAACTCAAAAGTCTACGAGCTTGTTTTCAGGAACACACATTTCTAAAAACGTGTAAGCAACGTATCAGCTGTCATATAATTCGAAAAATATTCAATTCAAATTCAATTTTCAAAACAAAAAATAATTTTTCAATACATTTATTTGACAACAATCGCTCTCGTACTTTTTCGAGGCTATTTACGCATCGAATTTGCCTCGTAAGTTTTCGAGGCCTGGTAAACTTTTTTTCATACAAATTTTTAAATTTTGTTTACGAGACTCGAAAGTTTTCGAGGTTTACGTGCTTTTCGAGACTTTTACGAGTTTAAAGGAATCCCCTTATTATCTGTTATATTTTTTTCAGCATAATTTTGATGCAGAAATTTCAAAATTTCTGTCTTAGTAGTATTTTGACTTTTTAACATTTTTGTTTAAGAAGAAATAATTTCTTTTTTAATTAAAGTTACAAACATTCGGCTTCGGCCAAACCTTCGGCTTATTTTAGGCCGAAGGCGTTTTTTTGGCCGAATCTGGCCGAAGCCGATTAATCGGTCGGACTCTACCCATTATATCCCAATTTTTTGAGACATTTTCATCCCTTCTACAAAAAAACGGGTTAAAAGCGGTTAAAATATTCTACAAAAAATTTCACTAGGGATCACCCAAAACAAAAATTGCTGGAAATTTAAAATATGCAGAAAAAATTCAATAAAAATGCAACCGCTTTGACATTAGGAATTCTTAGTATTAAGCGACTATCTGTAAAATGGCAAACATTTCTGTTATACATATATGTATTACACATATATACATATACAAGTATATATATGTACGTACATACATATATATGGGCAAATCCGAAATCTCCTCTTATATGACCCAGTTTTAAAAAAAAAAAATTTTTCATGTACAATAACCAAATGTGGTGGAATTTATTCGTAGACGTATGAGCTGCAATTTCCAATAGGCGAACAAAAAATTTTCGACCTGAGGGGGTGTCAGGAGGTCGTTTTATCTGAAAATTTTGGGAAAATCGAGATTTTCGATACTATACGGGAGAGCACATACTTCAGAAGTAGTAGATATGTTACGGGGCACCTTTCCAAATATTCTGAAGTAAAATTCAAAAAAATCGTATGTGGGTCGTGGCGACAAAATGGGTTAAAAAGTTTAAATCACTCATTACGGCCACATAACAAGTCCTAAAATTCTGAAAAAAATCAAGCAAATTCCTTGATATAAAATAAAGCGAATTTGGTTTTGAGGTTTTTTTAATTTAAGCGCCCCCTGCCGAGTAAAAAATTAAAAACGCTAATTTTTGGGTGAAAAACGTGATTTTTGGCGAAAAGCGAATTTTGAGTTTTTTCATTTTTTGCTCCAAATGAGGGGCTCAAATTAAAGAAACATCATAAAAAAGGTCGATTTATTTTTTCTCAAGGAATTTGCTTGATTTTTTTTCAGAATTTTAGGACCTGTTACGTGGCCGTAATGAGCGATTTAAACTTTTTAACCCATTCTGGCGCCACAACCCACATAGGATTTTTTTGAATTTTATTCCAGAATGTTTGTTAGATATCCCGCTATCTTGCCTTATGTGTCGCTATGGTGTGCTCGATCGCATATTGCCAATAATCGCATTTTTTACCCAAAAATTAGCGTTTTTAATTTTTTACTCGGCAGGGGGCGCTCAAATTAAAAAAACATCTTGAACAAATTCGTTTTATTTTCTATCAAGGAATTAGCTTGATTTTTTTCAGAATTTTAGGACCTGTTACGTGGCCGTAATGAGCGATTCAAACTTTTTAACCCATTCTGACGCCACGACCCACATACGATTTTTCTGAATTTTACTCCAAAATATTTGTTAGATATCCCGCTATCTTACCCTATGTGTCGCTATGGTGTGCTCGATCGCATATCGCCAATAATCGCATTTTTTACCCAAAATTTCGCGATTTTAATTTTTTACTCGGCAGGGGGCGCTTAGATTAAAAAATATCATGAGCGAAGTCGATTTATTTTTCATCAAGGAACTTGCTTGATTTTTTTCAGAATTTTAGGACTTGTTATGTGGCCGTAATGAGTGATTTAGACTTTTTAACCCATTTTTTCGCCACGACCCACATACGATTTTTTTGAATTTTACTTTAGATTATTTGGAAAGGTGCCCCGTAACATATCTACTACTTCTGAAATATGTGCTCTCCCGTATAGTATCGAAAATCTCGATTTTCCCAAAATTTTCAGATAAAACGACCTCCTGACACCCCCTCAGGTCGAAAATTTTTTGTTTGCCTATTGGAAATTGCAGCTCATACGTCTACGAATAAATTCCACCACATTTGGTTATTGTGCATGAAAAAAATTTTTTTTTTAAAACTGGGTCATATAAGAGGAGATTATTTTCGGATTTGCCCATATGTGTACATAATATGTATATAAATCCGAGACATTCTCAAAAATCGTTAAAAAAACTAAAATGTCGAAAAAAAAAAAAACGGCTGGACGTTCGATTTCGCGGTTCCCGGATTCTGATACTAGAAGGGTCCCCCAACACTATCCCCGAAAAAATCGCGGGTGGTATTTCAAAAAGTTGAAATTTTTTAAAAACCACCGTGCATACTGACTCAATATTCCCCTGTTTTATAGGTAATTTTTGTTCCTTTTCAAGAAAAGGGTGAAAATGACCCATTTGTAGAGGATGTACAAGGTTTTCCAAAAAAATTTTCATTGTATTTATTACTCTGCAAAAGTTTGCTGGACACATTATATACCTCAGTAAAGAACATATGGCTTAACAGTTCGATTTAACACAAGAATGAGTTTAAAGAGGAAGTCTTTGACCCCCTACAAAAAAAAAAAAAAAAAAAAAATTCAGAGCTAAACTTTCAAAATGACGAAACACGTATATTTTTTGGTCCCCTTTACCAAAATCCATTGTCAGAACTTTGTAATTTATGAAAAAACCGGAAATTGTTGTACATTATAATCTTATAAACAAAATAAAAAACTTATTTTGAATTGGAAAAAAAATCGCAAAATCTTAAGCTAAGATCTTTAAAAAATCAACCAACTCAAAAGATGACATTTTTCAATCGTTGGTGTCAGGGTTAAAATTAGAGGATTGAGCTCTTAAGACGGAGGCAAGCAACCCTCAACAGTTCAAATATGTTAATACTTTCATATATGAATTCTTATTCTTACAAATTATACAATATTCATGAGGATAGTTTTCAAACAAAAAAAAAAACTGCTATGATATTAAACTCTCTTTGATAAGAACAGGGGCTGAATTGCCGCATCTGTGAACGTACAGTTCGTGACGTAAAATCATATTTTAGTAATGCGAAATACATGCGAAACACATGATTTTACGTCACGAGTTATACGTTCACGGATGCGCTGATTTGACCGCAGTTTTTGTTGAAAAATTTGGATTTGGCATGTTAAAATTGCAAATTGTTTAACACATTAAGGGAATATTTAGAGTATTGATGTTAGGAATACAAATAATTCTTTATGGTTTTGACTCGATATTTCAATTTCAAAACTCCCGACTGTAGCAAATTATTGTAGCTTTCGAAATAATGACCTCCATTATGCAAATAAAAGTATATTTTGATGTCATAGTTATACATATGTAACTTCATTATCTGCTCATAGTTGATTAACAACAAGTTTGTGTTTTTAATTAAGGCAAAATATATTTGCTTTTTTCTTTTTATTGATGAAACAACTAGGTATTCTCCTCTAGCTGGTGATCTTTTGGCCAATTCAATTCTGCCGGGAAATGCAATGACTGGTTCCGGCTGGTGTATATTCGTTTACAATTTGGCCCCCGAAACGGAGGAGAACGTTTTGTGGCAACTGTTTGGACCATTTGGCGCTGTTCAGTCAGTCAAGGTCATACGAGATCTGCAGACAAGCAAGTGCAAGGGATTCGGCTTCGTGACCATGACAAACTATGACGAGGCTGTAGTGGCAATACAATCACTTAACGGCTACACACTCGGAAACAGGGTGTTGCAAGTCAGCTTTAAGACTAATAAAACCAAAACTGCTTAAATACCAAACTGAATGAAGAACAAAATTTAATAAAATTAATCAAATTCCCCTCCTCCCAAGATAAAATAAATTAAATGAAAAAAAATCCTAAAAGAAAATTTTTAAATAAATATTTACAAACCAAATCTCAATAATTGAAAAAATATGGCAAGCGTTAGAAGAAGAAATGCGTGCTAGCACAAATTACAAGCGCAACAATTGTTATCCTTCTCTGTTGCTTTGGCGACTGAAGAATAATAATTTAAAAAAAAAAAAATTGTCGCAAACATGTAGACAAAGCAATTCTTTTAAAGAACAGCACAAATTAGTGAACAAGAATCATTTGATTGTTAAATCCATAAGAAAGGTCGGACAGTGAAAAAAAAAAAAAAATATATATAAATAAAAAAATATATATTCAATGTATTTCTTAAAATAATTTATTAATTAATTTACTAATTTTCATGACAAAAAATTAACGAAACACTATAAAAATAATGGACAATGTATTTACATTAATTAAATTATTAAATGCTATATAAATAAATACCTACAAAATACTTTAACTTTGATAGCATATACTAGATATTTTTTATCTTTTGTTAGTACTAAGCTGAGTACAGGAATATATTGAAAGTTCCAAGATCAATTGGAATTTTTCTGGTTTTAGTTTCTTCACTTTTAATACACAGCAAGGTGGAAAAAGTTTGTGCCCCTATATAAAGAAAATCAGCTTTCAGTTTAAGAAAGACTAATAACAATAAGTATAAGGATTACTTACTGGCGTGAAGTTCTTTTTTAACATAATTTGGTTTTCATACATTTTTGAATTATGTAAAATTTTGAATAAAGATACACACAAACTAGAGAATGTGAATGAATTTAATGTTGGCAGCATACAATGTATGATGGAACAACGTTATTGAAACAACCAAATATTATTATATAAAAACAAACACCAAATTTAAAAATATATATTAAAATTTTTTATTAAATTATATATATATAGAAAAATTAAACTAAAAAAATTTTTAAAATGTGAAAAACATTAAAAACACAACTTATTCAATTTGAAGTTGCGTTACCTTTTTTTTTTTGACAAAAATTGCAATAACAATTTGTATAAGATAAAAAAACAAAAAAAAAAAAAAACCAAATAAATAAACGATGGCAATATTTTTGGAGGTTGAAGAATTATAGAAAAAACTAAAACTTACACATTCAAACATACTTAACTTTTAAATTCTTTAAAGAAAATGAAATTGGCGTGAAAATCATAAGTATTCAATATCATATTAGGAGTATTTTGAATATATAATAAAAGATCGACAGGAAAATAAACAAAAATGGATACAATTATGTTCAGGTTTGTATGTTTTTTACTGGGAAACTTTAAATATTTCTACTTGTATTTTTTGGTAAACGAAGAATAAAGTATCTAACAAAAGGAGCTCTTACTTCAGATAAAAAATTATGAAACAGTTTTGCAACCATGCCAAACAAAGTTGTGTTTTATCACAACATAAGGGTCTAAATAATTTTTCTTGGTAGCATAATCGGCTTGTATTGGAACATATACATAATTATGAAATATCTATTTGAATAATGTCTGCGATGGGGTGGAAGTCACATGCGTAATTTTTTCTGGTGCTTCATTATAAACAAATAGCTAATAAGGAATGCTAAATAAAGGAAATTCATTGGATGCATTCAATGGAAAATGTTCTCCTAATTATAAAAAGAAATTAAAGTTTCGTACAGACATAGTATCATGCATAGTGACCGATGCAAGAAAAGAAATGATATAACAATAACAATAACTCTATCATATCATCTTCCTGCTCGTAGATTTTTCTTATACAAAAATTATTCAAAAAAACTTTATTTGTATTGAATATTTTTTTTTACAATTTTGTTATTTTCTCGAAAACTATTTTTCAAGTGCTCCGTTCTGTATAAAAAAATTTTTTGATGAAAAAAAAAAATAGAAAGAATTCAGCTTCCAAAATTTTTAAGATATTAGAAAAGTAAGTGTTAAATATTAGGCGATGAATTTTTTTCCTAAAATTTGTTTAAAATATTTGGTTTCCATTAATAGCAAATTTTAAATTTAAACAAAATTAAGAATAATAAACAGGAAAAGTTACATAAGTCAGTTTTGAAAAAAAAAAAAAACAAGAACATGACGCAGAAGCTGACTTGAAGCATACAACATGAATGAAATCACAAATGACAGAGGTATTAACTTGAACATGTTTAGTGAATAATGAAAATCTTTCATACATAAATGCAAACATTACGAAAATAATCGTTTAAATGAGTTATGGTTAAGTTCATCGAAAATAAGTTTACAAAATATTTTTCATAATCCTTTGAATGTTTGTTCTGTACACATAATTTCTTCGCTAGTGTTTATATATCTGCATTAATACAAAATTATGAGATATAACTATAAAATTCGAAGGGATTCAATTATGAAATTAATTTGTTTAATCAACATTTTGATTTTCAATACCATTAAATTTTGCAAGCATCATGTATGTAGGTATTATGTTTATGCGTGAACTACATATAGTAAATTCTTAACTTCGCGCCATTTTTTAATTCTTTAGTTTTGAATTTTTAAAAACTTAGGAATCGAGAATAATTTAATTGATATTAATAAATTTCCTTAAGTTATTTTCATTAAATATTTGCTAACTGTATGAATAAATATTATATTATGTCCTAGTCCTATATACACTTATACTTTTATTTTAAATTCATGTACTTACAATTAATATGCATTATTAAAATATATTTAAATTACACTTAACTCAATTAATTACAAATATTTAATTATTAATTACTCTCATTGAAATTATTGTCCTTGTATTTGTGTATTAAATTAATTAAAGATTTATTGTCATTTATTAATAAACTAATTATGTAGCTATGTTCTCAGTGCAATATACTAAAAAAACAAACAAAACATTAATATTGTAATAAAAACCAATTTTAATGATCATACATACATTTATATATTAATGTGATTTTAATGTATTAATATTTGTCTTAGTTTTATTCTTCTTTATGCTCTCTTTTATGCTGTTTCAATAAAACATACATATGAAAAACAAAAAATACATATTTACTTAATGTATTAATGTTTGTATTATTCAATGTATTAGTTTTTATGCAAAACAACCTTACATAAAAATATATATTTTATTAGATGTCAAGCATACAAGATTACATATAAATACAAAGAAATATATATATTAAACATAAAAATATATAGAATTGAGAGGCAACAAACCCTTGCAGTTGATGTAACTGAATGAAACATGAACGCATCCCTTTCACAATAGAAATAACGAGCACAATGGTGTTATGTGGAAAGTCTTTGAATAAAAACCAATTTACCTACGGATACAAATCATAATATTTATGTATATATTGGGTCACTGCCTAAACTTTTTCTGATCGCCATTCGGTGTGTATATTTCGATTTATAGAGCAACGTGCAGCTACAGTTTGATGCCGTCATTTGAAGCCTTGTCAATGTTTATCGTGGCAATTGTGGAATTTTTACATTTAGCCACCAGCATATGAATCAGACAATAACACTGACATTTCTACTCAAAGATGATTAACATTTTTTTCCACTTCGTCATATCAAACGAATACATGCTAAAAGAGATAGGTTTAATAATGAATTATTAAAAAAAAGTATATATAAAGAAATCAAGCGATTTGGTTAAATAATCGTTTTCTGAAACAAACTTTGTTAAGTGGTAAGTTTACTGGATTTGGGTTTTTCATCCGTGAACATTTCTATTCTAAGGAAGTTCAAATGAGTATTGCATTAGACAAGAGTAAGAAGTGGAAATGAAGCATTTTTAGATTTCACATTTCAAAAAATTAAGTCTTACCAAAAACCTTAATTGAAAGGCATTTTAAAAAAAAAAAGAAAAAGAAAGGTACTCCTTAAGAAGGAAGTTTGTAACGAGGTGCAAATATTTTAAACATAGCGCATGTTTCGAACTGATTTTCTTCAAAGCTTTTCAAAAAGCTGCTGTGCATCATTCCCAACTTTAAAACGTGTTCATGCAGCCATAAAAAAATAATAAAACAGGCTATACAATATAGAGAAGTTAAAAACAACTCAATTTAACAATTGCATACAAACATACATTTTTCGTAAAACAGTCTTATTATGCATAAACATATATTGATTTTTCTCTTATGGTATTTGTTCGATAGGCATAACGTTGTATTTTATGGAAATAGAATTTTTTTATAATTTAACTCAAAACTAAAATGTAGAAATTTCCAATTTTACTTAAAAAAGGACAAATGGAATCAAACTACTATTCTTAATAAAAGCGAAAACAGGTTGCACAAAAAGGTTCTTTGCAACATTTATAAAAAAATTAAATTAAATTATAAAAAAAATTGCACTTATATCATTGCAGAAAACACTTGAATACTAAATTACTAATTATTCAAATTATATAAGAGTAAATGTTTCTTAGTTTTCAATTAGTACATCCATATATACAAAATATATATTTAAATAAAAAAATCTATTTTTTTTTGTTTAAATATTTCTTTTGGCGTTATTATTATCAATAATATTATTTTTGCTATTTTTCTCGTACCTACTTACTAATCATAACAAATGAATTAATTAAAAACAGAAACGTATACTAATTTTAATTATTAAAATCATTCTATAATACAACAAAAACAGTCGCACAATTCAAAATTGTACTTAAAGAACGAAATAAAATAGTCAAACTAACAATTACAATAACTGATTAGCATAACAAAACCAAAAACATTAAAAACTAAAACAATGTTTACATGAAATTATTATTGTAACTAAATAAATTATTATGTGTATTAATAAATGAAGCAAAAAAAAAAAAAAAAAATTTCTCACAAGAAAAAAATTCAATAAAATTCATTTGCGTAAAACTGATAAAAGTCTTTGCCTTGTAGTATAGATCGAAAAGTCGCATTGCCTGCATTTTGATATCCAAATTGGACCTATACCCATGAGTATTAAAAGTGCAGGCAAATTAGGTATTCATTTCTAATTTTGTTGAGCATGCACCGATTTTGATCCGACAGGGCTCATTTTGTTCGTAATAAAATTTAGAACAAAACCAACACATTAGTTTTTTCCGGCCTTTGCCCAAAATTTCTTTAGTCCCCCGTGAACCCTCAAAATCGGATAAATTCAATAAAACTGTTCTAAAATACTTAAAAATGGAAAGTTATGCTATTCACGGGGTTCTCTAGATTGCTGAATCCAAATATGATGTTGGAAAATGAAAAAACTCAAAATGGCGCCCGGAAAACTGCGTACATACCCATTTTAAGCACCAAAAATGGGAAAAAATCGTTACAGGGGGTTTTAGCCTAGAAGTCTTGTTACATTGAATGAATTTATACGGTCGCACGGTGCGTTGAGCCCATACAAGCAATGGTCAAAAATAGAAGGAGTGGTTAGATATCGATGAAATTTGGTATTATAAGTAATTTGGGATCGCTGAGCTCAAAAATGATCTCAGATTTGTTATAAACTTTATAGTTTTGCTAAAAACCTGGTATTTAGGACGATTTTCTTAAGCTCCATATATAACGATGATGAAAAAGTAATGTTTTATGTAAACAAATGAAATTTACGTAGTAGCAATAATGTTTTTTGTACTTTTGAGACCATTTGTGTCAATAAAAAAAAAAAAATGTTCAGCATAAATTTTATATTTCATGCAAATTTTTCATTTTAAGCATATTAAAAAAAAAAAATATTTGTAGGACGAAGTAGGAAAAGTTATTTACAGTTCCTCGCTATATAGAATCCGTACTAGAAGATTAAAACAATAAACGGCACTTATTTTTATAAGATTTGTTTTTTTTTTTCATTGAAATTTGTCAATTTCTGAAGTTTTTCATTTGATAACATCATGTATTAAAATCACTACAATATATATAGCCCAGGAAAATAAGACATTTTCTGCGAAAAAATTCCCAGTGGAAATTTTTCACCGGAATTGTCTTTATTTATGCATGATACACAAACTGTGAAAAGTCCATTGCAAAGTCGTGTGCGCATAAAAAGTTATTAAGGCTCAAAGGTCGCTAAAATCAGTTTTTTGCAAATATATCGCTAATGCTAACTTTTACAGAAAAATGTTGGTCTCCAATTTTGTAGCACAGGAAATTTCCTACAAAAGTACGTTAAAAGTATTTGCGTACGACTTCTAGTTTAGGAGATCACCCAATTTAAGAAGTTGTTAACAGTTATGATATGAAATATTACCTATGAGTTCATAATAAAATATCTTACTTTTCAAATTGCAATAACTCTTCAATAAGAAGTTGTACAAACAAAATTAAAATGCCGTTTGAAAGATAATTTAATTTTCTATATACCGTACACAATTTTTTTTCGAACGGCTCAGAACCTTAAAAATATTCTTGAATAACCGTTAAGGCTTCGAAATTCCTGGTTTTTAAAGGATATCTGCGAATTAGTAAGTACTACGATAAAAAGTAATGGGAATAGAAGTAACCGTATAGAAGATATTAAATAGAAACCGGTTTTTTGGCATTTTAAGGGTTTTTTTGGAATATCTTCTAAACGGTTACTTCTATGTGTACACATATCGCTTATTTTTTGTAGATCTTGTAATTCTCTACAAATTTGGTCCCATTACTTTTTATCGTAGTACTTACCAATTCGCAGATATCCTTAAAAAACCAGTAATTTCGAAGCCTTAACGGTTATTCAAGAATATTTTTAAGGTCATGAGCCGTTCGAAAAAAAATTTTGAGCGGTGTATAGAAAATTAAATTATCTTTCAAACGGCATTTTAATTTTGTTTGTACAACTTCTCGTTAAAGAGTTATTGCAATTTGAAAAGTAAGATAGGTAGTATTTCATATCATAACTGTTAACAACTTTTTACATTGGGTGATCTCCTAAACTAGAAGTCGTACGCAAATACTTTTAACGTACTTTTGTAGGAAATTTCCTGTGCTACAAAATTGGAGACCAACATTTTTCTGTAAAAGTTAGCATTAGCGACCTTTGAGCCTTAATAACTTTTTATGCGCACACGACTTTGCAATGGACTTTTCACAGTTTGTGTATCATGCATAAATAAAGACAATTCCGGTGAAAAATTTCCACTGAGAATTTTTTCGCACAGAAGCTCTTTTTTCGTCTTATTTTCATGGGCTAATATCAAATTATATTTTTTCTAAAATTTTTTAAATTTATTTATTTACTTAAATATTATAGTAGAACGGGGCAATGTCGTGCACTCAACTTTGACATGCTCGTAAAGCCGTACATCTCAAGCGAATGCGACGAGTAAGCATCCGATCAAAAGATAATTTCGTTGGTTACATCCATGTGTAACAACATTTGTGTAGCGAGAAATTGTGTTTGTGTAAGTGAAGAAAAAAAAAAATGTGCACGACATTACCCCCCTCAAAATTTGTGGGGTAATGTCGTGCATTGTTTTCTGAGTATAGTAATAGTGCCAAAATGTGTGAGAAATGATAGGTAGTGGTTCTATTAGTGGAAATTTAGCATTATCATGTATTTATTCATTATTATACAAGTGTGAAGTACATAATATGTTGTGTAGAGTAGAACGGGGCAATGTCGAGCACTCAACTTTGACATGCTCGTAAAGCCGTACATCTCAAGCGAATGCAACGAGTAAGCATCCGGTCGAAAGGTAATTTCATTGGTTACATCCGTGTGTAACAACATTTGTGTAGCGAGAAATTGTGTTTGTGTAAGTGAATGTGCACGACATTACCCCAATGGTCGTTTTAAAGGTCAACTTCGATAACTCGGTGAAGCCCAAAATTTTTTTCGAAAACCAAATGCTTCTTTTCTTTGGCAGGATATTTCCTTTCAGAAAACACTTACCTGGTATATTGTCCTGGAAGGAAAATTATTTTTCTGACCCGATAAAAAAACACTTTTATCGTCCCGAAAGCGTGCGTTTTGAAAAAAAGGTTACTCTGTAGAGACGAACTGGTGAAAATTGCTAGTATTATATGCATAAGCTCAGTAGGTCAGCAGGTCCCTACCTTACGAACAGTTGGTAAATCATTCAATTCTTTGGGCTAAAACAGCCAGTGCACGACATTACCCCCTGCACGACATTACCCCGTTCTACTCTATTTATAATAAAAAACTTTACTTCGCTTAGTTTAATCAAAACACAAATTTTTGATAATTATTTGTTTAAGAGAACCCAAAACGAATTGAATAAAACACGATTTTTTTTAAAAAATATCTCAACTTTGAATTGTCACAGCGTAGCCAAAACTGAGTCTTTCCCCTAAATATTTTGTTTGTATGAAGTTAGTTTATTGACTGTTTTTTATTGCTTGTATAGTACTAATGAAAGTACCAACGCGCTTTTTCTAAATTGAAGTATGATAATTTTATATTGAACTAATTAAACAGTCATTTTTGCAATTTTTCAACAACAGACGAAAGCAAGTGTTAACATGGAAATTGATTACATATGTTTCGGCTACTTCCACATACATATTTATATATTTTTCATATATAAACATGTATATAGCCTCATCAGATCAGTTTTAGTTAAATCTTGCCAGAAACCGTACTCGAACCCGTGACTCCGGTTTTCTAATGAAAGAGAACGCGGTGCTTAAGCGATTGTGCTATAGGTCACGAGTAAACTCTCTGAGCAGGATCGCCATTATGCATAAATCATAAGGCTCACTAGCGCCGTCTGTTGTGAAAAATTGCCAAATTGTTAGTTGGTAACACACTCTGGTTTTGAGACATGCTACGCTAGCTACAATTAAAACCTACAAGGGCGGATTTGTTTTCCACATACAATGCAGGCTCTCGAAATTACGAGAATTTTAATGATAGATAGGCAGGTTCCCCTAGATAAATTATGAAGTTAGTTTATTGACTGTTTTTTATTGCTTGTATAGTACTAATGAAAGTACCAACGCGCTTTTTCTAAATTGAAGTATGATAATTTTATATTGAACTAATTAAACAGTCATTTTTGCAATTTTTCAACAACAGACGAAAGCAAGTGTTAACATGGAAATTGATTACATATGTTTCGGCTACTTCCACATACATATTTATATATTTTTCATATATAAACATGTATATAGGCTCATCATGGAGGGCCGCTAAGGCTGCATTCTTAAACTCCAGTGAAAAAATACTTGGGTTTCGACCCTCGAACAAGAAGCACTGGATGAGCGAGGAAACGTGGGGTCTTGTCGAAAAAAGTAGAAGCGCGAAAAAACTGAGAGACGACGCTAAAACTAGAGCGCAAAAGAACGTCGCCGAAAAGGTCTTTAACTCTCTCAATAAAGAAGTCAGGCGATCGTGCAGACAAGACAAAAGAAGAATGTATAACGACCTCGCGAGCGAAGCCGAAAGCGCTGCAAATGCTCAAAATCTCAAGCAGCTTTACGATATCACCCGCAGATTATCAGGCAGAAAACTCCAACAGAGCCGCCCTATCAAAGACAAAAACGGAAATCTCTTAACATCTGCAGACGACCAACTAAACAGATGGAAAGAGTATTTTTGCGATATACTAAATCCCATGTCTACCACATCCCTGCAACCAGAATCACCAACTACAACTGCCGCAATGACTCGCAGTAGTAGTCGAATACAAACACCGCCGCCTACAATTGATGAAATTGTGAAAGCTATCCAAAGCATGAAAAACAACAAGGCCGCCGGTATAGATCAAATAACAGCTGAACTGCTAAAGGCATGCCCCATAACATCAGCTAAAATTCTCCATCCTCTGCTCAACAAAATCTGGAGTGAAGAGCGTTTGCCAGAAGATTGGCTTCATGGCATGTTAGTCAAATTGCCGAAAAAAGGTGACCTAAGCGAGTGCCGAAACTATAGAGGCATCACCTTGCTCTCAGTTCCATCAAAAGTACTGACGAAAGTGCTTCTGAGCAGGGTAAGCGAAAAACTTGATTCGGCCATTCGAAAGCAGCAAGCAGGATTCCGGCGAAACAGATCATGCGTGGATCAAATCAACACGCTCAGAATAATTGTCGAACAATCATGCGAGTGGCGTGCTGCACTTCAACTTGTCTTCGTTGACTATAGCACTGCCTTTGACAGTGTCTCCCGAGAAAACATCTGGGCGTCACTGCAACGAAGAGGTATTGCCGCAAAGGCCATAAACTTAGTACGTGCACAATATGAAGGCTTTAAATGCAGTGTGTTACACAACGGGTTGTTGTCACCGACATTCACCACTAATTCAGGCGTACGGCAGGGGTGTTTACTATCACCATCACTCTTCCTTATCGTTCTTGATGATATCCTAGATAAAGCTCTTAATAAGGCCAAAAGGGGTATTCAATGGAACTTTACCGAACATCTGGAAGATCTCGACTACGCTGACGACATCTGTCTCTTATCGTCCAAACATTCAGATATGCAAAGCAAAATTGAAGACCTTGTCTTGGAATCACAAAAGGCCGGCATAAAAATCAACGTATCCAAGACTAAAAGCATGAAGCTAAACGCAAGCAATGACATCACGTTTAAAGCTGGCAGTGATGACATCGGAAACGTCGATAGCCTCACGTATCTAGGCAGCATTATCTCCATGGATGGTGGAGCAAAAGAGGATATCAACTCAAGAATAGCAAAAGCAAAAGGCGCGTTTGCTCAACTGAACAAAATATGGTCTTCATCCGTTATATCCACCAAAACGAGAGTGCGCATTTTTGATTCGAATGTGAAATCGGTTTTGTTATATGGGTGCGAAACATGGCTTGTTACTGAACAACTAACAAACAAGCTGCAAGTATTCGTCAACAAATGCTTAAGGCGTATACTAAAGGTTTGGTGGCCTCGCACTATATCAAATGCCGAGCTACATCAAAAATGCAAACAGAAGCCTATAGCAAACGAGATCAAGCTGCGCAAATGGGGATGGATTGGTCACACTCTCCGGAAACCACACAGCGAAGTTTGTCGCCAGGCCCTTGAGTGGAATCCACAAGGCAGTAGAGGACGTGGTAGACCCAAAACCAACTGGAAAAGGTCGTTGGAAAAGGAAATCCAAGAATCGGGAAAATCGTGGCAAGAGATCAAAGTCATCGCAAGGGATCGTGACAAATGGAGAGATTTCATATTGGCCCTATGCTCCTCCTAGGAGTTAAAGGAGAATACATACATACATACATAGCACAATCGCTTAAGCACCGCGTTCTCTTTCATTAGAAAACCGGAGTCACGGGTTCGAGTACGGTTTCTGGCAAGATTTAACTAAAACTGATCTGATGAGGCTGTATACATGTTTATATATGAAAAATATATAAATATGTATGTGGAAGTAGCCGAAACATATGTAATCAATTTCCATGTTAACACTTGCTTTCGTCTGTTGTTGAAAAATTGCAAAAATGACTGTTTAATTAGTTCAATATAAAATTATCATACTTCTATTTTGTTTTTATTTTACTGATGCAATTACCTGTCGATTGATACCAATATTGTTAGGTATCGAGTCACAAAAAATTTTGATTTTTGTCCATTAGCCAACGCAGTGTGGGTCGGTGTGGCATATTGTTTTTTATACTATAAAAAGTAAAGTTTACCAAAAATTTTTTTTGTGTTTTTTATACTAAAAAAAACAAGTATTAAAAAAAATTATATGCCAAAAACTAAATGTTTCATTTGAAGTTGATTTGAAAAATTTCAAAAATTTGTGAAATTTCAAACTTTTTCCTGCTATAACTCAGTCAATTTTGTTCGAAGCGTAATCATTGGTATACTTGTTAGAAGCGCCATTAATCACTCTTTGTCAACATGGAAAAATAAAATTGATCGAACTTGGCGTCATAGAAATATATTGATGTATATGAAGCTATAACCTCGAAAATATAAATTAACGAATAACTCGGGAACGGCCGCAAGGAAAAAAAAAATAATTGGGTTTTTCGTGTTCAGCGACCTCAAATTAGTTTAGAAAAAATGGTTTGCAAAATGTTACAAATATTTTTAATTTTGAGTTGTATGAACTTTTTATAGTTATTGCTTAAATAATAAACAAATCAAAAACACAAAAAAATTTTTGGTAAACTTTACTTTTTATAGTATAAAAAACAATATCCCACACAGACCGTATACATTCGTTCAATGTAACAAGACTTCTAGGCTAAAACCCCCTGTAACGATTTTTCCCATTTTTGGTGCTTAAAATGGGTATGAGTTTTTTAATTTTCCAACATCATATTTGGATTCAGCAATCTAGAGAACCCCGTGAATAGCATAACATTCCATTTTTAAGTATTTTAGAACAGTTTTTTTGAATTTATCTGATTTTGAGGGTTCACGGGGGACTAAAGAAATTTTGGGGAAAGGCCGGAAAAAACTAATGTGTTGGTTTTGTTCTAAATTTTATTACGAACAAAATGAGCCCTGTCGGATTAAAATCGGTGCATGTTCAACAAAATTAGAAATGAATACCTGTTTTTACCTAATTTGCCTGCACTATAAGCGTATTTAAATTTTATCAGCAGCTGAAAATAAAATAGTATACGTATAGACGATACCTTCTTTTGGAGCAACAAATTTTAAAAATTGTGTATATTGATTGTTTTGTTTTGAATCTTATGATTTGTTTTCAGAAAATTAATAAAAAAGTATTAGGTAATAATATGGGTCATACCAAGGCAAGATGCAAGCATTTCTTCAAATCAAACGATGCACTATGGTTTTTTTTGGACTAAAAAGTGCCCACAAAAATAATTCACTACAAGGACCCTTTTTCTACTAATGGTTAAAAACATGCTCCTGAACAGAACGATTTCATCTGAATTAGGAGGATTATCACTTTCTAGATCAGTATCAATGGGTACACCACAGGGTGGTGTTATATCCCCAGTACTTTGGGTTCTTGTTGTAGATGATTTGCTACGAATCATAAGTCGACAGGGGGTCAAGGTGGTAGCTTATGCTGATGATATTCTTTTGCTTGTGTCTGGTCGTGACTTAAATATTTTAAGTGACATAATGTCTCAAGCCCTTAAAAACATTACATTATGGACCACAGAGTGTGGGTTGAGCATTAATGCTCAAAAAACAGATCTTGTGGTGTTCACAAATAAACACAAAATACCAAATTTTCGGCCTCCAACACTTAATAACGTTCGTTTGCTTCCTAAAGATAGTGCCAAATATCTAGGCGTAATCCTCGATAGAAAATTGTCGTGGAAGATGAATATAGAAGAAAGGGCACGAAAAGCATGCGTTGCTTTTTACACATGCAAAAGAATGTTTAACAAATCTTGGGGCCTTAAGCCAAAAGTAGTTTTGTGGATGTATAAGGCCATCATCAGACCGATTCTGACCTACGGAATTCTTGTCTGGTGGAAGGCCTTAAGCAAGCAAACCTTTTTGGCAATTTTATCAAAAATTCAAAGAATGGCAGGCATAGGAGTTAGCGGAGCTGTTAACACTGTACCTTCAGCTGCTCTCGACGCTTTGCTTCATCTGGAGCCTCTTGATATTTACGCCAAAGGAGTTGCAGCAAAAAGTGCTATCAGGTTGAAGGAATCGGGCTTCTGGAAGTCGAAACCTTATGGCCATGGCAGTATTTTTACACAATTCCCTGGTTGTGATATCGACAATGGAACTGATTACATTAATCCCACTTTAACGTTCTCAACCAACTTTCAAGTGAAAATACCTGAAAGGAAAGGTTGGACTCCGATTCTGAATTCCAAAGGAATATACACTGACGGCTCTAAAATGGAGTCTGGTGTAGGTGCGGGGGTATTTTCCAAGGACTTGAATAGCAGCGAGTCTTTTGCTTTACCCCGTTACTGCAGTGTATTTCAAGCGGAAATTCTGGCTGTGTGGAAGGCATGCCAAATTATTAAACCCAAAATTTATGAATGTAGTGACACATTTGTTATTTACGTTGATAGTCAGGCAGCCATCAGGGCCCTTGGGTCCAATATTACTAAGTCTCGGTTAGTCCTTAGCTGCAGAAAATCCCTATGTGAAGTAGGGCAGCTATGTAATCTTACAATATGTTGGGTTCCCGGACACAGTAATTTCGTTGGTAATGAAAATGCTGATGAACTTGCTAGAAAAGGGTCTTTAACTGACATAATTTCTGAAACCTATATTATGAAACCACTTGCATTGATTAGAGCCAACATTGACTCTAAATGTATTTTGTGGGCTAATTTTAGATGGTCAAACTTAACTACATGTTTTACGTCGAGGGCGATATGGCCACTGTATGACGCTAACAGAACACGTAGAATTATTTCCTTAGATAGGCAAAGTCTCAGAACTTTAATTGGTGTCATTACAGGGCACTATTTTATAGGCAGACACGCTTCTAGATTGGGCCTTACTGACGTAGGAGATCTTTGTAGAAGTTGTAAAGATCCTGACGTCGAAGAGTCCATTTTTCATTTCCTTTGTGAATGCCCAGCGTTGGCTAACCGACGTTACAAGGTGTTCGAAAGTCACTTCTTCGACTCTCTTGAAGATATAGCTCAAAAGAGTCCGAAATCCATTTTGGAGTTTATAAAAATTTCCAAATGGTTCACATAGGTTAACAACGAAGTTATATATCGGGTATACAATGGGCCTAATCGCGGCCTAAGTTATGATGGCAACTGCCATCTCCCGCGCTAACCTAACCTAACCTAACCCTTTTTTTAAAAAAATATCAAATGCAAAATTAAAGGCTATACATTGAGCTATCTGAAAAGATGCCTGCTTTTTCTAGCATTTGATACACAAATTAGGGACAGAGGTCGAAATCTCATAAATTTTGAAAAAAACGGTTTTTCTGTTTAAAAATGCTAGTCGCATTAAACGCAGGAGTGATATATGAATAAATTTATATGCATTCAATCAAATCAATTAAGATGAAATCAACTCAAAGTGAAAATGGGCGGTGCCACGCCCCATTCGTCATATTCGTCATATCTCCGAAACTATTCGACGCAGAAAGAAAAGATTCGGTATATTTATAACAGGCACAGAGAGAAATAATATCCACTAAAAAGTGGGCGGTGCCACGCCCTACAAATATAAAATTGATCATATCTCCGAAACTATCTGAGCTACAGCAATGAATTTCGGTATATATATAAAAATTGGTAAGTCAAATAATATTTGCTGAAAAAAAGGGCGGTACCACACCCAACAAATGAACATATCCTTATTAATTGCCACTCTGTTCTACAGGAAACAAGTTCATTCATGTAGCTCTTCCTATGGGCGTGGCTCCACATATTTTTTATATTTTTGGGGCGTGGCACCGCCCACTTTTCTAATATATATTATTTCTCTCTGTACCTATTACGAGCATGCCGAGTCTTATCTACCTGCGATTAATAGTTTTGGAGATATCAGGAATTTGTTTTTGGGGCGTGGCACCGCCTATTTTTATGATGAATTAATTTTTTATTGCTTTATTTCGTTGAATGCATATAAATTTATTCATATATCACTCCTGCGTTTAATGCGACTAACATTTTTAAACAGAAAAACCGTGTTTTCCAAAATTTATGAGATTTCGACCTCTGTCCCTAATTTGTGGATCAAATGCTAGAAAAAGCGGGCATCTCTTCAGATAGCTCAATGTATAACCTTTAATTTTGCATTTGATTTTTTTAAAAAAAGGGTCCTTGTAGTGAATTATTTTTGTGGGCACTTTTTAGTCCAAAAAAAACCATTGTGCGATGGTTGAGAAGAGACACATCAATGAAATTAAAATTTAAAAAAAAAAAAAAAAAACAAATGGTTTCGTTAGCCCCCCACCCAGATCCCGTAAACCTTCGATTATGATAAAAATCTGATAAAAATGTTTGGTAGCCTGTATTTCCTCCCACTCTTAAAGCCCTAATTTATGGAAAACCCATATATTATCCGATCTGTATGTTTTTTAGAAGGCCCATGTGCAGATTTGCTCTGCGGAAGGGGTTCCTAGATTATTTTTCAGTACAGCGAGTGATGAATTTTTTGTGTAAAGCATCCTCTTGAGGAGCTTGTTATGTTTTATATTTACAAATAATACAAATTCTTTATTTCATTAACATTGAATTAACTTTATTTAATTTTTTTTTTTTTTAGATATCTGGAAGATTCACATACATAATTAGTTTAACTTTGGTTTCAATACACTTTTTTAACATATGTATATCGCTGATATTTTGCAAGTCAATATTTGTACCATTTTTACACATTTGTATTTTTTAATTTAAAAATTTCAAGACTTTCAAAAATCTTATATCACAACAAAGAAAATAAATGCATATAGTATATGTATGTATGTATACCACCACACAATTAAAGAATTTGTTAATTCTTTTTACTTATCAAGTGTCCTTTGATTTTAATTTTTTGCGGTTCAGCAAACCTTAAGTAATTCATACACCTAGTTCACGACTAGGCGTCGTTGTGGCCATTTGTCCAGTATTACTACCAGCTGTTGGTGGCGATACTAACGTCGGAATGACACGGCTGAGAAAACTTCTTGTGGCAAATACCACGTCGTGATTGGCAAAGCAGAAGAGAAAAGATACAACAAATCCTTGTAAGCTCACAAGAATGACTGACAAAATTTGATAAAAGCGTTCCAGTGGAGTACCATTATCTGGACGATATGGCAACAGAAAATGTTGTAAGCCAAATAAGGGAATCTTAAAAAAAATGATTAACAAAACATGAAATACTTATATAATTTACCAAACTGAGTGTTTCATTCACTTACTAAAATAATAGTGGCACGTACAGCCTTCCGAATAGCCAAGGGCGCTGGTTGAGCTGACTGTGGGTGAAGTTTTCGTACAATCACACGAAGGACATTGATAAGAAAAACTGTATTTATTAAAGAGAGTAATTTTAACAAAATTTTCTATTCCTTAACGTGCATAAATTGAACAAAAAAGTAGCATCTATTTTTAATTACAACAAAATCGGAAAAAAAGAGCAGAATAAAGAACCATTGACTTGAAATGATCAGATCATATTACCGAACTATTGTCGATTGTATACGTACAAAACTATTCTAAAAATTTCAAGGAAATAAATGACCAACATAATAGTTTCATTAACAATTTTCATTGTTTTGATTATAAAAGTATAAATAAAGAAACGATCCTTTAATATATTCGTTCTTAATTTTATTCCTTACCAAAAGATGACATTAAGGATACACAAATTGGCAGAGACAAAATCCACAGCAATTCACTGTCTTCCATCCAACAACTACAGCGTTATAATCAAACAAAAAGAAAAAAAAAAACGCTTTTTATTTAGGGAAAAATTTGTCTATTGACAACAGAATCATTGTTTACTTAAGGGGACATTCGCCTTTGTAATTGAACACAAAAAACACTTTTTAAAAATTTTTTTATGAAAAAACTATTAGGTATATTTATTGACAAAATTTCTTTTGGACATCATTAAATATTGTCTAAAAAATATGAAAAATTTGTATTTTTTTTTATTTTTGGTTTCCCTTCCCTGTAGAGGGCGTCATCCAAAAGTTACTTTTCAAACTGGTAGGCAATTTTTCTCCGAATCTACTTGACCGATTTTAAAAAACCAAAGAGAATTCGATTACTCATAAAAAATACTAAACAATAAGCCTCTGAAAGTTTTAAAAAATACCACCCCCTTTTTTACGGGGGTGGTCAAAAAATGCCATTTTTTCGCATTTTTCATAAATATTCATACAGAAACTTCAAAATATAAAAAAGCATGAATTTTAGAGGCTTATTGTATAGTTTTGAGTCTCAAGAATAAAATTAATTTTGAATTTTTCAAAAATCTGTTACAGGAGGTCTACAACATTTCCTGCCGTTTAAAAATTAACTTTTGGATGGCGGCCTCTACAGCAGCCAAGAGAAACTAAAAATATAAAAAAAAAAAATTATTCATATTTTTTAGACAATATTTAACAATGTCCAAAAGAAATTTTGTCAATAAATGTAATAGTTTTTTCATAATAAAATTTTTAAGTTTTTTTTTCAATTACAAAGGCGAATGTCCCCTTAAAATGAAAAACGTTCAAAAATCTAGTACTATACTTTATAAGCTCTTAAAAAAAAAATGTATTTAAAAATCTCGGCTACAAAGACATTGTTAGCTGGTGCCTGGCAGCATTCGTATTTTGATGTAAATTTTTTTCTGCGATTTCCTGATTTAAAATTATGAAAAAAATTCGTACTTAAAATTACTGCTCACTGATAATCAAGCTGTTTTTAAAACGGAACGGAAAATTTCATTTTATAATAACTTACTTTTTACCTACTTCTATTCTTTCTTGACGAACAAACAGGTTGCGTTATATTTTAAATAGATCCCACACACTAAAAAAAAATTGTTAACCACAAGTGATATAGATGGAACTACTTTAACACTTGCGGCAAATGATAAAAATATTTTGAATCAAAACATTTTAACTTTTGTGCACTGAGAAAAGAGTATGTTTCGATCAAAGAATTATATTTGATTGAACATTTTAGAAAATATTTGTTAATAATTAACAAATTTCGGTAAATATTAATATGCCTTTAATTGGACCTTGAGATATTGTCGATTGGGCCAAAACTGATATCTGTTTGATGGAATGTCAAATATTTGCTTTAACTTAAAAAAAACCTTGTCTGGGATTCGAACGCACTCTAAAAAAAATAATTAAAAAAATAATTAAAAAAAAATCTTTCTTGTCTGGGATTTGAACCTACGCCCCTCAAACATCTTATACATTGAGCTAACTCTATCTACTTTAATTCTGAACAAAAAGTCATACAAAAAATTCAAGCATTGAAAAATTTCAAAAACATACTGACATTTTCAAAACATTATTTTCAAAAGTTACAAAAAACAATCAATGCTTGTTAAATTTTGTGTTTGACTTTTTGTTTAAAATAAATTCAAAATAACAATCACTACAAACGTAGATAGAGTTAGCTCAATGTATAAGACGTTTGACTCATATCCTGTGGGTCGTATGTTCGAATCCCAGACAAGAAAGTTTTTTTTTTTTAAATTAATTATTTTATTTTTTTACTTCACTTTGATTGACTTTTTGATTTGATATAACTTTTTCGTATTTCAATTTGTATATGTAGAACATCTATAGTTATAATATAGTTCTGATTGTTAAGCTGTAAGATTCAGTAATTTACATTCGGTCATTGCGTCCTGAGGTTTAAAGAATTCAATACGCGCGGCATACATGGATTCCCTCTTACGATTGCAATGAACCAAGGTTACAAATGTAGCTGGTAAATATGTATATGGTAGTATCTAACAAAGAACAAAAAATGCTCCGGGGGTATGAGTTCAATCCCCACCCAGATATGATTTTGTTCTGTTTTTTTTGTTTGTTTTTTGTTTTGTTTTTTTTTTGCAACTTGGCGAGTGCATTCAAATTTCAGAGAAGAGTTTTATTTTTAATTTATAACAAATATTATATATTATGATGTCGCCGTGATCCTAGCAAATATTGTCATATTAGTTTCTAATTAATAAAAAGATTAATAATAATAAAGGTCTAAATTCAAAACAATAAATGTCTTTATATGCAAACATATATTTAATTATTAACAAATATACGATTGAACCAATAAAATTGCTCAAATATGCCACTCATTAAATATAAATATATCAAGTATATTATTTGTTAATTATAACCAAATTTTGATGTATATAATCATATTGTTTTCTCAGTGTGATAGTAAAAATTATCGAGCGAACGCACTAGGCTGCGAACCTAGAACATCCGTCAGATAGATAGAAACATAACTTCTGTACCACTGACGTTAGTTATAAACAGGTATATTTGATACTCGAATGCTTCCTACAGACTTATTTCATTGTGTATTTAATTTCAATTCAATTAAACAAAAGTAAATGAATTAAAAAAAGGATGATAGAGTAGTGCACCATAAGAAAAAAAAAAAAAGAAATATCGATACGTTCAACGTATAATTTGGTAACTCGAAAATCATAATTTTTAGTTATGACCATTTTTGTATTGTTTTTGTTAAAACAAGAAAATTAATAGTTTTTGTATAAAGTTATCAACTTAAATTGCCAAGTTTTTGGATGGAGATCTCACTAAAATATACTTAGGTTTTAAAAACTGCGCACAGCCCTTCAAATTTCAAGCTAAAGGTATTTCGGAAAACACTGTCCCGTAAAAAGTTTATAGCTTGAGCTACTGACTTATACGTTGGATGCATCGATGTTCAAAAAAAAAAAATCTCCCATACTGGGATTTGAGCCCGCGCCCATGGTTGCCAAATATTTTTATGATTTGTCGCAGAGGATAAAAAGATTTGTGTGCAACATTTCATGAAATGGTTCGTCGAACTTGCAGAAACATTTGCGATGACTTATTTGTATCAAGTGAAATATTTTTCATAGTGTTTGCTGCAAATACTAACAGCTTGGGATAAAAGATAAACCTTCGGGTCGTTTGCCCGACCCCAATGCCTTTTAAAAATATATGTACCTCATAATGATGTTTTTTTATATCGCAGTCTTGAGCATTTCCCAGCGGATGCTACTTGTCTCGGCGTCAGAACTTTTAATATCGCGGGCGAAACTGAGGGAGTTTTAAATGAGAGTTTGTCCCGGAATCTCACCTGATAACATGTCTTTAAGAGTAAAAAAATCATCCAAATCGGGTATCTGATTTTTAAATTATGAGATTTGCCAAGAACCCGGATGAAGCCGAGAGTATTTCGAAATAAAAAATTACAAATACTTACTGTGCATTGTCTGTGGGGTGGTTATATCTGGCCAGAGTATAACCGCTTAGAAACAAGATGGGTGAAACCCAAGCAAGACACATAAACCAACGCATAACGACGGTGTCCTTAACAAAAACCTATCGAAAATAGAAAGAATCGGAGCAAAAAGTAATCCATAAGTTATTTCCAGATTCGCCTTAGTTGTTGTTAGTTGTTTTTTGTGCATATTTTACAGTTGAACTCACCACCACTAAAACCAAGTGCAAGTGCAGGCCCTCACAAAACATCCAGAAGTAATTCGCCAACATAAAATAGTGCACGACAAGATGCAAGGCGATACACCAAAGCTGCAATATTCCATTAAGTATGTGATGATACATCAATATAAGGATAAACTTACTGGATTGTCCCGCAGATTCTCTGGATTTTCGACAACAAATTTGTACCAAAAGATCCAAGAAATACAAGTGAATGCAAGAGACGCAAACAAATGCACATGAATGCGTATGCGTGTGCAACGAAGGGATCTGGTTTGTACAATAAATATAAAATATATAAAAAAATCTGAAAGTATTTAACTGTATTTAATATACTTAAATCCCAGAAAAATTGTGAGAGACAACACTAAGGCTATCAAGGACAATCCATATCCTTTAACATATAGTTCATTAACAAAGCTCCGAAACTATGAAAAAAAAAAATAAAAAAATTATTAAAAACAGTGATTTTTCTTTATTTAATCTCATATGTGTCAATTTAAGTACTAAACTAGTAAAAGTGCTATATTTGGCCTGGCCAAAAAGGAAATACCCTCTACCGCAGTGCACCGTAGCAGTTAAAAAACTTTGCACCGGTCCGCGGTAATTTCCTGGCGGTCCGCGAAACGTCCGAAAATGTATGGCGCCGGTACGCAAAATTATATCGCCGGGCCGCAGCTGTAAAAAGTTTGAAGAATACTATACGAAATTTGGTTGCATTATGTCAAATAACGCGTGCACTACAGCATTTCGAAAAATTTGGATACATGCGTATGGGAGATGCCACGCCTTTTTTTATCGATCTCGCCAAGTTTTTGTTCAGAAATACTGTTTCTAGCATTAGCATGTATTTTGGTTGCATTCCCGTAAATACTGCACTAAATAGCATTTAAATGACTTCTTTGTATGGGCGGCAGGCGTGTCCGTTAACCGATATCGCTTATTTTCATCCTCCGAGTTTTCTATTATAATGAAAACAGTGCACAAAATATGTTAAAATGATTTCGACAGACAGCCAGCCAAACGGATATGGCTATATCGTATCAGGAGGTGAGGCTCATCAAGTTTAAAAAATGGGTGCAGGACATAAAAATCATACCTCAAGGTCATGATAATCAATGCAGTTTGTGTAGTTTGACCATATCCTTCCACTTTCCGGATGTCGATACCAGCTACCGTTTTCCAAGCAGCTGTAATGACAGTAGTCGAATTGATTAAAACATGTATAGTATAGCTAAAAATAAGAGCTAGGGTCAATTTTACGGGTTTTCAGTTTAAGCTGGAATTCAGTGCTGAGACATGTACTGAACATTTTACAACTGATTTGAGGTTGATTATCAAATTACAGATATAGTGGAGTCAATAAAGCCAAAAAACAGGCAAAATTAGGAAGTCTTCAAGAACAGCTCCGATTTTGATGATTTTTTTTTTTTTTAAATTTTGTTTTTTTTTTTTTATTTAAAATCAGAAACATTCTGGAGCGCGGTCGGAATTATACAATTTTTTAAACAATATTTAAGAAACTTATATTTTCATAAAAAAAATTGGAAAAAAATACAACAAACAAAAATCAAAATAGTTATTTTATATATATTTGGCGATTCTAAATCCGAATCTGGCATTAAAATTGTTGTTTCTTTTATGGTTTCTGAGATATCATCTCTTTTTACAGGGTCTAAAATTGTGGATATACAAACTGTTACTATTTTTTTCTCAAGAACGGCTATAGCGATTTTAATGAAACTTTGGAAAATAATGCGCATTAGCATATACTAAGAATGAGATAGACTTTGACTTAGTATATACTTATGAAGAGGCGTGGCACCACCCTAAATTTTTTATTTAATTTGATCATATCTTTTGAACCGTATAAGATATTTTAATGAAATTTGGTGCACAACTACTATCAATGGAAAATAATTGGGCAAAATCGGGAAAGTGCCAGCCCACTTTTTAACCATTGAAAATTTAGATTTTCATTAGAAGCTGTTTTCGAGTAATATTAAAATCAAAATATCGGTTTTTTGTTTTGTGAAGATAAAGTACCTTTTTCACTGAATGGTCACATTTGAGCTTTTCACTAGACTAACAAAATCACTTCTAAACACCATAAAGTCGATAGCAATTAAGAATCAGAGAACTGTTAAAGTTCTGCTGTGCGAACCTTAACTTTTGGGGAAATGTTTTAAGACCCCAAATTGTGAGAATACTAATATTTTAATTAGTTCAACATTTATCAAAGTTACATTTTTTAGTAGTGGATATGCCAAAAATGAGACTTTCTTTTCCACTTAACATTTTTAAAATATATTTTTAATAATAAATATTCAAAATTTTTCTTTTGCATTATATAAGTTTTATAAGTCTTAATAAAAAGATTTTCTTTTTTTATTTGATCAGATTGCGATACACCTGACAATCACGTCTCCAAGTTAATTAACTGTGATTTATGGCATGGACACAGATTCTGTGCTATAAAAATAAATAAAAAATTAAATATATTAGTTGTATTTTTCATACATTAATTGTATTTACTTAAATTGTATTTATTTGTTATTTAAGGTATGGACCCTCTTAATTGACTCGATGAAAAATTCAAACTTTTCGGTTCAATTAAGCGGTGAATCAATTAAAAGGGCTCCGCTTGATTAATCGGATGGATCAATTAAAAGAATCCTGGATAATTGAAAGAGTCAGTCAATTTAGCGAAGAAAAAACGGTAGCATAGGTACGACGTTTTTAATTTTAATTTAATGGTTTTATTTGTCCAGAAATATATGAACAATATTCTTCAATTTGCAATTTAAATACAATATAAAAAATGGATTTACACTTCAGTCATTTTTGGACTAAACTTCTTTGCGATCAATGTTGCTTTTAATATAATTGATCTTTATCATTTCTCTAATATTTTCTTCTTAAGAATTAACCGGGGAAATAAATTAATAGAGAATTTCGGTGCTCTTTTCAATGAGAACAGTTTCACTAGGTTTTTTTAGTTAAATTATGCGGGGAAATCAATTAAATGTGGGTCAATTAAGCAGGCTCTACAGTGTTAAATAATGTGAACAAAATGTTTACAAATCATTGATTTCTGAATTGAACCTTTTACCAACATGCATTCGTATGAATATGCATTCATTTTGTATTATAAAAAAACATGGTTCTTATTACACGTAAACGTTTTACAAATATACTGAAATTGAAATAACTATTATGTTTGCCCAGTGACAAGTCCACACAATTATTAGGAACATCTTACGTTTTATGTGCTAATAGCTTGCTGTTAAAACCTTCAATAAAGTCAGGGCAGTACTGACTTAGTACTGTGCCTGCGGAAGTAGGTGGCCAGCAGAGGTAACCGTCAAATTCAAATGGACAGTAAACAATTTCGCTAAAGTTGAATCCATTCTTATCGTGCACTGAAGATACAGTTGCTAGTAGCTCATCACGCTCTGCTGCAGCTTGGTCCACCTCTGCGATGTTTATACTGTTGCCGATTTCATCTGAAAATTCTGGGATATCGCTGACAAATACTAAATAAAGAACGATTGGCATTAAATTGAGAAATAATTTATTTTACATTGTGCTGACGTTTATTGAACTCAGTTCGATTTTTCAATGCTAAGGATAAATTTGTGTATCGTCTTTGGCATTCCTTGTACATATGCTTGAGAAATCCCCACAGACGGTCATTACGTTGCTCATCGACAGCCGTTGTGATGTGCATCGTAACATTTTGACTTTGCCCAGGTACAGTGGCATTTTCCATCATTTCCAAATATCGATAGCTGCTTATGACAACATTTAGAGGAAACCAGTGCTGACAAACGCAGTAAGCAAAATGAAAAAAAAAAAGATTAAATTGAGCTAAAAATATGAAAAAAAATAATCAATTTTGAATTAGCAATGCATCGTAAGTGATAAAGTGCCAATCAATGGAGTGTAAACGATTTGATGCTGATAAAAGAGTTTAGTATGGAGAAAGGGTGACAAATAACTCCATCATATCGCCACATCAATACTACAACTAGGCAACTCCTAAGTAATCATTCTTGGGAACAACTTTATCCAACCAGATTTATCTAAAGTGGGACCATTGCAAAGTCATAAGAAAAAACCAAAACAAGAAAAGTCCAAAATCAGTACAGTTCAATTAATTAATGCAAATTTATAACAAATGGAAAATTTCAATTAAAAATGATTTATGAAAATAAATGAGATTGAATTCTTCAACTTTTGTTTCTTCATAAAATGTACGAATTCGCCTACTTGTATGGGTATTCCTTCAAAAAGATCTGAAAAAAAGGAAAAGGGTGCAAATAAGTAGTTGCAATAGTTAATAATATAAAACTAAAAATCATGTGTTGTGGTAATCGGCTTTTTTGTGTAAATTTTGTAAAAAATATTGAGCTTCAGCTTCGAAATGTATCATATCTGTATTTTCCTTAGATTTCCTGATGATGGCTTAAAAATTAAGCCGAAATATTGAAAATAAAAAAACATAAAAACATAAACTTCTGTTTTTATTACCACGGTTGAAGCTCAATATTTTTTACAAAATTAAAAATCATCTTAAACTTAGTTTCATGACATTTTAAATCAAAACATAAATGGTGTTTTTTTGGATGTTAGGTAAGGATATCTCAAAAACCGTACAAGATATAAGACTTCTGAGACCGGATTCGGAATAAGCATGACCAATTACATCGCAAATGACTTTTATTGTTCTAGTACAGTAAAGTTGACAAAAAATATATGAAGATCTAGAAAAAATTACGCATTGATATTTTTTTTTTTTGCTTAATGTTTTCAGGACCACTATAGAGGCCTAACGCCAAAAAGGTGACCTCCTCACCCTTGCGCTTTAGCCGCCATCTTGAAATATGTTTGATTCAATTTATCTCGTTTCCTGTTGATCGGACAGAAAAAATTTTGAACAAAAATTACTGGCAATAAAATTCTCCGTATTTTTGATCTAGGACACAGTCCATAAGTTGATATTTTGAGCGGTAGAGGCCGCCAAAGTTAAAAAGAATCTGTGTTAATTTTTCAAAATTTTGGGACTAAGTATAACATTTTTAGCGCTTGTAAACATAAGCAAAAAATTATGAAGTTAGTTTATTGACTGTTTTTTTGCTTGTATAGCACTAATGAAAGTACCAGTAGGTTTTAACTGTAGCTAGCGTAGCATGTCTCAAAACCAGTGAGCCTTATGATTTATTCATAATGGCGATCCTGTTCAGAGAGTTTATCCGTGACCGATAGCACAATCGCTTAAGCACCGCGTTTTCTTTCATTAGAAAACCGAAGTCACGGGTTCGAGTACGGTTTCTGGCTAGATTTAACTTAAACTGATCTGATGAGGCTACATACATGTTTATATATGAAAATATATAAATAAATATAAATACATACATGTTTATATATGAAAATATATAAATATGTATGTAGAAGTAGCCGAAACATATGTAATCAATTTCCCTGTTAACACTTGCTTGCGTCTGTTGTTGAAAAATTGCGAAAATGACTGTTTAGTTCAATATAAAATTATCATACTTCAATAAGCAAAAAAGTTTTTAATTAAAATGATTATTTCAATTGGTTCTCGAGTTATGACAAGTTAAAAATAAAATGTGTGTAAAAAATTTATTTATGTTTTTTGTCTGAACATTGATTACATAATACTTAATAACCAATTGAGATAATCGCTTCATTTAAAAACTGTTTTGCTTGTTTTTGCAAGCGCTACAAATAATGTTTTCACAACTTTTTGAAAAATCAACACCCAGTGGGTGCGAATGGAAAAAACTGATTTTTTGTAACTTTGGCGGCCTCTACCGCTCAAAATATCAACTTATGGACTGTGTCCTAGATCAAAAATACGGAGAATTTTATTGCCAGTAATTTTTGTTCAAAATTTTTTCTGTGCAACCAATAGGAAACGATTTCGCCGTGAATATATTATACAAGGGGTTTTTTTGGTTCATTTTGATTAATTTATACGGTTTTTTGTAAGTAAAGTGTTGCACATAGCTTAGTTGTTGGGATCATTTTAAAGATAAATTAATGCTTAAAAATATAAACATTGAAAAAAAAAAATCGCGAGAGTAAAATAAGAAAAAAATCACAACTTGAAAGTTTAGATATCACAAAAAAATAACCAAAATTTGAAGTTAAACGTGATGCTGAGCAGAATTGGCAAAGTGGCAAAGGGTAAAAGAATTAATCACCCCTATTCCCAATTGTTGTTTCTTTTTCGTTTTCGAGGCGTTTTAGTATTTTTCGCCGTCTCGTTTCTAAATTTTGGAGTCTGGAAATATATTGAAATGACGAGGAGTGTTTATCGAAGGGTTAAGAAAACGAAGCAAGCACACTTATCATCGTTTTCCTGACCCCTCGATAAACACTCGTTGTTGTTCCAATATACTTCAATATCTTTCAACATATAGGAACGACGAGCAGTTTTTTTCAAGGGGTTAAGAAAACGAAGCAAACAAACATAAGCTTTTGTTTCCTGGCCCATCGATAAGCACTCCTCGTCGATACGAAGCGACGACAAAAACTAAAATGCCTCAAAAACGAATTTGTGCAAATAACTTGTCTTATTCAAAAAATATAGAATATAAATTGAAAAAAATATTGGTTCTAGGTACTTTTTCAGAAAAAATGCGCAGACTTTTACATTTCAACACTTTCGATTTTTGGACCACTCTAAAGGACACGTCTTCTATTTATGTATATAAGATAGTAGCGTGTGGATGTTTGTTATTGTGTAACTTCTAAACCAATATTCAGATCGTAACAATTTCCGCACTATGCATTTAATGTATGCTACAGATTGTTCATATCTTTGTTAAAGGCGTATAGGGCTAGGAAGCAATGCACCCCCATTCAAAATGCTTTATCTCTCCACTTGTACCAGCAAACGCTATAAAACTTGGTACATGTGTGCTTAGTCTACCAATCAAAAAGCACAAAGTGGGGCGGATTGAAAAGAGGGGGCGGGGGGCTTGCACCTACGATACAAAAAATTTAATTTAAAAGTTTTACCTCTGCACCTTTAGCAGCTTTCCTTGGTACAAAGATGTTAATAATAATAACCCAACACCTGGAACACCTCTAATGAAACTTTCTAGTTTTTGAACTTGAATTTAGAAAAACTTTCTCTGAATTTAATAATTATCACCGAGAACAGTGTCGGTATAGCGATTTTGATACCGACATTTACCTGAATGAATTATTCAATTTAAAAGTCAAATTTGACATGTTTTTTTTACATTTAAAAATAGTGGGGCGCAAAAATCAGGTTTTTTTGAATAATCGCCCATATACGTACTACTGCACCTTCTTATTAAGTGGAAAGCTAGATGGGCATTTCTCAGAAACTTTTAACCTATTTGTCTCTTACATATTTTCAACAAATTAAATTATAATTCGTAAAATCTTGATATTTTTAGCTATTGATACTATTAAGCGTTTATAAATTTGCAATTACACCCCATTAAATCCCATTTTCTAACATATGTTCGCAAACAAATTCAAAACTTGTTCCGACACCTGTCATTTTTCGGCTTGTCTTTAGCGCTTGCCAAAATAAATACCGTTTATACTTATCAGACGAAAGGCAAGTTGGAACTACAGTAGAAAAAATTGATAACTGTAGTTTAATTTATCTCGAACAAGGTAGTTGTGTTTATTTAAGTGTGCAAGTTCAATATTAGTGATAAAAAAAATTAGAAAGTTGTCGTCAAGTTTTGATGTCAAACGCGTAAGGTGCATGGTATGTACAATTCATGGGCGTACGCAAGGGGGGGCAGCTGCCCCCCCTAGCTCTAGCTTTAGAGTTACAAATATATCATATTCATTCATTTTTACAGTAGTTTTTACAACTTTTTATATTAAAGCCCAATAAAATACGATTTTTTGGACAATAGTTTATACAAATACACTTTTTTTATCTTTACTATACTATTTACTTATTGAATTGCAAACAATTTGAAAGTAAAATCGGATAATATTTTAAAAAGTTATTGAGGTTTCACTAAAGTAGGACTATTCGTTTTTTATTGTAAAAATAAACAGGTACAAAACAATGTTTTTTGCTCATAACTTTTTTTTCTTCTCAGAAGGGATACCCAAAGCTGCTTGGAACTAAAGACTATGTTTTTGCAAAAAATGCTGCGTTAAAAAATTCAAAATTGTTTGTGCAGGTAGTTACGTGGTCGGAAAAGCATTCGTTTACTCAAAAGGAAGGCTCTTACGAATAAAATGTATGAGGCTTAAAATGCTTAAAATCGTTCAAAATATCAAAGTATTTTATAAATTTTTTCAGACCTTTTTTAACTTTTCAAAAATTGGTCAAAGAAAAAGAAAAAAATTCCAAAAACTCTAAAAAAAATCGCACGTGTACTTTGTACGATTCTAAGCATTTTAAACATTATACAATTATTTTGCTTTATAAAAATCGACCCAGTTTATTGTACCTGTTTATTTTTCCGTCAAAAAATGCCTTATTCAAAAAGAAAAAAATTTTTAAAAATCTAAAAAAATCACACGTATTGCTTGAACTATTCTAAGCATTTTATGCCTTGTACACTTTTTTCGTAAGATGCTTTCCTCTTGAGTAAAAAAAGATTTTTGCCTTCCGCGCGCGTTCAAAAGCCAAAAACTCGCATTTAGCGTCCGAATCCCATATTGAGTCATATTTAGGAAATCAAGCTTCGTACCATTCTTCAGTATGACAAAATGAATATCCCACTTTAAGAATTTTTATATTTCGATGAAAATTGCGATTTGTGGGTGGTTTTGAACATGGAGTCCCCAGTGTGCGGCTCCTCCTTGGAGGCAGCGACCTCAAATTAGTTCAGAAATGTGCTATATATTTAAAAGATAACATACCTATGCAAATTTTTATTTAGAAACTTATCTAAGTACCTTCATAAGTTATTATGAACTTTAATTTAATATTTTAGTAATATATACTCTTACATTAAAATTTCTCAAAAAAAAAAAAGGTTAGCAAAATTTGAGTTTGGCCCCCCCTAGATGAAATCCTGCGTACGCCCTTGGTACAATTAATTCAAATAGCAATGAATTTTTGTAAATATTGGCCCGCGCACATATTGTTCAAACATTAACAAGTATGTGGATTAAATCTTTTTGTAGAAATACATGGAATTCGCGCCAATTTTGAGCTCGACTTGCTACCATGTACAGAAGTTACATTTGAATGTCAAAAGTGTAAGTTGTAATTGAGGCGTTGCGTGCATTAACGCCCCAAGTCGAACAATGGCATTTCGAGATAATTCAAATTAAAGTTTCTAAATGCTGAGAAAAAGAACAAACCATCATTAAACCTTGAAAAACAAATTTATTCAATTAAGACTAATAAAATGAGTAAATAATTACCGCTAACACATAATACTAACGCATTTTGACAGAATTATCGAAGAAGGAAAAATTTATATTATAGGGCGTTTTTGCATAAATCCATTTGACTATCACTGGAGTAACGTTAGTATTTTGCTTGGGAAACCGGCAAAACTGTTCGGTTTTAATGATCATAACATTGTGACTGGGATAAATTTTTACCTTGTAGATACTCATAGAAAGGCGTAGCAAATTCTTTAAAATTAGAATTTATTGGGCAATATTTCGCAAACGGTGGCTAAGTTTGGTTGTCAAATGCTGATTATAAATAGCGAAATGTGGATGGGATGGCAAGAGTGTCACACCTACTTTTAAAGGCTTGAATATTTTGATTCAATACGTAGGCTGCTAGATATATTTCTGGCCTAGGCAACACTAAGTGTTGCTAGGTGCAATCTGACATTGCCATTGGAAAGTTTGACATTTTTTAGCATAAACGTACTCAGAACGTTTTAACGTACGACCATCATTTGTGTTGTTTACAGTGACTTGAAAAAATCAATTTGGCAAAAAAATGGAATTAACTCGTAAACATTTTCGTGCGATCATTTTTCACAACTTTCGACGTGGATTATCACGACAAGAGTGCATCAATGAACTTAAATCTTTGTATGACGATGAAGCACTATCCTATAGCACTGTGAAAAACTGGTTTCATGAATTCAATCGTGGCCGACGCTCGCTCAAAGACGAATTCCGTGAAGGTCGTCCAAAAACGGCCGTTGTACCTGAGAACATTGATGCCGTGCGTGAACTGATAATGCAAGATCATCATGTGACACACCGTGAGATAGAAGCATCTTTGGGCATTAGTTCCACTCCAATACATTCTATATTGCATGAACACCTGGCCGTAAAAATGGTTTTTTCTCGTTGGATCCCGCACAATTTGACAATCGCTCAAAAAAATGCTCGTGTCGATTGGTGCAAAGAAATGTTGAAAAAATACGATCGCGGTGCTTCAAAAGACGTTTATAAGATCGTCACAGATGACGAATCATGGATCTATGCGTATGAGCCCGAAACAAAACAGCAGTCGACCGTGAGGGTCTTCGAAGACGAGCCAAATCCAACGAAAGTTGTTCATGGGAAAAGCACTTCGAAGCAAATGGTCGCCTGTTTCTTCGGCAAAACTGGTCATGTGACGACTGTTCCGCTTGAGCAACGTAGGACGGTCAATTCTGAGTAGTACACCATAATTCGTTTGCCTGAAGTCTTCGGAGAAATTCGAAAAACGAACAAGAGAAGACGAATCATTGTTCACCATGACAATGTGATATCTCACATATCGGCTCAAACCAGCGCCTTAAAATGCTTTAATGAGAAATTTCTTAGGCTACTATAAAAATTTATCGAAATATGGCCACTCAAACAGCAATTTTTTTACCCAGCCGGAAAAATGGTTTTAACTCAAAAGCAAGGTGCCTTACGAAAAGAGTGAATTAGGCAGAAAATGCTTAGAATCGTCTAAAAAATATGTGTGAATTTTTTCGAACATTTTATAATTTTTCAAAATTTGGCTAAAAAAAATCACACGTACTCTTTGGACAATTCTAAGCATTTTTTGCCATATAAAATTTTTTCATTAGGTACCTTGGTTTTGAGTAAAACAGTTTTTCCTACAGCGAACTGATTTATGCAAAAACGCCCCAAGTCGCAATACTAAACAGTATATATATATTACTCTACCACATTCTGTGATCGTATTTTGAAGTTGAAATTAAGTACACATATATTTGAGGACCCAAGCTTTTCAAAAAAGCGATGGGCGTTAATGCACGCAACGCCTCAATTGCCCAGATATGTTTTCAATAATTTATTTACCAAAGCGCATAGTTCTTCGCTATAATACTTTTCTGATGTTAAGCCCTACGATTATGTGCTTGGCATCCCTTTGTACAGACTGAGACCACGCCACCATTTTATCCCATAAACACCGGATGGCGCACACAAATCAATGCACTCAAAGTTAGTTAATTGCAACAAAAGTTGCAGTCATGCTATTGAGAATATGAAGTATAAAATTAATTCTAAAAGGTCACATTACATCGAGCATCGAGTTCAAAGAAAATGGAACAATAAAGGACATTTGAAAAAACACAAAATAAAAAAAAAAAAAAAATCCATTAGGCTCTTTAACATCGTTATTTGTTGTTCAAGAAGACGGCTAATTTATGTATGTAGGTGCCGCAATCATGGTTTAAACGTCGGTCTTACATATGCTTGTATGTTTGGACTAAGGTGTATTATTCGTGTATGTATAAGGACATTTTACAAAAAGTCAGCATCTATGATTTAAGGCCTTTTAATCTAATATTTCTTATAGATTGCCCTCATTCTTGTAACTTGTCTCCATTTCTACAAATGTATTTATAAGGGCTATCATTCCCTTAGCGTTGGTTTTGGTTACAAAAACACTTAAAAGATATATGGACAAGTTATACTCACGACTTATCCAAACTTAAATTTTGTTACCTGGGCGTTGAATATCGAAAATTAGAAAAGAATTCGCATAATTTTCGCTCTGTTACACCACGACCTAAAAGATCATTTATCAAATGCCGTGAAAACAGTGATTATACGTAAGGTGATGTCAAAACACTTATGCCACCGTACATTTTTACATTTGACCCATTATCTTTTTTATTAAGGAGTGAGTATTTAAAAATTAATATTATTTACAAATTAAACTATCCATGCAACTTATATACTTATTACTTACTTATGCTGTTTTTTTTTTCCCCATATGTTAATATGTATCGTATAAGAATCTAAAATACACAGAATTTTTTTGTCTTGGTTTTGATATTGAGTCTTGGTCTTGATCTTGGACACTAAGTCTTGGTCTGAGTCTAAAGATTGTTGAATATTCAAAATTTCCAGACCTCATTTTTACAAAGAAAATTTCCAAATTTCGAATTGAGATACGATTTTATGCTTGAAAGGGGCGTGGGTCACCTATTAACTTTAAATTTTTCAAGACTTAAAAGCAGCCTTGGTCTTGATGATCATTGTGACCAAGACCAAGACCAAGACCATAGCAGTTTTGGTCTTGGTCTTCCAATGATATCAGGGTCTAGGTCTTGCTCTTGGTCTCGTAAAATTATCAAGACCAAGACTAATTTTGCTAATCACTAGTTTATGTAAATATATTTTAGAGAGAGTCAAATAAATTAAATATATATTTTTAAATTTTACAAAAATTAAGGAAACTCAGTTCATAACGACGCAAGGTAAACGTTTTTGGAGTTGTAGTTTGTTTCAAATAAATTAGATAGAAGTTCAAATAAATTGTCAATTAAAATGGTTTATGTTGAATATATAAAAATTATACTAATTTTACGAACTTTTAGTCATTATTTGCAAGAATCTTAAATTCTATGCATTTTTCAACTTAGAAAATCATGATTGGGATTAGAGAAAAAAACTACTAAGCAGATAAAAAGTTAAAAAAAAAAAAATAATGTTCAATTGTTATTGAATTTAATTTAAAATAAATTGGTCTGATGATGGTTACGTGGCGGTAACCGAAACATATGTCACCATAGCCAAGCTTAGTGGTTTTTTTCTCTAATCCTAATTATCATGATTTTCTAATAGAATTTAAGATTCTTGCAAATAATGACTAAAAGTTCGTAAAATTGGTATAAATTGTCAATTACAAAATTTAAAGAACAACTAAAACTATCTGAAAGTGTTTTTTTAGATAAATCGTCCAAATTTTACACAAACACTAAAAACAGTAAATGCAAGCTCTAAGAAAAATTTACGTGAACTCAAACAAGAGGCCATGGCATATCCCATACAAGCAAAGTTTACGTAATTTTGTAATGGAAGCGTTATTTGGGGAAATGAAACGAATTTCACACAGATAATTGGAATAGTTAGTGCAAGATCGATCAAAACTTGTTAAATTCTGTCAAGAGAGCCTAACACCTCCCGTACAAGCAAAATTTTCAAAATACTATGGTATAATGTATTTTATTTTTCGATTTTCTAAATGATGGAGGTGTACCATGCGCATGGGACAAAAGAGAATCAGGTGAACGAACTGTTTGGTACTAGGTAGGAATTTCAAACAGCCAAAGCTTGTTTTGAAGAAATCAAAGAATTTTGCAATTAACTTGTGAAAGTATTGTAGAAGCTAGTTTCTCTTATTTCGACTTAAGCTATTGTACTTAGGTTTATTATTTTCATATTAAAAATCCCCATTGTTTCCTACCCTGAAATAAAATCCATTAATTTAGTTCGGCTTTCATTAAAAAAACACGCACGTATCATCAATCAGAAAAAAATAAATAAAAATTGTTTCCCATCTAGCCCAGGAAAATAAGACGAAAAAAGAGCTTCTGTGCGAAAAAATTCCCAGTGGAAATTTTTCACCGGAATTGTCTTTATTTATGCATGATACACAAACTGTGAAAAGTCCATTGCAAAGTCGTGTGCGCATAAAAAGTTATTAAGGCTCAAAGGTCGCTAAAATCAGTTTTTTGCAAATATCTCGCTAGTGCTAACTTTACAAAAAAATGTTCGTCTCCAATTTTGTAGCACAGAAAATTTCCTACAAAAGTACGTTAAAAGTATTTGCGTACGACTTCTAGTTTAGGAGATCACCCAATTTAAGAAGTTGTTAACAGTTATGATATGAAATACTACCTATGAGTTCATATTAAAATATTTTACTTTTTAAATTGCAGTAACTCTTCAATGAGAAGTTGTACAAACAAAATTAAGACGCCGTTTGAAAGATAATTTAATTTTCTATATACCGTACAAAATTTTTTTTTCGAACGGCTCATGACCTTAAAAATATTCTTGAATAACCGTTAAGGCTTCGAAATTACTGGTTTTTTAAGGATATCTGCGAATTGGTAAGTACTACGATAAAAAGTAATGGGACCAAATTTGTAGAGAATTACAAGATCTACAAAAAATAAGCGATATGTGTACACATAGAAGTAACCGTATAGAAAATATTCAATTGAAACCGGTTTTTTGGCATTTTAAGGGTTTTTTTGGAATATCTTCCAAACGGTTACTTCTATGTGTACACATATTGCTTATTTTTTGTAGATCTTGTAATTCTCTACAAATTTTGTCCTATTACTTTTTATCGTAGTATTTACCAATTCGCAGATATCCTTAAAAAAACAGTAATTTCGAAGCCTTAACGGTTATTCAAGAATATTTTTAAGGTCATGAGCCGTTCGAAAAAAAAATTTTGTACGGTATATAGAAAATTAAATTATCTTTCAAACGGCGTCTTAATTTTGTTTGTACAACTTCTCATTGAAGAGTTACTGCAATTTAAAAAGTAAAATATTTTAATATGAACTCATAGGTAGTATTTCATATCATAACTGTTAACAACTTCTTAAATTGGGTGATCTCCTAAACTAGAAGTCGTACGCAAATACTTTTAACGTACTTTTGTAGGAAATTTTCTGTGCTACAAAATTGGAGACGAAAATTTTTTTGTAAAAGTTAGCATTAGCGAGATATTTGCAAAAAACTGATTTTAGCGACCTTTGAGCCTTAATAACTTTTTATGCGCACACGACTTTGCAATGGACTTTTCACAGTTTGTGTACCATGCATAAATAAAGACAATTCCGGTGAAAAATTTCCACTGGGAATTTTTTCGCAGAAAATGTCTTATTTTCCTGGGCTAATCGTTTTTTCAAATTTGTTAACAATGAGCGCTGGAGATCCTGTATGCAAAACAACCTAAGTCCGTCTTCGTGAAGAAAGCAAAAGCAAATTACTTGTTCTTGTGTCGATACAGGTTACGTGCTTTTGCTGTTTTCACTAAGAGGGACTTAGGTTGTTTTGTCAAAATGCCACAGATATGTATGTATGTATACAGCTGAAAAAACAAAACAGTGCCAACGATACCTCACTGCAGAGACACAAAAAATAAAAATGCAATAAAACAGAAAATTGGAAGGAAATTAAGTATAATCCGATTTTGTTCTATAAACATCATGAGCCAATTTGGTTATTTATCTACGCGGCTAGCTATTTTTGTTTTTAATAAAATGTCTTTGGCAAAGAAAATGTTTTTTATTACACCAAATTTTTCAACGAAATGAAAATAAGGATATGAAACTCTAAAGAATGGATAGAAATGGATTAAATGTAATCCGCTTTAAAATTGAACAAATTTGAATAAAAATAAATCTTTGAAAAATTAGTTAAGCCAATAAGGTGCAAAAAAATATGGAAAAGTGCTTTAAGCTTTTGATTCCTTAACGTTTAAATAGTGCACTGTCTAATAGCAGACATAGAAAAACTTAATCTTAAGTGGACCCGTTTTTCTTTAATGATTGGTGATATTTGAGAGAGTTGTTGTAACCAATGTACAAGGATTGGTTCGAACACGCTATAGGCACAAATTTCGATAAGAGGGCATGGCATCTTGGCCATTCTACGGCAAATTTTTCTATTGTGGAAAAATTAAAACCTGTCACATTACAAATTTTCTTTCATTACCTCATTGGTAAATATCACAACACATTTTTTGTTTTCGGCAATTCCCTGAGGTTTACTAACGTTTAACTAAGGAGCCATCCATTAATTACGTAAGATTTTTAGGAGGGAAAGGGGGCGGGGGTAGTGAAAAATCTTACGATTTCGTACGCGGGGGAGTTGCACAATATCTTAAGTAATATTCACAATATTATAATCAAATGAAACGTAGAGCATACATTCAATAATCAATTTAATTATAGATTACGCAGTGCAACAATTTGAAAAAACAATTTGATAAGCACAAGACTTGGCTATACTGGGACGATAGCCCTATCGTAGCTGAGTTAGTCCTCGATGGGTTATACCAAGTTAGCTGCATATAAACCTCTAGAGTTTTTGTTAGATACTCTTTTCGATCAAAGCTCCTATTAAAGAAACCGATATTTTATTCTACTAAATTTGTAGCTTAAAGTCCAACAAGTAACTTTTCCTAACATACTTTGTCAAAAAAATGTATACAGTCGATGTAAAATGTACGGTCTTTTTTCGTTTTTCGACCATAACTCACAAATTATCAATTTTACAAAAAAAAACTTTCAGGTGCAAAATTGTACTGGACTGTATAATGCATATAATTGTTTAAACTAGGGATGCCAATTTTCAGGCATTTTGGCGATCCCGTGATTTCGGGATTATAAAATTGCAATCCCAGGATTTTCGGGATTAGGTATGATATTTATTTTGACATTAAAAGCATATTTTTTTGTTAGAATATAAGAACGTATTTATTAAAATGTTCAATTCATATTAAACAGTCAATTGCTTTAATTTAAATTTTAATTCTATTAATAAAACTTAACAAAAAATTATAAAAAAAAACACACATAAAAATTTAATTTACAAATAATTCATTAAATTAAATTATATTTATGTATCAAATATATTATATATGGAACATTCTATAGTGACTCATTGCTCATTTGGCTAAAGATTGTGGCAAAACTTTGGTCATAACTAAGTTATTTAAAGCCCTAATACCCCATTCCCAATTGCCTGGTTAACCAGATGAATGCTGATTAAGCACTAACCAGGAAGTTTTTCGATTTGTATGAAAAGATTAGCTAGTTTTTAAATAACTAGATCATTTAACCCAAAAAATCGGCAGGTGGCATCTCCAAATTCAAAAATCCCAGGGAAATTTCCTTTCTTTTGACAAATGCAAAATGTGAACAAATAAAACATTTTTAATAAAAAGCAAATTAAAGCTAAAATCAAAAATGTGTTCGTCTCAATTGTTTTAAAAAAAAATTAAATATCGAAACACATATATAAAAATATATTTGAAAAAAGTGAAAATAGTGTCGTGGTTTGGTAAACGCCAAAATAGTGTCATTGAAATGATGGATGACTCATCCAAGTAAAAGGTGTGAACATGGTTCTGTGATTATCAAGATTTTCTGATTTTAGGCTGGTTAACCAGGGAAGTGAGAATAGGGTATAAGACTGTAAAATCGTCTTGAGAAATAACTAAATAACCCTTCTTTAATTTTAATGTTTTCTGTCTTAAATTGTTGTTCAAATAAGTATGACTCATTGGAGATGAAACGGAACGGTTTAAAAAATTTAGAGCTAATAAAATTTTTTAAATTTGAAAATAAATGCGCCACCCGATTTGTGTAAAACCTATATTAAAGCGACCGGCTAAGCCTTAGCATTGTAATCTTTTTTGAAACGATATCTTCGTTCCTTATACAGTGCAGGAAATTTATGTAAAAAAAGCTATAATATCAAGTTTTGTTGAACAAGCACCGATTTTGATCCGACTTGGCTCATTTTTATTGGTAATTAAATTTAGAAAAAAACCAACACTTTATTTAGCTTATGCAGCTTTTATAAAAAAAAAATAATTGAAACAATTCTGAACAAAAATAGTCGTTTCCGATGTATTTGTCGGTTCTGAATCCGAATCGGTCTATCAAGTACGGTTTTTGAGATATCCTTATCTTAAATTTCAAAAACACGATTTTTGAGGTTATATGGAGGATGCACGAAATAAGTTTACTATTTTCTATTAAATGCAGGACCTAGTTCTGTTCGTTGTCTTCAAAATGAGCTATGATATGTTCTTAAATGATTTTCCTATAAAAAGTTACGATCATTTCAAAACGGCATCATTAATTTATGTCTCATTTTGAAGACACAAAATAGTACCATATGAAGCATTCAATAGAAAAGAGCAAAATATTTCATATTAGTTTAATATTTTTGATAAAAAATTGCTTCTTATTAATCCCGGGATTTGCATGGAATAATCCCGGGGTTTCTGGGACTTGAAAAAGGCCGTGATCCCGGAGTCTCTAGCATCTCTGGCATCACCAGTTTAAGCACTAAAGATGGAATTCGGTCGGTAAATGAGAATTTTCAGCTGTTGAACGCCCGCGGCTGGTAAAACGCTAATTTTGCTTAAAAAGCAAGGCATCGTACGCAAAAATGTATATACCAAGGGGGTGGTAAAAATTCTTACGATAATGGACGGTGCCTAAGCTAAGTCAAAATATTATTTTTTATATGAAAAAAACTCTTATGTTGCACAGTTCCCCAGGAAAAAACCAAAGCCTACATATGCGGCTTAGTTTTTAGTTATCTATGTGCTTAAATTTTATCAAATTAATGCAATTTTTTCTTTAGTTTGCCAAAATACTGGTAGGCTCTTAGTTTTAGTCCCGTCCATCCCAAAATAAGCGTTTTTTTTACCATAATAGCTGTAAAAGAGGTTTTTTTAAATAGGGTTCCGGTAAAGTAAGAATAGCACACATTTTTTGTCATGACATTATATTACAGATAGTTACTGCAAGATAAGTTACATTAGGAAATCTGTTCCGTTAATACCAAATTATTTACTTTTTAATTACTTTTTATTTATTGCATTTTTATTACATATTTTACGCATTATTCTTAAGTTTTACGCATTCCTCGCCTTTAGTTATCTGCATTGAAATTTTCTGAAGAATATTTTCGTAGAATACATCAATGTCCATTTTTTTGAAGAAACAAGGGGTTAAAAAGACCCATAGGAACAGGATATATGGGCTTAAATGTTTAAAAAATTGTTTATCGCAAGATTTCATGATTAACTTTGACACAAGTTTTATCCAGAACTAATATTTAGAGTTTTGCAGTAGTAGTAGAGTCATTTGAAACTGGTTTACCTGGAAAGTTTTTCGGGATTTGAAAAAGTGGTAATTTTTATAGATTTTGATTTGCTCTTTCCGAATTTCAACTTTGCCCCCTCGTGTCTTGTTCGCTCACGTTGCCATATTGGTAAAAATCGAAATCAATAAAAATTCCCACTTTTAAAATCCAGGAAAACTTTCCAGGCAAAACTACCAAATGACTGAACTATAGTGTGAAATTACGATTTTTGTATGTATTTTACTATAAAAAAAAGTATTTGGTTGATTTTAGGTACCATATATTATTTTTTTTAAATATCTTTATTCAAGTCAAGAAATTTGAGGTATCGCTCAACTCATTCCGGGAATTTTTGGGATCGTAATAAAAGAAAAACCGCATCTAGCTGAGATTTTGCATAAATCGACGTTACGTGATCTCTAAATGACCTTCAAAAATATTGAAAAAATTCTCAGCTCAATTATTTGACACCCTTTTTCATACATTTTGGGGAAATCGTGGATTTACCAAAACTATTTATTTTTTGAATCAGTCTACTATTCATGCATTTCCCAAAATTAAATCAAAGCAACTCATCATGTTACATTTTTGTTAACCACGAATTTATAAATAAATTTTGCTACAATTATTTTTTATTTATACATTATAATTATACATTTATTTGATTTATCCTATGTAAGTCATTTCGAAGAAGTATTAGATGGAAAATTTGTCCAAAATGCAAAAAATCTTTTGTTTCTCGTCCATCCCAAACTTTTTGAACCAACTCTTCGGAACATAGGCATCATTATATGTTTATATGTAGATTAATATATCGCCTGTTGTTCTTAAAATATTAATAGAATAAAAAATATCGTGGTTCATATCTCTAAATCAGTACTTTCTCTCCGTCTCCGTGGAATGGCCGATATACTTCACAAGCAAGTATTGCAAAATGATATATTGTGGGATTTATTTAACTTAATGGTAACCTTATTTTGCACAAATACTTAGAATGGTTCCGAATATCGTAAGAGGGCGTGCCATGACATCTCTTTTAGTACTTAGTTAAAACTACAATTGGCTTCGTGCATGTAAATGAAATAAATAAGACAGTCACTAGTCTCATATTCAAGCCGGGGCACTTATTACCTAAAAAAAAAATTTGCACGCTATAACTACTTAGAGTAACTGAAATAAATGTTGCCTAGTTTTCATGTCGTAGCACTTTGTGTATGTCATTTTATTTTCACTAAACTTAAGCTTTAATGCATTGTGACAATTTACACAAAAAAAAAACCGTCTGAAATAACTCATTCTGTTTTCAAATTTTGATTTTTTGATAAACAAAAATAACAAAAATATGGTAGTCCAAATAATAAAGAAGAAAATCACAAAAATAACAAAAAATGATGCACACATACTTGAACAAATAAATCACGGTATATTTTCAGATTCCAAATATGATGAATTTTAAAATTGATTCTTGTTTTATGGCTTTCTTTTGTTTACATCTGCGCCAACAAAGCAAAAAATGAACCCTCATAATTCATTTATATCAATCCATAAGTGTTTGGATACAATCGCTACTGCACACGCCCCCTCCACTGGCAGGCGTCCTCTAAAAAAGCTGTAAGCACGTGCGTAAACTTCATTAATTAATGATGATTCTTTCTCATGCGATTTATGATTTGTTTAAATTGTATATGTGGCTAAGAAAAAAAAATATGTGGCTTAAGAAAAAAAAAAGAACAAATCACTAAACAATTTTAAGTGGACGAACTACTCGAAAACTTTGAATGCGGACGGCATTTTTCCGACACGTACGTACAGTGTTCCAATTATGTCTTCGTACGGCAGCTGTTTCAAACTTAAGTGACAAAAAACAATAAAGTGGGGCCAAAAATTTGAAAAAAAATTTAATGCAGATTTATTAAGTAAATATTAGTGTTCAATTTAGATACGAAAAAATTTTTACTTTAATTATTTTTTGCATAAATATTGACTAAAAATAAAACAAAGTCGCTAATTTGACTCCAATAAAGTCTTCGTACACTTGAACTTTTGTTTGCATTTTTGTCCTTTTTTGCTCGAAATTTCCTTTAAAAATAACGGGTTTTAACAAAGAGTGATACTCATACGTAACAAGGCAAGTGACAATTTGATGAGTTTTGATTAAAATTTTTTAAAATTACGCCTGGTAAATATTTGTTAATTGATGAGCGTAAGCTTTCATTGGATCTACATGTGAAGAAGTAAAACCCATACGCGGTACTAGCTAAACTCTTGTCCCGCAACCTCTCTACTATCCAGTGTGCAATCAGCCGCTTTAAATATGATACTTAAATTAGAATGCCCTACAGTTCTCACACATGGAGATCGGCTGCAAATTAAGCGTATAATTGCCGTGTATCCATTCATAACTGCAAAGAAACTAAGTGAAGAGCTCCTTCAATCCAGTAAAAACAAACTTCATCTAGAAACCATTAGAAGACCCGTGATTGATGCCGCATTCAGCTCTCGCAAACCTCACAATAATGCATTAAATCGAAAAATGTTTATTGTTTTTTGTCATTTAAGTTTGAAACAGCTGCTGTATGAAGACATAATTGGAACACTGTACATGCATACAAGCTAGTAAGAAATACACGAGTCCTATATTTAGCTGCTATGTTACTTGAGCTATAAAAAACTCATAAACATTTCGTTTGTGTTTACCTTATTAATTTTATTGAATCAATTGCTACCATGAAGCCACAGAGCAACTACAAAAATAATAAACAAAAATATTTGCTAGTTTTCTTAGATTTTATTGCTGAATTCCCACCAGGAAGCGTCCTTGAAAAATTTGTACTTAATTCATTCTGTTAAATGATGAAGCCAAACTGCTGCGATAAAAATAAAGTGAATTATGAAATAAAAACAACAAAACTTATTTATGAGCACTTTCTATAGGGTAAGCTGGGGTACATTTGACACCGGGGCACATTTGACTTTGCCATTTTCGGTGTGAACACGCCTTTCGAACCAAAAACCAGAAATGCAGAAACATTACTAATTAGAGTGGAAGCAACGTAATGAACTTTGGTAGTTTTCTTTCAACTTCTCCCGCGCTTATACGCTTTTTTAACTTTTTGTGTATTTTTTTGTAATTTTCGACATCTTGTTCGTAAGGGTTTTGCAAATAAAGTTGTATTGTTTTTTAGAAGTAAGTATGACAATTTGGTAGCACTAACCTTTACAATTAATAGAATAAAAGTGTTTTTCATCAAGGTCAAATAGTTTACATTTTAAAACATTTTTAATTCTTCAAGAGATATTGGGGCACATTTGACTTTTGTTGAAGGGGCACATTTGACGTTCGTCCAGACATATGTGTTTGTGTATTTTAGAAGATTTTCTAGTGTTATCTTTTTAAAGATATGGTATATCATTATAAAATGAAGACGAACAGACGCGATGGCGATGAAAAAAAAGTTAAATACGCTATTTCTAATATCGGAAACCAGAGAGAAACTCCGACTTCCGACACAGAATCCATTTCATTTGATTTAATATAATTCGTTACCTTTGTTTTATCTACAATTCAAGATTTTTGAATAGGTGCTTTCCAGGACCTCTACCACTTATTTTAATTTGAAAATCTGGATGGATGAATTCCCGAAGTAAAAATATTGACATCAAAGTTCATCATGTATGCGAAGTTTTTAATAATTATCAAATTGACTGGAGGTATTCCCCATCATCATGTGAAAGCGCTGCAGATATCTTGACGATGGTGTTACCCAAAATCCAGACCAAAGAAATTTCCATCAAACTGGCTCTTACCTAACATTTTATGTTGATGTTCTCATTAGGGGTGTTGTTGAAAATTGTACTTTATACTTATATATTGTCCTTGGGAAATTTGGCGAAAAATCCAAAAACCCATTTTTTATGTGGGAGATATTGTAGAAGTAATTAGCTATACTTGATACAAGATCAGTTCTTTGAGAAGAGTTTCACTATTGAATTGGGTTTTTATAAAACCGGAAGTGGAAGATGTTGCCTGACTTTAAAGAGTGTAATTGAGTTTAAATTACCAACTCCAACAAATCCAGCCTCAACTTCACGTTCACGCACTAAATACGTATTTGTCATCGACTTCTCAGACTAATATATAAAATAAGTCTTCGTTAGTACATACTTATAATTTGTATTTATATGAAAAAAATATATGTATGAATGTTTTGTTAAATGTTTCTGTGTTATTTTTTGAGTGTCAAATGTGCCCCTTGCAATGTCAAATGTGCCCCGTACCTGGGGCACATTTGACAAAATGACTTTTTTTGAAAAAATTTAAAAAAGGACTCTTAATGCAGTTTTTTTGAAATGTTTTTTTTCTTGGTTTTCATCTTAAATAATCAATGTTTCAGAAACAGTAAAGAGTATTAAGATCGTGTAATAATTTTCAAAGATACAGGTCTTTGAAAATTTAGTGTCAAATGTGCCCCAGTCTCCCCTACTTATATTATGGTGCCGTAAATTTTATTTAAAAAATGTATGCCCTCCTGAAGAGAGAATATTTCAAATATTTTTTGCATTTTTGTTTTAATTCTGAAAGCATAACAATAAGGGACAGTTTGGATAACGTTTAATTCGGTTGTTTTTAGGGACTTGTGTACATTAGTATTAATTTTGGGTATATTGTTTTCGAAATGATCGTGTCATACAAATAATTTTAAGAACTTAAGCAAACTTGGTAAATCCCTAAACTTAATAAAATCGTTTTATAACATTACGCAAATATTTCTTCTTTGTCTAGAAAGAGAAAATTAATTAACATCTACTTATGTAATTAAACCAGTGTGAGCACTAATATCTGATTTCATTTCAGTTATTGATGAAGACAAGTACACAGAAACATGAAGAAAAAACGGATCTATGCCAAGTCTAGTCGGTTTTTTGAAATGTAGTAGCCATCCAATTATATGGTAGGAACAAAAAGCAGAAAACTTCAAAATACCATACAAAAAAGGAATTTCAAAAAACTTAAGACGTTTTTTTCTCAAAACATGTGCTATAAAAATTGTATTTTGGCATTCAAAAAAGTATTTGTGGTAAAATGGCTCAATATTGAAACTTTTTAATTTTTTTGTTTAATTACTTATTTCCTCGTGTAATCTATGAATAACTTTCATTTGCGTTTATTCACTTTTACAGTTTAAATTTTTCCAGTGATGCAAAATTTAAAAGAAGAAAGAAGCAACAACTTTAACAGCTCAGATATTTCAAGATTTGTGTTGTTTCATTTTTATTGTAAGGTGTTAAAAATATGCAATGTTTTTCAAGTTGAAATTTTTATTATTTCTTTCGGAAACAATTGAGTGATAAAGTACAGCAGTACGATTGTGGTGAAAGCTTCAACATGCAGCCGAATTTAATTTTGATATGGTTAATTTAAAAAGGTGTTTTTGACAAAACAAAAAATAAAAAAAACATTCCTTAGCGCACACTTCAGTAAAATTTATCTTTAGGGTTGTAATGACAATGCCACAAATGGTTACCACATTAGCCTTCAAGGCGTAAATTTGACTTTAGCACTTAATTTAAACATGAAATATTCGCTTTATGCTTCCAAAAGTTATGCACTGAACATTATACAACACTTGAAAGCACTTCTTAGTATCTATACGTATATGTATGAACCATCTTCTATTGCTTAGTTAGGCTTATACAATTTAATGGACACTTGCAAAAGGTGTCTCCATGGGATTCGTTGTAGCTTTGTTTGATCTTTGTTAATTAAGTATAAGCACACGCACAACAAGGAAGCTTCATTTAATGCCAATGCGTTATGACAGCTGCTCTTTTTTCTTGATTATTTAAGATGCCGTCCATATACTGCGTAACCTTGAAGGGGATTTGGGAGAATTCTGCATTAGATTACAGTTGGTTACGTAGTGGATGGGAAGCATCAGAACGGTGATGATGTTATGTTGATAACTAAAATAATATATCTTACCCCATCATCAATCAGCCGGAGAGTGTCGCCCCACGGTTGCAAATTGTGGCTCAGGCAAAACCAAAAAAATGTTTATCATGGCTGCGCTTAAATTCGAAAGTTTCAGTGTAAGGACTTTAAAATCCGGAAATTTTTAAAATTATTTTTCCGGTCTAAGATCCATGTAGAATAAAATCAAATAAAATAAAAATTTTTTTAAAATATGTACAATGTACATAAAAACAAACTCATAATGAAATGAAAACAATTTCATTTTAATGGCTGTAAATAAACATTCGTTCCCATGTTGCATATTTTGCTACCTGTTTTTATTGACCCGAAACGTTTTAATTGAATTTTCCTGCAACCTTTTTTGCTGCCTTTAATTTAGAAATACGGATATACGTTTCATTTTCGTAAATCAATATGGAAACATGTGTGCAGTACGAATTTAATGAATTTTTTATTTCATAGCATGGATGCTGCCATGTTGTTTCGCTGTGGGTTTCAGAAATAAAAATTCAAAAATAATTTATTTCACGCAAACAGATAGGCGTTAGCTTTTGCGGATTCTGCCGCATGCGTTCAATTCGACAAATATTTATTTTTACAGCTCGAGGGCGTGTGAAAATGAAAAATTTTAAAGTGGGAATTCAAGCGAATTTGGCTGAAATTGATTAAAATTTATTGGTTATGTTTATAAACACCAACCAGGATTTTTATAGGTGACGTTAACGTGCGAATGTTAGGGAAAAACAAAAAATGGCAACACATGCTACTCATGTTCACACATTTCTTAACATTTGGAAAATTGTTAATAGGGTTACTGTAGAAAACATTGCTTAAGAAAATTTGCGAACTCATTTGCATTAAAATGTGACATTGTCACATGTGACGTCGCGATTCTATCCTTTGAAAATATCAGAATTTCTTCCATTTATTTAAGTTTTTGTCTACATGGAATAGATAAAAGCTTAAAATTGTTTTTTAGTGAAGAGAAATATTGTTCCTGAAGTAGTTTTGTTTTAAAATATACCAAAGAACTGTAGAAAAAGGTTTATTTATCCGAACGCGAACAAAATTATTTTCAAAAATAAATTGACTGAGCTGGAGTTTTAAACGACTTCTAACAGTGAGTTTGAATTCAAAATTTTTACGTTTTTAAAAAATCAAATGAAAATCCATCAACAATAATAGTCCAGGAGGTAGCGTTGTATTTTTGATAGCCATTTCATACCGACCAAAAGTATTTGAAGTCGTTTTTATTTATGATTCTAAGGAAGAGAGTGAACTTCTGCTGGCGCACAGTTGGGCCGTTCCATGGGAAGGTGAGGATGAAATCGCGAAAAAAAATGTATTTTCAAGTTATTTCATACCGGCTTAGTTTTTTTTTTTAAAAAATAGTTGACGTTATAAGCAAACAGAAAAAAGCTTTCGCTGTGGGCCAAAATGCAAAGTTTTTGATGATTAAGTAAAAGTCGACCCCATGAGCATGCGAAAAAACTGACATCGTGGATCTATTTTACGTTGAAATTAGGGTGTCTCTTATTTGGGAAAAGTCAAAATTTTATGTCGCGCTCCCCCAGAATCGAAAGACTTTGAGAAAAAAATGAGATTCCCTAAGCAACAGGTTTTTTTAAACGAATTAACCTGTGCCACGAAGACATTCAAATTTAAATGATAATTAACATAGATTTTATATACTTCTTGTTTTAACTTGCTGGGAATCGCGTTGCCTGAAATATTTTTCGCCATCAAATGTGTATCTTATTGTTTTTCGGGTCGCTGAACACGATACAAGTGCCAAAATTAAATTTTGACAGCTGTCAAAGGCTACACGTGTCGACACAAGCTACCGGTTTAACCTCCATTTCTCGGTGTTTTGATTTGAAATCAGCTGTCAAAATTTAATTTTGACACTTGTATCGTGTTCAGCGACCCGAAAAACAATAAGATACACATTTGATGGCGAAAAATATTTCAGACAACGCGATTCCCAGCAAGTTAAAACAAGAAGTATATAAAATCTATGTTAATTATCATTTAAATTTGAATGTCTTCGTGGCACAGGTTAATTCGTTTAAAAAAATCTGTCGTTTAGGAGATCTCATTTTTTTCTCAGTCTTTCGATTCTGGGGGAGCGCGACATAAAATGTTAACTTTTCCCAAATAAGAGACACCCTAGTTGAAATATATGTAAATATTTAGATTATTTAGATTATGATCGATAACTGTGGGCTCCGCATACATTTCCACTTCATGGTACAGCAATAACGCATGATAAATGTGAGACTTCGAGCAATTCTTTCCATTTCGTGGCCAACTATCTTTGCGCCAATATATCCTATCTAAGCCGTGAAAGAACGGTTTGAACATTTGTTTGGTTGGTGATGCTTTCCGCTGCATGATAATATCTATTTCGGCTCCGAAAGCCCAGTTTCCCGCCCTTTAGATCGTGCCAATCAGGTCTATTGCCCCCTTCGTCCTCTTCCTAACTAAGGCAGTGGCTCCATGTCAGAGTTCCAATGATTATATTAAAGAAAAACAATAAGCCCACAATATAAAAAATTTATTTTCAAACATTCTTACACACGGTGCTCTTGAACAGTCGATGGGTGTGATGAAAATATTGAGAAAATCTTTGTACTAGCTTAGTGGTCTAAAAAATGCAAACCTCAAAATCGTAGCTTATCATATCCGCAATATATCGCAGAAATACATATCCCATATAAAATAAAAAAATTAAAAAAAAGGAACACAACAAACAAATTTAAAAGCATTTATTTTAAACCTATTTTGCAATGTTGAATCTGAATCCGGCATTAGAATTGCTGTATCTCGAATGGTTTTTGAGATATCTTATCCTAAGCAAGCAAAAAATACCGCTTTTGCTTTACAATATCGGGTGACGCTGAATGAGGGTTAAGTGATTTCATACCGCGTCTTTTTAAAATGTATGATAGCGGACATCATGAAAAGTGGATTACAATTATTCAGATGTATGGCTAATGGACTAAAGAGCTTCCTCTGCACAGTATAAGATTTTGTTAATCTGGATGCTCTTAATTTGATTGCAGCAACAGTTTGAAAGATATCTATTTAAAATTTTATTCGTGTACGTTAGGGTGGGCCAATTTGCAAGACGACCTCAGCTACGCCCCTAAGTGAAAGTTCATTCAATTCTAAGAATAAATGCTAAAGGAACCATACCTTTTCGTTGAACTTTAGTTCGGAGCATTTTCGAATGGAAATTTTAATATGCATTTTTATACTACATTTTAAAAATCCATGTAGAGACAAAAGTAATATCATAATATGAAGTGGCTGATATTCTGTCAGAAATGAACAAAATTGGGTTTTGTTTTCATGGAAAGTTTACTTGATAGTGTGAAATTGACAGAATGTATTTAAAATAAAGATATTGGTCAAGTAACCGATTATTATGACCAACTTTCAAAATAAACGATTCATATTTTTACATGAATTTTTTCAAACAAAAACACCAACTTAGGCTGCCGAATCAACCATGGTACTTTTTTTACTCATATTTGAACACAGCCTCCGCATAAAAAATAAACGTACAGATAACAAATTTTATATCGATATCTCTCAAACGTCTGCAATCAAATTAAGAGCATCCAGATTAACAAAATCTAACACTGTATAGCGGAAACTCTTTAGCCCATTAGACAGCAGCTGAAAAATTTTTAGCCATTTTTCATGATATCAGCTACATATCATATATTTTAAGAAGACGCGGTATGAAATCAAAAAATTTTTTTTTTGCACTTCAAAGGAGCATCGGAAATTCAGTCTCTTCATTAATAATAACTAAAAACAATTTCAAATACTTTCGAATGAGAAGTGTACAAAACAATTGAAAACAACAGAATCACAATGTGTTCAATGCTGCAAAACATGTGATAAGAAAAGTTTAAAAATGCCATTGTTAAAGGTTTTTATTGAAATACTTTACATATTGTTTGTGTGCTTGTACAATTGTGTGCGCATATGTAAGTGTGAATTATACAATATTTTTTTTTATTATAAGAGGCTGATACCTCAGAGATCAGAAATAAATTCAAAAAATTTACTGAAAAATATTTCTGCTCATGCTACCATGGGAGTGTTGTGATTTAAATTTTGTGTGGGAAAATTTAAAATTTCATTCAAACCTATATTAATATTAAAAAGGCATTACAAAGTTGCAGTTTAGACACAAAATCCAAATAATTGGGTCCGATATCAGTTTTTATCATTCAATAATAACATTCATTCTTTATAATTCTATTTCACTATATATATGCGAAATTTGCTTAATTGGACATTTTTCCAGCGCTAGAATTGTTCCGGTGGTAGAATTTTTTAATATTTCGGGCGATTCCGAGGGTATTTCTAATTAGAGTTTATTCTGGAATAGCATGTATTCGAAAGCAAAAAAATCATGCAAATCGAATAACTGCTTTTTGAATTATAGGATTTTTCAAGAACCCGGACGAAGCCAAGGGTCTTCCGAAAAAAAATGTATCATAAAACTTGCCATGCAAAATACCTATAAAGGAAAGAAAACATCATGCAAATCTGACGAATTGTTTTCGAGTTATGGAGACACAGACAGATGGACAGACAGACAGACGTTGTATTTTATATAGGAAAAAGTAGTATGAAGTGTTATGTTTTTATTTGCTAGGCACTAACATTGTATTTATTTGAATTTAATAGTATTAGTAATATATGTTATGTATTATCGTCGTTTTCTCACTTGATATTTTATACCTGTTATAACTATTTGAATTACACAAGAAAATTGATGATATGAGAAACACCCTGGCTATCGTCAAAAACAGAGTGAAATGTCCTTCTTTTTGTTGCACGAATCAATGATATCCTAGTTTTCGTAAGAGGCATCGAAATGCCCTAGTTTTTGTCAAAAAATGCTACGATATCCTACTTTTCGACATAAAATTTTTAATGTCCTACTTTTCGACATACTTATGTATAATGAAACAGCCTAGTTTTCATCAAAAATTGGTTGAAACGTCCTCTTTTCGCCGAAAGCTTCAACGGTAGCCTAGTTTTCGTAGGACAAATGAGTCATCCTACTTTTCGTATGAGGCATCGATTAAATACTAATAAATTCAAGTAGATCATTGTGTGGACATTTTAAAAAACAATTCTGAATACCTCATCAATGTAGAACGATAGAAAAGAAAAAAAGAAAAAAGAAAAGAAACAAAACAATTCTTTAAAATTTCATTATAATTTTTAGAATTGGCTGCTATTTTTATATAACGATATATGCAATAATTTTACCTATAGTAAGTATATATATTAAATTTCTATAGTTTCTTATTTTCACTAAAATTATGCGGACATTTTAAAATTTATGTGATGAAAATTTGCAACATGTACAAGATACGAGATAGGAATTTTTTTTAATCCTCGAATATTTGGTTTTTAGTGTTATTTTAAAATGCCACAGTTTTCCACAACAAGGCCACAAGGATACCATATCTGCAGAAATCTCAAAATCACAAAATGTGGAGTTAGAACTACAGCGCTCTAAGCTATCAATATGAAACAAGTTAAATTTTCAATGTATGCTTTTTGCGAAATTAAACTCTTTGGTTTTAATGTTTCATCAGATTATATCCATAAAAGAAATTAACAACCATACATAGAAGGCAGCAAATTGTCCTAAAGATTAGCACTATTTAGAGCCAAAGCTCCTATAAAATTTTCTTAATGTGAACCGTAAAACTGAGCAGTTTTACTATAAACATTTACATCACAGATGAACTTTAGTTCGGCACATTTTCGATTGAAAATTTTACCTTGCGTTTAATATTTATTTTTATGCTTAGTTTTCAAAATTCCTATAGAGACAAAAGTATTCTGTCAGTAATCAATAAAATTGGGTTCTGTTTTTACGAAAAGTTTACTTGATAGCGTGGAATTGATTATATTTATTCCAAAAAATTATATGGGTCAAATTATATATATTTATAATAAACGATTCATATTTTTACATGGATTTTTTCATTCGAAACACCAACCGAAGGGTTTTTGGATGCTAAGATGCCGAATCTGACACTCATTTTTTTTCAGGGCAACATCTAGTGGCAGTTTTAGGAAATAAATTAGCCGGTTTTTTTTTATTTTACAGAACAATATACTAAAATATGAATCGTTTATAATAAATATATATAATTTGACCGATATAATTTTTTGGAATATATATAATCAATTCCACACTATCAAGTAAACTTTTCGTAAAAACAGAACCCAATTTAATTGATTACTAACAGGATACCAGTCAAAACATATTATGATATTACTTTTGTCTCTATAGGAATTTTGAAAATTAAGCATAAAAATAAATATTAAACGCAAGGTAAAATTTTCAATCGAAAATGCGCCGAACTAAAGTTGAACGTAGAGGTATGGTTCCTTGGGCAAATATTCATAGAATTGAATGAACTTTCAGCATAGGTTGGTGTTTTGTTTGAAAAAATTCATCCAAAAATATGAATCGTTTATTTTGAAAGTCGGTCATAATAATCGGCTATTTAACCCATATCACTTTAAATACATAGCATCAATTCCATACCATCATGTGAACTTTTTATGTAAACAGAACCCAATTTAATTGCTTACTGACAGAATACCAGCCAAATCATATAATGACATTACTTTTGTCTTTATAAAAATTATTAAAATTTAGTAGGGTAAGGGAGGGAAATATGGACCACCCATCTTTCTTTTTTAAATAAAACCCGAAATACATAGAACGAAAGAGTTAATTTAATGTCATCCAGTAAAGGAAACAATTTACCTTTATTCTGATTCACTTTTAGATAAATATCTTATCAGGATAAAGAAAAAAAATTAAAAAACTGAAAATACTCAAAATGAAGATAAAAAAAAGTGTAGTGTAATATGGACCATATAGTCTATTTGGTACAGAAGTTGTATATAAAAATGTCACTTCCACATTCGGCACATTTTTCATGACTCCAAGAACGTCAGATTACACATTCAACCCAAAATTCGCCACGTCGATCTTCTGAGTAAAGGGTATTACATTATATGCATTTTTTATAATTTTTTTCCTTTGTAGTTAACGAATTACATATAATGACCATCAGACTCGTCATGAAAACTGCAACTAGATTCCCCATATGAAAAAGATGATAAATACATTTGTTTTTGAGGCTTTTTTCTTTGGTGGTTCATATTACCCACAGCACGTGTTGGTGAAATAATTGGTTTTTTATCAAAAACTCTTTTGGTTAATGAACTTGCTTGTGCTAATAAATTATAAATGGTATTCACTGACTTTATATAATTAACCATTTATTTAAAAACGCGATGTCTTTTAAGTGAAATAATGAAATATACTCACTAAAAAAAAATTATCATTGATCTTTTTTTCCGAAAAAACAACTTTACAGAAACATGCGACTTCACCGAACGCTAAAATCGCCCTATTATAAGCTTTAGGTATAAGCGTTAAGTTTGAACATGAATAACGGTAAATGTTATGTATGCAGTGGGAAATAACCGTGTGGTCCATATTACCCGCGTAGTCCATATTTCCCTCCCTTACCCTACTTATGAAAATAAAAAAAATATTAATGAAAGGTAAAATTTTCGATCAAAAATGCGCCGAACTAAAGTTGAACGCAGAGGTATAGTTCCTTGGGCAAATATTCATAGAATTGAATGAACTTTCACATAGGGTAGCCGAGATCAGTTTTCAAATCGACCCACCCTAATGCACATACATATATTTATTTCCTGGCGAATCAAATTAAAATGTTCAGAACATCATATCATTTAAGTTAACTTATAATATAAGCATGGCTAGGTGGAACTGATTTTAATTTTGCAACGAACCATCCGCGCGTTTTCCCCATTTTTCTTACAATCGTATGTGGTCCTTTTTTTAATTTTTTATATCCCAATTTCAATGAAATTTTCCAAATCAAACGAAAAAACTAAAACCAACTAACAAAAACAAGAATAATAATTTTTTGATGCTGAATCTGAAACTGGCACCAGAATTGCGATAGCTTTTCGTACTAAATTTTTGTGAAATTATTAAAGAGATCTCTCAACAAATGTATAATACTTTTGTATAAAAAATAAAAGTTCCCACCCTTGATAACTTTATAAAAGCAACAAACAATAACAGAAGAAGCAAAAAAAATGACAATGCCACAAACAAACGACCGCAAATTAAAACACAACAACCACGAAACAAAATTAACTCTCAATTACTTAATTTGCGATGTCAAAGCAGCGCGGTATCTACAGAATACGCAAATATGTTGCATAGTACTCGCGCATTCGAACGAATAAATCACACTTACAGGTCCAAAATAGCGTCAGCGACACCAACGCAGACAACAACAATAACAATACTATTTCATTAACTTAAGAGTGCAATAAAAACGTCAGACACGTACACTTCGACAGTCATGGAGTTATGAAGATGTCCTTACGCCCGTACTCACTTCCGCCCGCACACCCGCACAGACACTTAGAGTTCACCGCAAAGTGCAAAGATTTTCAATTTCAATTTTACTACAAAACAAACAAAGTTTCAATATTGTTTTGTTTTTGTTTTTTATGTCTTCGGTTTCAACACTTTGAGTCGGTACAAAATAATGTTAATTGTGGATGCTTTATAAGCAGCCGCGTTAGTGCAACCGAACGATTCCACGTCGAGATGGCAAATGTTGCAATGACAGACAGCATCACCATCACTGTAAAATATCAGAGTATAAGCACCAATGTAAATTTCGAAGTACGAAATTCGAAAAAGCAACATTTGTTGCAAAATCCAAGCAGCTGAAAGAAACCGCTTGCTGTTGCAAGTACCAAAGTCAATTTGAAACGTTGAAAGCATTTCACTTTTTATATTGGTCATATAACTGTTTATTTATGCAAGACACAAACCATCAAAGAGCTTTAGATTTTAGCTTTTAAAGTTTATTCCAAAAAATATTTGTAATGTGTTACATATCGTCACTCTTAGGCCAGATTCACGAAAGTGGAAATTTTTGAATTTGAGCTACAGCTTTTGGAAATTTTTAATAATGCTAAAATTATACGTAAATTATGAGTTTTCGTGTAATAAACTTTGCTGTTAAACCACATCAGATATCGCTTTCATACTTCTAGCATAACTTTATTGAATTACTAGCGGTCCCGGCAAACGTTGTTCTGCCCTTTTTTTGTAGGTGGCGCGATGAGTTCGATTTTATCATTTAAACCAATTTTTTTGTATAGCGTGCGCAACAACCTCATGGCCGAACCCTGCAATTTTTTGCAAGGCTAATGGCCTATTTATATTGATGTACCAAGTTTTAAAGCTAGAGCTGCTATTCCAACAGAGATATAGCATTTGAAGTCATTTTTTTGTATGATGGATGCAATATCCTCTTGCGCAATTCACTCCACTTTTTGCACGTTGATTGGTAGCAAAAGCATCTATCCATATACCAAGTTTTATAACAAAATCTGCTAAACCTATAGAGATATAGCATTTTAAGAATTTTTTGTATGGAGGCTACCACTCCCTCTCGCCCAATCCCCTCTTTGCATGGCTATAAACCACCTGCAGTACAAAACAAATACATACTGCGAAAATAGTTACACACGCACACTACATTTTTATATATATAAGTAGATTTTGTACAAGAAAACCATATTAGTTCAAAACTGAAAAATTTGCACTTTCGTGAATCTGGCCTAAGTGTAACGATATCAATTTGTTTATTTCATTGAATAAGAGCACCAAGATTTTATTGCTTTTTTTTTGTAGAACCTATACACAGAGAAAACAACATTGTCAAAAGTGGCAGAAACGTGGTTATTTTAACAACGTTGCGACCCAAATTTTGAGCATGGCTCGTTTGTAGCAGTTTTAATAACCCGCGTTGCTAAATCACTCACAAACGTGGTTAAAACTCATTTAGAAACGCGCGTTGCTTAATAAAATACAAAAAAAAAAAATATATATTTTTTTATTATTTTTTTAATTCTAATTTTTTCCTGTCAGCAAAAATGAAGAAACTGTTATTATTTTCTTTTTTAATTTTCAATTTTTGCTTTAATTTAAATAAATATTTTTTTGTTTGGTATTGGAGAGATTTGAACCTGGAACCTGTTGTGTGATATATGCGAACGTTAGCCATCATTATTGTGAGGTTGACTGAAAGTCTATTTGTTTTGAAATTAGCTTCTACCACGTTTGTGAATGTTTTGACCACATTTCGTAGCTGATTTGGATTTGACTACGTTTCATGGTGTTTTGACCACGTTTCGTTGCTGATTTGGATTTAACAACGCTTGGCAGCCAGAGTTGTTAAATAAGTTTTAACCACGTTCCTGAGTGATTTAGCAACGTACCATACAAATTTGATCTTGGAGCGTTGTTAAATTCAAATCAGCAACGAAACCTAGTCAAAAAACTCACGAACGTGGTAAAAACTCATTTAGCAACGCAAGTTATGCTTTTTTCTTCGATCTGTGTATAGAAAAGTGATATGAGGATGAACAATGAACATCGTTCATTTTGTCACTAAATTCTACCTAAAATACATGATTATGTACATATATCCATGTCCAGAAGCACTATAACTTGTGTATCTTGAAGATGGAATATAGAATGAACGAAAAATCTGGTGTCCTCAAGGACTGCGAATACCTAATTAACAAAAACTATGTAAAGTCCTACAAGTGAATCTGTTCAAAAGCATATACTAATTACTTTCGCTTTTTTGATGACTATAACTTGTCAATAGCGTCCGACCGATTAATCGGCTTCGGCTACGTCTACGGCCACCTTCGGCCAAAAAGACACCTTCGGCCTTACATTCGGCCTTCGGCCAAAATAAGCCGAAGGCCGAATGTTTCTAATTTCAAGCATAAAGCAATTTGTTGATTTAAAAAAATTACATTTAAACAAAATAATAGCAGTTTGTAGTTGATTGGGACTTTATAATTACGATCTGAATTTTTCTTTTTCTGTTATGTCAGAATCCTGAGTTATCCTTGCTCAAAAGTGCAAAATTCATTGTTTTGAGATGTAAGTATTACTTAAAGCTATGTAATAAAAACCGTAAATAGCAAAATTTAATTTTGTTAATGTATTCGGATAGGTAAGATCACCTTAAACGCTCACTTTTTCAATTCGATTCCTACTTTCCGACTTATAAGCCATTTAAATAAGGGCATCTGTCAATAATCTCCTCTCCGGACCAATAAATCAAAGAGTTCATAATTTATTATTTTATGTCAGTAACATATTTCATTACAAAAATTTCGAGCCCTTACAGAACATAGTCGCTCTATTTTAGAGAGGTGGTGCCTTCGTGAGATATCGGATATAAAAGGTCGAGAAAATCAGTTTTTTGGTCGACCAATAGTAGTTATGAACTTTTGCTCTAGTCAAACCGTGAGAAGTTGTGCCTTCGAGAGAGGTCGGATTCTAAAGGTCAAGAAAATAGGATATAAATTGTACGAAAACAAATTATGCAACTTTTTTTTATGAAATTTTTTGAGCTTGAAAATCGTGGATCAAATTAGGGAAAAATTTTGCAAAAAACAGATTTTCTCGATTTTTGGATCGCATATCTCACTTCTAAAGATTTATTTCAGCTAACGCTTATCCGAACAATGCAAAATCTGCACTGTGTTATCTTTGGCCTGAACTAAATAGCCTTCGGCCGAATGTTATACAAAAACCGATTATTCGGCTTCGGCCAAAAAGTGACCATCGGTCGGACACTACTTGTCCCTGATGCTCAATATATGAGCAAAAAGGTGTATAAAATAAATTTTTTTGAAGATAAATGTTAAAAAACGCGAGTGTTTGGAATGGCTAAATCACAGAACGAAAAACTTGTGAAAATTCACCTAAGATAACTTAGGTAAATTTTACTTATGCAATTTACCTAAAATTATAAGGTAAAATGCCAAAGCGGCTTAGGTAGCTTACCTAAATTAACTTGTTAAAAGTATTTGCCTAAGTTTCTTGGGTGTTTTTCCTGTATTACTATAGGCAGAGCTGTAAAATAACTAAAACGAAAACCAAAAATCCTTAATTTTCAATTTTATCTGTTTTATTTTATTTATTTATTTTGTACTACCGGTGTGTCCAAATATTCTTCCAAAATTTATCCAGCACACTTTGCATCACATATAACTGAACTACCAGAATCTCCGGCACATACATCCAAGACAAATTTCAACACACGGCATGCCCTTCCTGAAGTTTTGGTAAAAAAGACAACAAATTTCATCCCAAATATCGACATTTGCCATTGACCCATTCTGTAAAAATATAAAAATCGAAATACACCTTATTCTGTTTTTACACGGTAGATTGGTTCCAGAAAAACCGTGTAAAAAAAGACATTGATCTTATACAAAAATAGGTGATTGGTTCCTTATCTTTAAAACCTATTAAAATTAGTGAAAAATGAAAAAACTAAATGAATACAAAATATTTTTTGGCGTACCTTTTATCTTAAGCATTAAAATTAAACTTAATATAATATTAGAAAAACAAATTTGTCCATAAAAAATGTCGTTACCAAGCACGTTCACAAAATATTAACACTTTTCAAATTTGCTTGTATGCACAATAAGGGAATTCCCCTAAATTTGTGATATCTGCCGTAAAATTATAATTCATTTTCATATGTAGTTTTGAGAAAATCAAAATTTTATTTTTATTCAAAAAAGGCAACTTCTCTTTCTTAAAGAATTTATTTTATTTTTCATCTTTTTTGTATGGAGTTACTGCCTTTTATGATTTTAATTATGAAAAATATGATAACAGGGTGTAATGTTTACATTTCTTTATATGCAATTTGCAAGAGAAGGGGAAAACGCAAAAAATTGGCGATTGGACTAAAATATAGATAAAAAATTGCTTAATCCGATGGGGAAATAAAGTTTGAAATGCCGTAACTTAGGTTGCGGCCTTATATTTTTTACGGCAGATATGAACACATTTCGCAAAAATTAAATCTGACAAATAAAATTTAGTCCCAAAAAATTTTGAATCGTGCTAAATGGAATAAAATCGTGTAAAAATATTTTTAGAAAAATATTTTCAAACCGAGATAAATCAAAACCGTGTAAAAAAAGACCGTGTAAAAACAGAATTAAGTGTATAGCTACCTGGACCTGTGTACAAAAATCTCATGTGTACCAACCTGTATGCGACCCCAACTAACAACAGTACATTGACTATCAGGATTTGTTGGTTAATTTGTGAGTCCATAAGAATGAAAGGACCAATAACATAACAGTCACAAAAATTATCATAACCCAATATTTCTTTTAGAAATTTGAGCGAATTGAAACACCGCCAATAATCTCCAAAGTTGTGCCATTTGCAGCTATATCTTCAGTAATCCCAGCAGAATTGAAAATATAAAAAAATCGTGACAATGTCAAAACAAGTACAAATACTGATAAATTTGAAATTTCTGACAAAGAATTCAAACAAATGAAACGATGAAATTGCAAAAAACATAACTTGGGTAAATTGCCCAAGTTTTACAATAAGTTAAATATTACCTAAGTTCTTCGGCAAACTGCCTTATAAAACTAAGACGAAACACCTAAGTTTTTTAGGCAAGTTGCCTAAAATCTTCTAACCTAAGTCATGTACAAAATAACAAAGAACTTAGGTAATATAAAAAAGTTTTTTGAATTTCATAAAAAAGTTTTATCTAAGAAAACTTTGATAAATTTACAATAGTTTTTTCGTTCTGTGTATAGACGATTCTCGATATAAATTTTTAAATCATTATTGAATACAAAACCAAACATTGCTCGAACAAGAAGCACTGGATAAGAGACGACACTAAAACTAGAGGGCAAAAGAACGACGCCGAAAAAGTTTTTAACTCTCAATAAAGAAGTCAGGCGCTCATGCAAATAAGACAAAAGAAGAATGTATATCGACCTTTCAAGTGAATGCCCAAAATCTCAGGCAGCTTTATGATACCACCCGTTGACTATCTGGCAGAAAACAACAACAGAAGCTCCCTATCAAAGATAAAAACGGAAGTCTCTTAACATCCGCGGATGACCAACTAAAACGATAAAAAGAGAATGCTACCCAAGGCATGAAAACACAATAAGGCCTCCGGTATAGATCAAAGAACAGTTGAACTGCTAAAAGCATACATTAGCTAAAATTCATTTGCTCTCCAAAATCTGGAACGATGACTAGCTACATGGGATGCTAGTCGAATTGACAAAAAAAAGGTGATTTTAGCCTTATAGAGGAATAACTTTCCTCTCAGTACCATAAAAAGTACTGACAAAAGTGCTTCTAAACAGATTAAGCGAAAAACTAGATTCGACCATCCGTTAGTAACAAACCGGATTTTGGCGAAACCGATCATGCATGGATCAAATCAATACCCTCAGTACAATTGTCGAACAATCATGCGAGTGGCATACTGCATTTCAACTCGTCTTCATAGACTACACCACTGCCTTTGACAGTGTCTTCCAAGAAAACATTTGGGTTTCACTGCAGCGAAGAGGTATTGCCGCAAAGGCCATAAATTGAGTCCGTACGCAGTGCGCTACACAATGGGTTGTTGTCACCGACATTCACCACAAATTCACGTGCCTGGCAGGGCTGTTTATTATCACCATTTCTCTTCCTTATAGTTGTGGACGATATCCTAGATAAAGCTCTTCATAAAACCAATTGATTAGTTTGTATTCTCGATAGTATACTCATTAATAAACAATTCAATTAATAATTCAGATATGTCACTTCCAAAGCTATTATCTTAAGTATTGTTAAATAATCTTAATTTAATTTAATTGTTAACTTCATTTTAACTAGTTATCTTCTTAATTATTGCCTAGTCTGTAAGGAATTGTATATCCAAAGACTTAATAAATAATAATATTAATAATAATAATAACAAAAGAGGTATCCGATAAAGACGATACTATTGGAAAATACTGAAAAACAGAAACAATTTCATATGAGATTTGAGAAAACTTCAATGCTAAAATGGTTACAAATTAACCATTAATTTTTTTTTTTTTTTTTTTTTTGATAAAAAAATTGTAGATATGCATTAAAGCCTACCGATCTAACGTCTACCTAGAAGCCCAATTGATCACCATAAGCCCGATACTAAAAACTCCTGTGCCAAAGTAATAGCACTTTAATTAAATTTTTAATTCTATGATGAAATGATTTTCATATTTTCAAAGGCAAATCGCGGACGCTGTATTGTTATTCAGTATTAATCTGAACGTTTCCAGTTTGATTAAAATACCGAAGGTTTCCAATTAAAATTGATTTTGTGTAGTCAAAGAACAAATAAAATAAAAAAAGTTTACAAGGATTGCACAGACCATAACAAGGACACAATACGATGGTCAACTAGGGTTTCAGTAGAGGGATAAATGTAATGCATTAGGTCAAAGCAAACACGCCGAGTAGACGAACCAAAGAAAAATTTATGAAAAGGAAACACAATGATTAACATGACAAAACAGAAGTAAAAGTCTAAAAGTATTACATTAATTAGCGGAAAAAGAAAGTTAAATGTTGCAAGGGACATAAAGAGTTTGAAAGTGAGTTGTGCAGCGATAAATGGAACACGACAGGGTCAAGTCCAAAATAATATTAAGTTTTTTTTTTCATATTTTGCCTTTATAAAAGTGTATGATTTATATACCAAAAGAAGACCAAAAGAAGTATAAAAGTGCAATTGCTGCATGAACTCAATACTTAGAAATTTTCACGGGCCAAAAATATAAATTGTTTTTGTTAATTAAAAGAGGAGGGAATTAGAGTAAAAAAAAAAAAAAAAAAAACATGGAAAGTTGAAGAAAAACTTCCATAAAACTACCCAAGAGGGATCTTAATTGGTTTCATTTGTACTAGTTTAGTGGCCTACAAAATGCAAAGCCCGAAATCGTAGCCACTCATTTTCGCGAAATATCGCAAAAATACAGGTACATTAAGCTAGCAGAGCGAAAATGGCAGAACTGAAAAAAAAAAATGCCATAATTATAGGCTAATTTTGGGCCTTAACGCCGAATTTTAGGCTCTTCATTTTTTTTAAAAAAAACTTAAGCTAGCAGAGCTATTTCGATAAAACACATACGGGACGTATATTGAACTAAAGTAAGTAGTCAATAATTACACTAGTTTACAAATGATTAAAATTTTTTTTCCCAGCGAATGCCGTTACTCATTTTATATGGAAAATGGGCTGCTGATTCCGAAAATCGCGTTTTTTTTTTTTTATTTCGTGTCGTTTTCGAGATATCGGTCATTTTCGGTTTTTGGACCGAAAAAAAAAGATAGTTCCACTTAAATACAAATATCTCAAGAACCAATGTTTATATTCAAACAAATAATATGCCATATTAAAGGTAATTAAATTACCTACAAATGATATCCACATCACTTTTTGGTTGGTTCGTTAGTTTCGATGAAATAAATTGATTTCTGAAAAAAAGAGTATATTTTTCCGAAAAAATTACAAAAATGTCTAAATCAACTGCATATTTTTACAAGAAAAAAAAATTTTAAAAATCATTTTGTATTTTTATATCATAGTCTATAAATTTGTTAGGCAAATAAAATACTATTTAAGAAAATCGATGGAAAAATGCAAAAGTTGTATACAATTCATTGATAAGTTACCAAAATGCGTTTTTCCCTATTTTTCCGTTTTTTTGTAATAAACCGTTCGAAAATTTGAAACTTTTTGTAAAAGAAATTAGAAAATCCAAAAAATTCTTAAAGAAGGCATTAAAAGGAAATACCCGTGCCTCGCCGTTTTTCTCTAGCACGTCAGATTTTTTTTTAATCGATTTTTGAAGTTTTTTAATCCACTGTACATGAAAAAACAGAAATAACGCATTCTTGTGTTAAATCGATGAATTTAACTATATGATCCTTACATCTGAGGTGTATCATGTCTTCAGCAAACTTATGCAGGATACTACGCGGAATATTTTTGTAGACAATTTTAACCCTCTCAAACCCCCACATGTAGGTCAAAATGACCTTCATGTGGGGGTCAAAATGACCCACATGTGAGGGTCTTAGAGGGTTAAAATTTTCTACAAAAATATTCCTCGCAGTATCCTGCATAAGTTTACTGAAGACATGATACACCTCAGATGTAAGGATCATATAGTTAAATTCATCGATTTAACACAAGAATGCGTTATTTCTGTTTTTTCATGTACAGTGGATTAAAAAACTTCAAAAATCAATTAAAAAAAAATCTGACGTGCTAGAGAAAAACGGCGAGGCACGGGTATTTCCTTTTAATGCCTTCTTTAAGAATTTTTTGGATTTTCTAATTTCTTTTACAAAAAGTTTCAAATTTTCGAACGGTTTATTACAAAAAAACGGAAAAATAGGGAAAAACGCATTTTGGTAACTTATCAATGAATTGTATACAACTTTTGCATTTTTCCATCGATTTTCTTAAATGATATCTTATTTTCTTCACAAATATATAGTCTATGATACAAAAAAAAAAAATATTATAAAAAAGTTATGTCTTCTTGTAAATTTGAAGTTGAATTTGATTTTTTCTTAATTTTTTTGAAGAAAAAAAATTTTTTTTTTTAGAAATCAATTTATTTCACCGAAACTAACGAACCAACCAAAAAGTGATGTGGATATCATTTGTAGGTAATTTAATTGCCTTTAATATGACATATTATTTGTTTAAATACAAACATTGGTTCTTGAGATATTTGTATTTTAATGGAACTATCTTTTTTTTTTGGTCCAAAAACCTAAAATGACCGATATCTCGAAAACGACACGAAATAAAAAAAAAAAAAATGCGATTTTCGGAATCAGCAGCCCATTTTCCATATAAAATGAGTAACGGCATTCGCTGGGAATTTTGGCTGTAAACTAGTGTTATAGGCTATTTAAATGCCCAATCACCAAATAAAAAGCTTCCATTTAAAAAAAAAAAAGATTCTGCTAGGTTAAGTTTAAGCTAGCAGAGCGATTTCGAAGAAAAATCATTTTGTACTAAAGAAAGTATTCAATAATTATAGGCTAATTATAGGCTATTTAAATGCCCCATCGCCAAAAGAAAAGCTTTTTATTTAAAAAAAAATGGACCAAATCAATTTTTTTGAAATTAGGAACTTCGAATAACAACAATTCCAGAGAAAAAAAAAAACAACAACAACAACAAAAACTACTACAACAAAAACAAATTTACTACTACTACAACAACAGTAATTTTACATAAAAGTAGGGTAAAGTGAGCGGACTGCGGCCGCTACTCAGGATTTAAGCCCGCGGATCAGTCTTATGCAAGTTTTTTTGGTGAAAAAAATTTTTTTTCATCAAAATTTTTTACACTTAAAAATACTTTTGAATTTTTTTTAAAAAACCCCCCTTGGATTTTTTTTTTAAAAGTACTTTAAATTAAAGCGTAATTTATAAGCTTTAAAATGATGTATCAATTAAGATGTGATTCAGACGCTAAAAATCTTTTTTTACTCAAGAGGAAAGCATCTTACGAAAAAAGTGTACCTGGCAAAAATGCTTAGAATTGTCCAAGCAATACGTGTGCATTTTTTTGGGAGTTTTTTGAAATTTTTTTTTTTTTAATATAATAATGATTATTCTAAGCATTTTATGCCTTGTACACTTTTTTCGTAAGATGCTTTCCTCCTGATTAAATAAAGAGTTTTGCCTGCCGCGGGCGTTCAAAAGGCAAAAACTCTCATCTAGCCACCAAATCCCTTCTTAAGTCACACATCATTTTAAAGTTAATGAATTATGCTTTAATTTAAAGTACTTTAAAAAAAAATTAAAAGGTGGTGTTTAAAAAAAAATTTAAAAGTATTTTTTTCACCAAATAGTGTTTTTTTATAAAATGAACATTTAAAAATAAATGGGACCAGTTACTTAGATATATCAATTTACAAACTTTAGTGTCAGCTAAAAATTTTTGAAAAAACACCCTTTTTATGAAAATGACTAAAAACCCCAACTTCAACACCTCGTATTTTAACAACAAATAGTACTAGGACAAAATCCTCCCGGATTATTGTGGTTCTACACCGGAACTACCATATTGCTAAATTTGAGCGAAATCGGAGACAAAAAAATTTTCAGCTAGTACACTTAGGGCCGTTTTCACAATGTCCAGTTAAAATTTAACTGAAACTTTAACTGTAAGTTTGAATAAAATTGTTTTCTCAATGTGAAGTTATTTATTAACTGACGGAAAATAAACTCTAACGTTCAGTTAACTTTAACTGGCACAATTTTTTCAGTTAAAATTTAACTGGCAGATTGAAATAAATTCAAATATTTTTTCAAATTCATATGAGAAAATTTGAAATGTTTACATTTTTTGAAAACATTTTAAGGGGAAATTTGTTATTTATTCACAATATATATTTAACCATAAGTTAAAAAATGGAATTTATTGAAATCCAAATAATTTAACGGAAAGTTTATACCCATAGCTTCCGTTAGTAAACTTTAGTTTAAAAATATCTTAACTGTACATTGTGAAACCGGCCCTTAGCGTGTTTTGTAACTTTTACCCAAGTTACTTGTTCTAGTATTTTCTAATAAGAATTTGAAAAACAGCTTCTTCTTTTCCATTTTCGTCAGTCTTTTGCAACCAGACTTCGAATAAATCGGAATTGCGGAAAAAAAGATACCTAACAAAAAAATTAATTAAAAAAAAAACGGGCAAAATCGGGCGTCTATATTTCTAAATTACATTAACAATAGCACCGTCTTACTAGTTTGGGTTTCTTAGGACTAACAAATTCCAATAAAATTTTAAAAGCTTACACGAAGTTCAAAATTTAAAAAAAATACTAAAAGTCAGGGGTCTAATTTGAATTTTAAATTTTTCCACAGAAAACCAAAATACGTAGGGCCTAACAAAAGTTCGCTTGGTTGGTGTCGTGTTATAAATTTTTAGTTAATCAAAAAATGGCGTATTATTTGTTATAGTCTTACGATATATCATTTTAATTTTCAGAAAGATCGGTCAAAATGGAGAGAAGAAAACGTAAAATTCGTGAAACAATGTCAGCAGATATTCTAATGCCAACGCAGCAAGAGATTCGGTTTGCTATTCTTTTTGGATTTCGAGGTAAGCTCAAGCATATGGAAATATTTAATGAATGCCAAATAGCATTTGAAGTTAATGCGCCATCCCTCATGACTATTTCAAAGTAGTTCCGAAGATTCCAGACAGGTAATTTTTCTGTGGAGGACGAACCTCGAGAAGGACGCCCAAAATCTTCGACTGATTATGAATGTGTAGAGTTGGTTAAGTCTAAAATTGACAAAGATCCAAGATTGACCCAGGAAATCATTGCTGAGGAACTGGGTTTGAATGCCATGGCTGTATCGCAAATATTAACTAGTAAGGGTGTAAATTTTGGCCTGGCCAAAAAATAGATACCCTACACTGCAGTATTTTGAAAAGTTTGCTTATATGGGAGGTGCCACGCCCTCTTGTCCGAGTACACCCAGTTTTTCTTCAGAGCTTGCATTTATAGTTTTTAGTGTCAGAGTGAAATTTAGTTCGATTATCTCAAAAAACTCTTTCAGTATAGCATTTTGAATCTTTTGCTTATATGGGAGGTGCCACGCCCCCTTGTCTGATTTCACCCAATTTTTGCTGAGAGCTTTCATTTATAATTCTTAGTGTCTGAGTCAAGTTTGGTTCGAATATCTCAAAAAACGCTTTCAGTATAGCGTTTTGAAGCTTTTGCTTATATGGGAGGTGCCACGCCCTCTTGTCCGAATTCGCTCAAATTTTTATCAGAGCTTGCGCTTACAATTCGTAGTACTTATATGTATTGTGGTTGCATTGTCGTGAAAAATACTCCTAAAATTGCATTTTGAATATAATTTTTGTATGGGTGGTAGGCGTGTCCGTTGACCGATTTTGCTCATTTTCAATCCCCCGAGCTAACTTTGACGACGGAGGCAGTGTACCAAATTTCATTGAATTATCTTGCTCATTTTTCCCGAAAAGTGTATTTCAACACACAGCCAGCCAGCCAGCCAGCCAGCCAGCCAGACAGACGGACATGGCTATATCGACTCAGGAGGTGACGCTGATCAAGAATATATATACTTTTCTATACCTGCCACGCCTCCTTCTCTGCGTTACAAACGGAAGGACAAAGTGAATATACCCTGGGTGTAGGGTATAAAAAATGATCTTGGATACGCGGAGAAATCTGCACGATGGGTTCCTAGAATTTTAAGTGATGCTCAAAAAGAGGCATGTGTGCGTTTTGCTAAGTATTTTCTTGAAAAATTCAAAAACGGAGAGTCTTACACCTTCAAGAAAATTGTAACAGGTGATGGAGCATGGTTTTAGAAGTACGACCCTGAAACCAAACAACAATCCTTGGTATGGAGCCCAGAAAGTGCAAGTCCACCTGTTAAAGTAAAGCAAAATAAAGTCAGCAACAAAAGTAATGATGCCAGTTTACTTCACCAGAGAGAAAGTTGTAGCTACTATTCCTTTGGAAAAAGGTCAGACGGTTACTGCTAAGTGGTATACTGAAACCTGTTTACCAGAAGTCTTCCAAAATTTATTTGGAAACGTCAAAAAAGGAGCTACGCCGCTACTTTCCACATCACGATAATGTGCCAGCGCACACTGCTGAAAAAACGACCGATTTAGTTGCGCTTTCAAGCATCGAAGAAATTCGTCCCCCACCTTATTCCCCAGATCTAGCGCCTTGTGACTTCTGGTTATTTCCAAAAATAAAAAAATTTCAGAGGGAGAGTCTTCAACAGCAATGACGAGATAATAAATGCGGTTAATGATGAAATTGCAAAACTGCAAAAAGCCGATTTTGAAGACTGTTTTTCAAGATGGATTTATCGACTTCAAAAATGTTTCAAAATAAATGGCGATTACGTTGAAAAAATACAAATAGATGAAGAATAAAGTTATAAATTTAAAAAATTAAATTTAAAAGTTTTTTCAATTCAACTAAGCGAACTTTTGTTAGGCCCCTCGTATATTTAAATGTTTAGAACTACATTGTATTATAAATAACATCATCAATTTTATAAATTTTTATTTTAAAAATTGATTTTATTTAATTGAACTTTTAGTCATATATTTGCAAAGATCGATTTACATATAAATCTATCAATGCATTTTTCTAACACATAATTATAACAAATCAAGGAACGGATTAAAAACACGGCTATAGTGACATATGTTTCGTCTTTCGCCACAAAGACTCATCAGACTATTTTTGTTGTAATTATAATTATATTTATTTTACTAAATTAATTATAATTGAAAAATTGCAAGTTTGAAAACTTTTTGTGTTTTTGGTCTGGGCGGGAGACGAACCAAGGATCTCCAGGTTGGTAGCAGAAGTCGTTACCACTGCACCAGCCTTGCCCGGCTGCGAAGCCGACTTTTTGCCAGTTTTATTTGTGTGTTAATACGTATTGATATATCATAATTGTTGTTTTGTGTTATTTATTGATATTTGGTATAGTTGTTCCTTTGGAACAAATTCAATACCGATTGCAGGTGTTTCCACCTTATCAGGGCGTGTCCTCCCAAATAACTTTAAGAATTTTTTAAGTGTGTTACTTAATGACATTTTATATTGAAAATTGATTTTATTTAATTGAACTTTTAGTCATATATTTGCTTATAAGCCATTTAAATAAGGGCATCTGTCAATAATCTCCTCTCCGGACCAATAAATCAAAGAGTTCATAATTTATTATTTTATGTCAGTAACATATTTCATTACAAAAATTTCGAGCCCTTACAGAACATAGTCGCTCTATTTTAGAGAGGTGGTGCCTTCGTGAGATATCGGATATAAAAGGTCGAGAAAATCAGTTTTTTGGTCGACCAATAGTAGTTATGAACTTTTGCTCTAGTCAAACCGTGAGAAGTTGTGCCTTCGAGAGAGATCGGATTCTAAAGGTCAAGAAAATAGGATATAAATTGTACGAAAACAAATTATGCAACTTTTTTTTATGAAATTTTTTGAGCTTGAAAATCGTGGATCAAATTAGGGAAAAATTTTGCAAAAAACAGATTTTCTCGATTTTTGGATCGCATATCTCACTTCTAAAGATTTATTTCAGCTAACGCTTATCCGAACAATGCAAAATCTGCACTGTGTTATCTTTGGCCTGAACTAAATAGCCTTCGGCCGAATGTTATACAAAAACCGATTATTCGGCTTCGGCCAAAAAGTGACCATCGGTCGGACACTACTTGTCCCTGATGCTCAATATATGAGCAAAAAGGTGTATAAAATAAATTTTTTTGAAGATAAATGTTAAAAAACGCGAGTGTTTGGAATGGCTAAATCACAGAACGAAAAACTTGTGAAAATTCACCTAAGATAACTTAGGTAAATTTTACTTATGCAATTTACCTAAAATTATAAGGTAAAATGCCAAAGCGGCTTAGGTAGCTTACCTAAATTAACTTGTTAAAAGTATTTGCCTAAGTTTCTTGGGTGTTTTTCCTGTATTACTATAGGCAGAGCTGTAAAATAACTAAAACGAAAACCAAAAATCCTTAATTTTCAATTTTATCTGTTTTATTTTATTTATTTATTTTGTACTACCGGTGTGTCCAAATATTCTTCCAAAATTTATCCAGCACACTTTGCATCACATATAACTGAACTACCAGAATCTCCGGCACATACATCCAAGACAAATTTCAACACACGGCATGCCCTTCCTGAAGTTTTGGTAAAAAAGACAACAAATTTCATCCCAAATATCGACATTTGCCATTGACCCATTCTGTAAAAATATAAAAATCGAAATACACCTTATTCTGTTTTTACACGGTAGATTGGTTCCAGAAAAACCGTGTAAAAAAAGACATTGATCTTATACAAAAATAGGTGATTGGTTCCTTATCTTTAAAACCTATTAAAATTAGTGAAAAATGAAAAAACTAAATGAATACAAAATATTTTTTGGCGTACCTTTTATCTTAAGCATTAAAATTAAACTTAATATAATATTAGAAAAACAAATTTGTCCATAAAAAATGTCGTTACCAAGCACGTTCACAAAATATTAACACTTTTCAAATTTGCTTGTATGCACAATAAGGGAATTCCCCTAAATTTGTGATATCTGCCGTAAAATTATAATTCATTTTCATATGTAGTTTTGAGAAAATCAAAATTTTATTTTTATTCAAAAAAGGCAACTTCTCTTTCTTAAAGAATTTATTTTATTTTTCATCTTTTTTGTATGGAGTTACTGCCTTTTATGATTTTAATTATGAAAAATATGATAACAGGGTGTAATGTTTACATTTCTTTATATGCAATTTGCAAGAGAAGGGGAAAACGCAAAAAATTGGCGATTGGACTAAAATATAGATAAAAAATTGCTTAATCCGATGGGGAAATAAAGTTTGAAATGCCGTAACTTAGGTTGCGGCCTTATATTTTTTACGGCAGATATGAACACATTTCGCAAAAATTAAATCTGACAAATAAAATTTAGTCCCAAAAAATTTTGAATCGTGCTAAATGGAATAAAATCGTGTAAAAATATTTTTAGAAAAATATTTTCAAACCGAGATAAATCAAAACCGTGTAAAAAAAGACCGTGTAAAAACAGAATTAAGTGTATATATAGAACGACGCCGAAAAAGTTTTTAACTCTCAATAAAGAAGTCAGGCGCTCATGCAAATAAGACAAAAGAAGAATGTATATCGACCTTTCAAGTGAATGCCCAAAATCTCAGGCAGCTTTATGATACCACCCGTTGACTATCTGGCAGAAAACAACAACAGAAGCTCCCTATCAAAGATAAAAACGGAAGTCTCTTAACATCCGCGGATGACCAACTAAAACGATAAAAAGAGAATGCTACCCAAGGCATGAAAACACAATAAGGCCTCCGGTATAGATCAAAGAACAGTTGAACTGCTAAAAGCATACATTAGCTAAAATTCATTTGCTCTCCAAAATCTGGAACGATGACTAGCTACATGGGATGCTAGTCGAATTGACAAAAAAAAGGTGATTTTAGCCTTATAGAGGAATAACTTTCCTCTCAGTACCATAAAAAGTACTGACAAAAGTGCTTCTAAACAGATTAAGCGAAAAACTAGATTCGACCATCCGTTAGTAACAAACCGGATTTTGGCGAAACCGATCATGCATGGATCAAATCAATACCCTCAGTACAATTGTCGAACAATCATGCGAGTGGCATACTGCATTTCAACTCGTCTTCATAGACTACACCACTGCCTTTGACAGTGTCTTCCAAGAAAACATTTGGGTTTCACTGCAGCGAAGAGGTATTGCCGCAAAGGCCATAAATTGAGTCCGTACGCAGTGCGCTACACAATGGGTTGTTGTCACCGACATTCACCACAAATTCACGTGCCTGGCAGGGCTGTTTATTATCACCATTTCTCTTCCTTATAGTTGTGGACGATATCCTAGATAAAGCTCTTCATAAAACCAATTGATTAGTTTGTATTCTCGATAGTATACTCATTAATAAACAATTCAATTAATAATTCAGATATGTCACTTCCAAAGCTATTATCTTAAGTATTGTTAAATAATCTTAATTTAATTTAATTGTTAACTTCATTTTAACTAGTTATCTTCTTAATTATTGCCTAGTCTGTAAGGAATTGTATATCCAAAGACTTAATAAATAATAATATTAATAATAATAATAACAAAAGAGGTATCCGATAAAGACGATACTATTGGAAAATACTGAAAAACAGAAACAATTTCATATGAGATTTGAGAAAACTTCAATGCTAAAATGGTTACAAATTAACCATTAATTTTTTTTTTTTTTTTTTTTTGATAAAAAAATTGTAGATATGCATTAAAGCCTACCGATCTAACGTCTACCTAGAAGCCCAATTGATCACCATAAGCCCGATACTAAAAACTCCTGTGCCAAAGTAATAGCACTTTAATTAAATTTTTAATTCTATGATGAAATGATTTTCATATTTTCAAAGGCAAATCGCGGACGCTGTATTGTTATTCAGTATTAATCTGAACGTTTCCAGTTTGATTAAAATACCGAAGGTTTCCAATTAAAATTGATTTTGTGTAGTCAAAGAACAAATAAAATAAAAAAAGTTTACAAGGATTGCACAGACCATAACAAGGACACAATACGATGGTCAACTAGGGTTTCAGTAGAGGGATAAATGTAATGCATTAGGTCAAAGCAAACACGCCGAGTAGACGAACCAAAGAAAAATTTATGAAAAGGAAACACAATGATTAACATGACAAAACAGAAGTAAAAGTCTAAAAGTATTACATTAATTAGCGGAAAAAGAAAGTTAAATGTTGCAAGGGACATAAAGAGTTTGAAAGTGAGTTGTGCAGCGATAAATGGAACACGACAGGGTCAAGTCCAAAATAATATTAAGTTTTTTTTTTCATATTTTGCCTTTATAAAAGTGTATGATTTATATACCAAAAGAAGACCAAAAGAAGTATAAAAGTGCAATTGCTGCATGAACTCAATACTTAGAAATTTTCACGGGCCAAAAATATAAATTGTTTTTGTTAATTAAAAGAGGAGGGAATTAGAGTAAAAAAAAAAAAAAAAAAACATGGAAAGTTGAAGAAAAACTTCCATAAAACTACCCAAGAGGGATCTTAATTGGTTTCATTTGTACTAGTTTAGTGGCCTACAAAATGCAAAGCCCGAAATCGTAGCCACTCATTTTCGCGAAATATCGCAAAAATACAGGTACATTAAGCTAGCAGAGCGAAAATGGCAGAACTGAAAAAAAAAAATGCCATAATTATAGGCTAATTTTGGGCCTTAACGCCGAATTTTAGGCTCTTCATTTTTTTAAAAAAAAACTTAAGCTAGCAGAGCTATTTCGATAAAACACATACGGGACGTATATTGAACTAAAGTAAGTAGTCAATAATTACACTAGTTTACAAATGATTAAAATTTTTTTTCCCAGCGAATGCCGTTACTCATTTTATATGGAAAATGGGCTGCTGATTCCGAAAATCGCGTTTTTTTTTTTTTATTTCGTGTCGTTTTCGAGATATCGGTCATTTTCGGTTTTTGGACCGAAAAAAAAAGATAGTTCCACTTAAATACAAATATCTCAAGAACCAATGTTTATATTCAAACAAATAATATGCCATATTAAAGGTAATTAAATTACCTACAAATGATATCCACATCACTTTTTGGTTGGTTCGTTAGTTTCGATGAAATAAATTGATTTCTGAAAAAAAGAGTATATTTTTCCGAAAAAATTACAAAAATGTCTAAATCAACTGCATATTTTTACAAGAAAAAAAAATTTTAAAAATCATTTTGTATTTTTATATCATAGTCTATAAATTTGTTAGGCAAATAAAATACTATTTAAGAAAATCGATGGAAAAATGCAAAAGTTGTATACAATTCATTGATAAGTTACCAAAATGCGTTTTTCCCTATTTTTCCGTTTTTTTGTAATAAACCGTTCGAAAATTTGAAACTTTTTGTAAAAGAAATTAGAAAATCCAAAAAATTCTTAAAGAAGGCATTAAAAGGAAATACCCGTGCCTCGCCGTTTTTCTCTAGCACGTCAGATTTTTTTTTAATCGATTTTTGAAGTTTTTTAATCCACTGTACATGAAAAAACAGAAATAACGCATTCTTGTGTTAAATCGATGAATTTAACTATATGATCCTTACATCTGAGGTGTATCATGTCTTCAGCAAACTTATGCAGGATACTACGCGGAATATTTTTGTAGACAATTTTAACCCTCTCAAACCCCCACATGTAGGTCAAAATGACCTTCATGTGGGGGTCAAAATGACCCACATGTGAGGGTCTTAGAGGGTTAAAATTTTCTACAAAAATATTCCTCGCAGTATCCTGCATAAGTTTACTGAAGACATGATACACCTCAGATGTAAGGATCATATAGTTAAATTCATCGATTTAACACAAGAATGCGTTATTTCTGTTTTTTCATGTACAGTGGATTAAAAAACTTCAAAAATCAATTAAAAAAAAATCTGACGTGCTAGAGAAAAACGGCGAGGCACGGGTATTTCCTTTTAATGCCTTCTTTAAGAATTTTTTGGATTTTCTAATTTCTTTTACAAAAAGTTTCAAATTTTCGAACGGTTTATTACAAAAAAACGGAAAAATAGGGAAAAACGCATTTTGGTAACTTATCAATGAATTGTATACAACTTTTGCATTTTTCCATCGATTTTCTTAAATGATATCTTATTTTCTTCACAAATATATAGTCTATGATACAAAAAAAAAAAATATTATAAAAAAGTTATGTCTTCTTGTAAATTTGAAGTTGAATTTGATTTTTTCTTAATTTTTTTGAAGAAAAAAAATTTTTTTTTTTAGAAATCAATTTATTTCACCGAAACTAACGAACCAACCAAAAAGTGATGTGGATATCATTTGTAGGTAATTTAATTGCCTTTAATATGACATATTATTTGTTTAAATACAAACATTGGTTCTTGAGATATTTGTATTTTAATGGAACTATCTTTTTTTTTTGGTCCAAAAACCTAAAATGACCGATATCTCGAAAACGACACGAAATAAAAAAAAAAAAAATGCGATTTTCGGAATCAGCAGCCCATTTTCCATATAAAATGAGTAACGGCATTCGCTGGGAATTTTGGCTGTAAACTAGTGTTATAGGCTATTTAAATGCCCAATCACCAAATAAAAAGCTTCCATTTAAAAAAAAAAAAGATTCTGCTAGGTTAAGTTTAAGCTAGCAGAGCGATTTCGAAGAAAAATCATTTTGTACTAAAGAAAGTATTCAATAATTATAGGCTAATTATAGGCTATTTAAATGCCCCATCGCCAAAAGAAAAGCTTTTTATTTAAAAAAAAATGGACCAAATCAATTTTTTTGAAATTAGGAACTTCGAATAACAACAATTCCAGAGAAAAAAAAAACAACAACAACAACAAAAACTACTACAACAAAAACAAATTTACTACTACTACAACAACAGTAATTTTACATAAAAGTAGGGTAAAGTGAGCGGACTGCGGCCGCTACTCAGGATTTAAGCCCGCGGATCAGTCTTATGCAAGTTTTTTTGGTGAAAAAAATTTTTTTTCATCAAAATTTTTTACACTTAAAAATACTTTTGAATTTTTTTTAAAAAACCCCCCTTGGATTTTTTTTTTAAAAGTACTTTAAATTAAAGCGTAATTTATAAGCTTTAAAATGATGTATCAATTAAGATGTGATTCAGACGCTAAAAATCTTTTTTTACTCAAGAGGAAAGCATCTTACGAAAAAAGTGTACCTGGCAAAAATGCTTAGAATTGTCCAAGCAATACGTGTGCATTTTTTTGGGAGTTTTTTGAAATTTTTTTTTTTTTAATATAATAATGATTATTCTAAGCATTTTATGCCTTGTACACTTTTTTCGTAAGATGCTTTCCTCCTGAATAAATAAAGAGTTTTGCCTGCCGCGGGCGTTCAAAAGGCAAAAACTCTCATCTAGCCACCAAATCCCTTCTTAAGTCACACATCATTTTAAAGTTAATGAATTATGCTTTAATTTAAAGTACTTTAAAAAAAAATTAAAAGGTGGTGTTTAAAAAAAAATTTAAAAGTATTTTTTTCACCAAATAGTGTTTTTTTATAAAATGAACATTTAAAAATAAATGGGACCAGTTACTTAGATATATCAATTTACAAACTTTAGTGTCAGCTAAAAATTTTTGAAAAAACACCCTTTTTATGAAAATGACTAAAAACCCCAACTTCAACACCTCGTATTTTAACAACAAATAGTACTAGGACAAAATCCTCCCGGATTATTGTGGTTCTACACCGGAACTACCATATTGCTAAATTTGAGCGAAATCGGAGACAAAAAAATTTTCAGCTAGTACACTTAGGGCCGTTTTCACAATGTCCAGTTAAAATTTAACTGAAACTTTAACTGTAAGTTTGAATAAAATTGTTTTCTCAATGTGAAGTTATTTATTAACTGACGGAAAATAAACTCTAACGTTCAGTTAACTTTAACTGGCACAATTTTTTCAGTTAAAATTTAACTGGCAGATTGAAATAAATTCAAATATTTTTTCAAATTCATATGAGAAAATTTGAAATGTTTACATTTTTTGAAAACATTTTAAGGGGAAATTTGTTATTTATTCACAATATATATTTAACCATAAGTTAAAAAATGGAATTTATTGAAATCCAAATAATTTAACGGAAAGTTTATACCCATAGCTTCCGTTAGTAAACTTTAGTTTAAAAATATCTTAACTGTACATTGTGAAACCGGCCCTTAGCGTGTTTTGTAACTTTTACCCAAGTTACTTGTTCTAGTATTTTCTAATAAGAATTTGAAAAACAGCTTCTTCTTTTCCATTTTCGTCAGTCTTTTGCAACCAGACTTCGAATAAATCGGAATTGCGGAAAAAAAGATACCTAACAAAAAAATTAATTAAAAAAAAAACGGGCAAAATCGGGCGTCTATATTTCTAAATTACATTAACAATAGCACCGTCTTACTAGTTTGGGTTTCTTAGGACTAACAAATTCCAATAAAATTTTAAAAGCTTACACGAAGTTCAAAATTTAAAAAAAATACTAAAAGTCAGGGGTCTAATTTGAATTTTAAATTTTTCCACAGAAAACCAAAATACGTAGGGCCTAACAAAAGTTCGCTTGGTTGGTGTCGTGTTATAAATTTTTAGTTAATCAAAAAATGGCGTATTATTTGTTATAGTCTTACGATATATCATTTTAATTTTCAGAAAGATCGGTCAAAATGGAGAGAAGAAAACGTAAAATTCGTGAAACAATGTCAGCAGATATTCTAATGCCAACGCAGCAAGAGATTCGGTTTGCTATTCTTTTTGGATTTCGAGGTAAGCTCAAGCATATGGAAATATTTAATGAATGCCAAATAGCATTTGAAGTTAATGCGCCATCCCTCATGACTATTTCAAAGTAGTTCCGAAGATTCCAGACAGGTAATTTTTCTGTGGAGGACGAACCTCGAGAAGGACGCCCAAAATCTTCGACTGATTATGAATGTGTAGAGTTGGTTAAGTCTAAAATTGACAAAGATCCAAGATTGACCCAGGAAATCATTGCTGAGGAACTGGGTTTGAATGCCATGGCTGTATCGCAAATATTAACTAGTAAGGGTGTAAATTTTGGCCTGGCCAAAAAATAGATACCCTACACTGCAGTATTTTGAAAAGTTTGCTTATATGGGAGGTGCCACGCCCTCTTGTCCGAGTACACCCAGTTTTTCTTCAGAGCTTGCATTTATAGTTTTTAGTGTCAGAGTGAAATTTAGTTCGATTATCTCAAAAAACTCTTTCAGTATAGCATTTTGAATCTTTTGCTTATATGGGAGGTGCCACGCCCCCTTGTCTGATTTCACCCAATTTTTGCTGAGAGCTTTCATTTATAATTCTTAGTGTCTGAGTCAAGTTTGGTTCGAATATCTCAAAAAACGCTTTCAGTATAGCGTTTTGAAGCTTTTGCTTATATGGGAGGTGCCACGCCCTCTTGTCCGAATTCGCTCAAATTTTTATCAGAGCTTGCGCTTACAATTCGTAGTACTTATATGTATTGTGGTTGCATTGTCGTGAAAAATACTCCTAAAATTGCATTTTGAATATAATTTTTGTATGGGTGGTAGGCGTGTCCGTTGACCGATTTTGCTCATTTTCAATCCCCCGAGCTAACTTTGACGACGGAGGCAGTGTACCAAATTTCATTGAATTATCTTGCTCATTTTTCCCGAAAAGTGTATTTCAACACACAGCCAGCCAGCCAGCCAGCCAGCCAGCCAGACAGACGGACATGGCTATATCGACTCAGGAGGTGACGCTGATCAAGAATATATATACTTTTCTATACCTGCCACGCCTCCTTCTCTGCGTTACAAACGGAAGGACAAAGTGAATATACCCTGGGTGTAGGGTATAAAAAATGATCTTGGATACGCGGAGAAATCTGCACGATGGGTTCCTAGAATTTTAAGTGATGCTCAAAAAGAGGCATGTGTGCGTTTTGCTAAGTATTTTCTTGAAAAATTCAAAAACGGAGAGTCTTACACCTTCAAGAAAATTGTAACAGGTGATGGAGCATGGTTTTAGAAGTACGACCCTGAAACCAAACAACAATCCTTGGTATGGAGCCCAGAAAGTGCAAGTCCACCTGTTAAAGTAAAGCAAAATAAAGTCAGCAACAAAAGTAATGATGCCAGTTTACTTCACCAGAGAGAAAGTTGTAGCTACTATTCCTTTGGAAAAAGGTCAGACGGTTACTGCTAAGTGGTATACTGAAACCTGTTTACCAGAAGTCTTCCAAAATTTATTTGGAAACGTCAAAAAAAGGAGCTACGCCGCTACTTTCCACATCACGATAATGTGCCAGCGCACACTGCTGAAAAAACGACCGATTTAGTTGCGCTTTCAAGCATCGAAGAAATTCGTCCCCCACCTTATTCCCCAGATCTAGCGCCTTGTGACTTCTGGTTATTTCCAAAAATAAAAAAATTTCAGAGGGAGAGTCTTCAACAGCAATGACGAGATAATAAATGCGGTTAATGATGAAATTGCAAAACTGCAAAAAGCCGATTTTGAAGACTGTTTTTCAAGATGGATTTATCGACTTCAAAAATGTTTCAAAATAAATGGCGATTACGTTGAAAAAATACAAATAGATGAAGAATAAAGTTATAAATTTAAAAAATTAAATTTAAAAGTTTTTTCAATTCAACTAAGCGAACTTTTGTTAGGCCCCTCGTATATTTAAATGTTTAGAACTACATTGTATTATAAATAACATCATCAATTTTATAAATTTTTATTTTAAAAATTGATTTTATTTAATTGAACTTTTAGTCATATATTTGCAAAGATCGATTTACATATAAATCTATCAATGCATTTTTCTAACACATAATTATAACAAATCAAGGAACGGATTAAAAACACGGCTATAGTGACATATGTTTCGTCTTTCGCCACAAAGACTCATCAGACTATTTTTGTTGTAATTATAATTATATTTATTTTACTAAATTAATTATAATTGAAAAATTGCAAGTTTGAAAACTTTTTGTGTTTTTGGTCTGGGCGGGAGACGAACCAAGGATCTCCAGGTTGGTAGCAGAAGTCGTTACCACTGCACCAGCCTTGCCCGGCTGCGAAGCCGACTTTTTGCCAGTTTTATTTGTGTGTTAATACGTATTGATATATCATAATTGTTGTTTTGTGTTATTTATTGATATTTGGTATAGTTGTTCCTTTGGAACAAATTCAATACCGATTGCAGGTGTTTCCACCTTATCAGGGCGTGTCCTCCCAAATAACTTTAAGAATTTTTTAAGTGTGTTACTTAATGACATTTTATATTGAAAATTGATTTTATTTAATTGAACTTTTAGTCATATATTTGCAAAGATCGATTTACATATAAATCTATCAATGCATTTTTCTAACACATAATTATGACAAATCAAGGAACGGATTAAAAACACGGCTATAGTGACATATGTTTCGTCTTTCGCCACAAAGACTCATCAGACTATTTTTGTTGTAATTATAATTATATTTATTTTACTAAATTAATTATAATTGAAAAATTGCAAGTTTGAAAACTTTTTGTGTTTTTGTTCTGGGCGGGAGACGAACCAAGGATCTCCAGGTTGGTAGCAGAAGTCGTTACCACTGCACCAGCCTTGCCCGGCTGCGAAGCCGACTTTTTGCCAGTTTTATTTGTGTGTTAATACGTATTGATATATCATAATTGTTGTTTTGTGTTATTTATTGATATTTGGTATAGTTGTTTCTTTGGAACAAATTCAATACCGATTGCAGGTGTTTCCACCTTATCAGGGCGTGTTCTCCCAAATAACTTTAAGAATTTTTTAAGTGTGTTACTTAATGACATTTTATATTGAAAATTGATTTTATTTAATTGAACTTTTAGTCATATATTTGCAAAGATCGATTTACATATAAATCTATCAATGCATTTTTCTAACACATAATTATGACAAATCAAGGAACGGATTAAAAACACGGCTATAGTGACATATGTTTCGTCTTTCGCCACAAAGACTCATCAGACTATTTTTGTTGTAATTATAATTATATTTATTTTACTAAATTAATTATAAATGAAAAATTGCAAGTTTGAAAACTTTTTGTGTTTTTGGTCTGGGCGGGAGACGAACCAAGGATCTCCAGGTTGGTAGCAGAAGTCGTTACCACTGCACCAGCCTTGCCCGGCTGCGAAGCCGACTTTTTGCCAGTTTTATTTGTGTGTTAATACGTATTGATATATCATAATTGTTGTTTTGTGTTATTTATTGGGAGAACACGCCCTGATAAGGTGGAAACACCTGCAATCGGTATTGAATTTGTTCCAAAGGAACAACTATACCAAATATCAATAAATAACACAAAACAACAATTATGATATATCAATACGTATTAACACACAAATAAAACTGGCAAAAAGTCGGCTTCGCAGCCGGGCAAGGCTGGTGCAGTGGTAACGACTTCTGCTACCAACCTGGAGATCCTTGGTTCGTCTCCCGCCCAGACCAAAAACACAAAAAGTTTTCAAACTTGCAATTTTTCAATTATAATTAATTTAGTAAAATAAATATAATTATGATTACAACAAAAATAGTCTGATGAGTCTTTGTGGCGAAAGACGAAACATATGTCACTATAGCCGTGTTTTTAATCCGTTCCTTGATTTGTCATAATTATGTGTTAGAAAAATGCATTGATAGATTTATATGTAAATCGATCTTTGCAAATATATGACTAAAAGTTCAATTAAATAAAATCAATTTTCAATATAAAATGTCATTAAGTAACACACTTAAAAAATTCTTAAAATTTTTATTTTAGAAAAAAATAAATTATTTTAATTACTTTTTATTGATCGAAAAAAGAGCTAAAATCACGATTTTTTTGAGTTATCTCAGTAAAATACAAATGCATCAACTTTGACACATTGCTGAGGAACGGAAAATTATTTACCCCAAAACAAAATCAGGGCCGTGTTTAAGCATAGGCTACAGCCTAGGGGCCCGCACCACATAGGGGCCCGCACCACAAAGAGGCTAGGAGCAAAAAAAAATTTTATATAGCATAAAATAAAAAATTTTAATTCAAAATTTTTATTTTAATACAGTAGTGCACATTTTTTGGTTTACCCTCGCGAAAGAAGTTACACTTCAAACGTATTCGAGAGTGCTTCAAGTGTGAGTCGGGAATGAAATTTTGTTTCGAGAAAGTTACTTTCGATAACTTTAAAAAGGTTTGCGGCAAAGAGTATAGCGACAATAAAATCTAAGAAAAATTCTAAAAAACTTTGCCAAAGAAACCATAGGGCTAAAATCAATACCGAGCCACGGTAACTTGCGTTGAAGTTGAGATGTGCTACTTTAAAATATAATACAAAAAAAAAAAAAATTCAAATACTTTTAATAATTTTATATGAAACAAGAATAAAAAAATTTGAATTTTTTCTTTTTCTTATTGTATTTTAAAGTAGCACATTAAAACTTCAACACAATTTACGGCGGCTCGATATTGATTTTAGACCCATGGTTTCTTGGGCAAAGTTTTTTAGAATTTTCCATAGATTTTTTTGTTGCTATACTCTTTCCCAATTTTTTTCCTCCCGATAAAATTAACCCGGCCTATTATATATTTATGTATATATATTTGTGAGTACTTAATAATTTATTAAAACGTTTTCCTTATAGTCCGGGAACATAAACTAATGTTGAAATGAGTTATTTTTCATTTTTAAATGGCGGAATATTTGTTTTGAAATTCTATATTTTATGGAATTAAATGTAGATTACTTTAAAAACAAATTTATTTAAAACTATTAATCTTAAAGGTATAAGGCCGTTCGCAAAGTTAGGTAAAAATAATTTATGTTTTAATTTTTTCTTTAATTGTACACATTAAGTACACATTTTTGAAGTCATATTTTCTAACTGATTAGGGGTCGCTGAACATGAAAATCGCATTTATTTATACCATACATGATTTTTAAGCACTGTAAATGTTTTAGAAAAAAATTTTTTAAAAATCTTTACTAGTTGCTACGAAAAAGAAAAACGTTTTTGTAAGAACTTTTTACGTTTAGTGCATTTTGTTCGAAATTAAATTAAAAAAAAACAAAGTGTTTAGATTTTCCATTTCCATAGATTTTATATTTTGCTATTGCCTATTAAATGCATCATTAAGTACTATTTTTCGTCTTCAAGATGAGCTATATAGAGGTTTTAAATCATTTTTCCGGTAAAAGTTTTCATCATTTGGAAATTTCACCATAAAAGTTAAAAATCGTATGTCGATTCTCATATGTATAATTTTTAAGTGGTCATAACTTTTTTAAGAAAATCACAGAAGCCCCTTTATAGCTAACTTTGAAGACAAAAAGCTGTACTAAATGATGTAGGGGAGGGGGGGGGCTAGTGTGGACAATTTTTATATAATTACAAAATTATATATGTAAATATATCATTTTTGTAATAAAGTAATTTTTAGCGATTACTTACACCTCTTGCCTTCATAATTGCATCAATAGTTATGATTTTTTATTTTCATAAATGCACTTTTAAATTATTTTAAAATTAGCTTACATTTGTCCACACTAGCCCTTTATACGGGGCTAGTGTGGACAACCATTGATTTAACTGCTAATGTGGACACCATAAGAAACTTGATAATTCATACAAAAACGTTAAGAAAGAGTTCAGATACATGTTTATTCAAGAAAATAATGATGTAATTTAACTGCTATCTCATGTTGTATTTGGATAAATTTATATCAAACTTCATATAACTTGCTGATCGAGATGTTCCCGGCAGTTGTTGTGCTTGTGGCAGCCTTGCCCCTATTTCATTTCGGTGAATTTGGCTGGTATCCGGTATATCGGGATACGCGAATCTATCGTTCTTTCTTTTTAGAAACGTAATGTCGAAATCTTGAGAACCGTGGATCGTGACAATTTGGCCAATATAAAATTTTTTTTGTCCATGTTGTTTCAAACTTCATATAACTTGCTGATCTCGATGTTTCCGACAGTTGTTGTGGTTGTGGCAGCTTTGCCACTATTTCATTTCGGTAAATTTCGCTGGTATCCGGTAAATCGGGATACGTGAATCTGTCGTTCTTTCTTTTTAGTAACGTACTTACTTGGAACGGCTTTTAGAAATGGTCCGACGATTTCTAGAGTCATTTCAGCTGCTGCGGGCATGTCCACACTAGCCCCATTTCAGTTGTCCACACTAGCCCCTTCATGTCTTTTTAAACAAAAATATTTTTTTTTTAATCTTACGGTAAAGTTCTTCAAAAATAATTTCAATGGTTTAAATAAACACTATTTTAAGTTGTATTATCTATTAACACAACAGCAGAAGAATAATTAGTTTAAAAGTATCACTGAAATTACGAAACAACAAAAAAATTACTTTTTGCTGCGTAAAACACGTTCGGTCACGTTATCATGGAAAGCTAAACTGTCAACAAATGATTTTTTTTTTTGGTGATGCAGAGTGCAAACACCAACTTGAAAAATATAAAACAGAAACAAAAAATTCAAAACGGCGCGAGAATTTGAATTTGTCCACACTAGCCCCCAGTCCACACTAGCCCCCCCCTCCCCTACGTCTTCTATACATAATCCCACAAGATCAGTTTAATAAGAAATAGCCAAAAAATTCCATGCGTCCAATATAGACCTGGGCACTGGCCTAATTTTTAAGGTCTGGCCCGATACTACCATATTATTACATATTCAGGCTTTCTTCATAATTTAAAAAATGTTAGCTATTTGAAAAACCAAACATTATGCATGAAGTGCTTATTTGAGTTTTTTGGTCGAATCTAATAAGACGATTAATTTGACTTGACTTACATACTACTTGGTCATTCTTAGCCTCACATTTAAACATTATTTTACATATTATTATGCAAGAGCAGAATTTTTTTAAGCTTTTGCTTCTCAACCTTCCCGTGATTTACGGGCCTCTAATTTTCGGGCTTTTGTTGTTAGGCTCTAGCCCTTTTGAAAACTACAAAAAATTCGTTTCTATAACTAAATTTTAAGATAGTTTTGGTGAAAAAAATTCAATTGGAGTTATTTTACAAGAGACTATCCTATACTTTCAGATGGGGCCCGCACCACAAGTTGTGCCTAGGGGCCTCCAAGTCCTAAATACGGCCCTAAAACAAAAAACATTTTTGCTTGTATTGAAGTATCCTTCGTTACACTGCATCAACAAAAACTCAATAGCAACACTTGTAAAAATTGAATTTTGGGCAAAAAAGTGTGCCTTTTGACCTATAGTGCTCTGGTTCGGTGGTAACACTCTTGAGAAGATGCTCAAATGGCGATTTGCGAAATTACGTCAAAAAAATTGGTATTTTGAGGGGCACAACAATCCGGGGGCAAAAAATTGTCTCAAACCTTGCGAAATCGTTAGATCTAGGGTCAATGAATATGTAAAAAAATCGCCCCTCAGTACATACAGTGGCTCACAGCTTATTTCGTGCAGTACTGTTTTTTAACTTTAAAACGCTGTATCTTTAAAATTAATACAAATATCAACAAATTTTGAATGCAGGCTTAGACGGGCATGTCTATTATTCATAATAAGTAAAAGAAAATCCATAAAATTTGATTCCGAGACGCTCACAGCGGAAAAAAACGATTGAGCAGGAGAAATTCAAGTCACAGCTTATTTCGTGCAGATGCTTATTTTCTCTTTGGATCCAGCGTTTCGCGTTATTTAACGGGAATTTCTTTTTATATGTTCAGATGCAGCCAATTTTTAGTTTGATCTTGTACGTGTCAGGGTAAAAAAGTGCATTTTGCAGAAATGGGTAGTCGAGCAGCGAAAATCGCTGATAAGTAATTTTAAGAACGGTCAATCCCTGCACAAAGCTGCTCAATATGTTAATTTGAGTCCTGTCCATAATGCAAAGCACAATTGAAAGCTTCATGTATGCAAATCGGATCCGAAATAAGGGTAAAAGTTCGTCAAACCCCATTTTTAATCCCGCTGACGATCAGTTTTTTGTCCATAAAATTAAGAATACAAACATCATCAACTACAAAAATAGTCACAAACATGCAGCGCTAACTAAACAAGCTGCAAAGTGCGAAAACTGTCCACCTCGTCCACCGAGACCACAATTTTAAAGCCTAAGTTCCTCTTTATAAGCAAAAAAAGACAGCATAGACTAAATTCTATTTGATATCGAGCTCAGTATTAGCACGCCCACAAAGATTAGGACATTTAAAACAGCGTCATAATCAAGGACGAGTCTAAATTTAACATATTTGAACCTGATGACATGGTATATTTATGTCGGAAACGTAATACTGAACCGAATCGCAAAAGTAAGTAGACTTTTTTGCTTTTTTTTTTTGCTTATGAAGGACTACTTGGGCTTTGAAGCTGTGGTCTCGGGACACGTAGTCGCAATTTTTCACACTGTACGAGTTACTTAGTTCTTGATGTATATCCCTGACGGTTTTTGAAGCCAGTAATTGTTAGTTAGAATGTTTTTATTTTTATTTTAGTTATTGTTGTTGTTTGTTTTTCTTTCGTTTTGAATTTTGTCGCGGCTTCACTTTATTACTCGATTTAAATTTTCATTTAAACTTTTAGATTAATTTTGCTTAATTTTTTATATCAACCGCGCCAGCAGTTTTTTCACTTTTACTTTTCTCTTTAAATCTATGTGAGTTGTTGCTTTAAGGATAAACGTGAAAAAAATATGTTATTTTATTCAGGCGACTTAACTTGCGCTTATTCTTGGCACACTTTATCCTTTTTCAGAATTTGTCCTTTTTTTTCCATTTTGTTGTCAACCCTCCTCTGATAATATGCACGTCACAGTTTTGCAAACTCATGCACACACACACACACATAAAAGTGTATTTAGGAAGCTTCGTCTCCGCTTTTGTTGCTGTTGTTGTTGCTGAACCTAAGCAGTGGCGTAGTCAAAAAGAATTAAAAGCTTCATTATAGCATTTTGTCCCTCGGTGTGTGCTCTGACCCTCCCTCCTTCTACGCCACTGATGAATGCTACATTTTAGCCGATTCTAGTTATCCTTCGCCACACAAACACACATACACACACACAATTGGTTGTTTAGTCATTTTTTGTTGTTATTAATGTACATAAGTGCACTGTTTTTCCTGCCTACCAGTAACTTTACATTATATCGTATGTACATACATATATATTTTTATACATTTTTGCTTTTTTTATACATATATATTTTATAAAATTTATTTGAACAACAAGTGGTTGAAAATTGCTTTTGGTGTCGCGTTTTGTAGGTGTTGTTGCTGATAAGTGTTTGTGTGTGTGTATGAATGCGTTGGAACATTTTTATTTGTCCTTATTGTTTGTTATGTTAGATAGGCATTTTTGTTATAACTTTTGTTGTTGTTGTTGATTGTAGTTGTTTTTTTTATTGTAGTGATGTTGTATTCGTCTACTCATGTGACACAAAGGAAACGTAAACAATTTGCGGTTGTTGATGCTGCAACTGATGCTTATCCTTTGTGCCCAATGAAATTGTAAAAGATTTCCAAAGCAATGAGTGAATGCGGAACAAAATTAAACAAATAAATTAAATAATTTCAACTCTCGAGAAATTAAAATTAATACTTACGTTGGTTGCTCCATAAGTAAACGTCTGAAGAAACATAACCTAAAAAATGTTAAAAATACTAGGGGTACTAATAGGTACTAATAGAGCTTGCAAACTATCGATGGCACTATCGATAGTCTCGCACTATCGCGACTTTCGATGTTTTATGACAGACAGTAATTATTTAAATTGATTTTTTATCCTAGACTTGTTTTCGTACTTTTGATAATAACGAGTAAAACAACTCCAAAGATTTATCTTACTGTACTAATTTTTGACCAAATAAACAAAAAAAAAAAAAAAAACAAAACATAAAAAACTTTTACAGTTTTAATTTCATTTCTTCAAATGCGTTTGATTTTGACAACTTGGCAATGTTTTTTTCTTATGTCAAAGTACAGCCCAAGAGCGCCAAGTTTTTATAAAGTTTGAAATTTTTACAAAGGTATTGCAGTCACTTCGTATAATATATAGGGTAAGGGAGGAGAATATGGACCACCAATCTTTCTTTTTTAAATAAAACTCAAAAAACATAAAACAAAACAATTAATTTTATGCCATTCATTAAAGGAAACAATTTACCTTTATTCTGATTCACTTTTAAATAAATATCTCATCAGGATAAAGAAAAAAAATTAAAAAACTGAAATTACTCAAAATGAAGATAAAAAAAAGTGTAGTGTTATATGGACTATATAGTCCATATTGCCCCACATGTTTATTTCGTACAGAAGTTGCATATAAAAATGTCACTTCCACATCCGGCACATTTTTCATGACTCCAAAAACGTCAGATTACACATTCAACCCAAAATTCGCCACGGCGATTTTCTGAGTAAAGGGTATTACATTATATGCATTTTTCATCTTTTCTTCCTTTGTAGTTAACGAATTACAAATAATGACTATCAGACACGTCATGAAAACTGCAGCTACATTCCCCATCTGAAAAAGATGATAAATACATTTGTTTTTGAGGCTTTTTTCTTTGGTGGTCCATATTACCCACAGCACGTGTTGGTGAAATTAGTGGTTTTTTTTATCAAAAAGTCTTGTGGTTAATGAACTAATTTGTGCTCATAAATAATAAATAGTATTCACTGACTTTATATAATTAACCATTTATTTAAAAGCGCGATGTCTTTAAAGTGAAATAATGAAATATACTCACTAGAAAAAAATTATCACTGATCTTTTTTTTAGAAAAAACAACTTTACAGAAACATGCGACTTCACCGAACGCTAGAATTGCACTATTATAAGCTTTAGGTATTAGCGCTGAGTTTGAACATGAATAACGGTAAATCCTATGTACGCAGTGGAAAATAACCGTGTGGTCCATATTACCCACGTAGTCCATATTTCCCTCCCTTACCCTAATTTTCATATATAATTTTCATTTTATGTTGAAATAAGTAGGTGAAGTTTGCACTGGAATGCATACTATCGATAACTATCCAAACTAACGTCTGCTAGCGATGGCCGCAACTTTCGATAGTTTACAAGCTCTAGGTACTATATTATCGAAGCTTATGAAGCAACCCTCGTAAAAGAAATTTTCAATGCTCGCTAGAGATGGTGCATTGAAACTTTTGTGGTAGCACTAAAATTAATTCAAAATTAAGATGAAATAAACTTTTCATACAAATTTTTAAAATTTCTTATAAATAATGCACTTTTTAATAAACAAATAGATATTTAAGCTATACCTATGGAAAAATAAAAACAAAATTTTTGCACAGAAATGTTTTTTGAAATCTGCACAACATTTCTATGGAAAAAAATTAGGGGAACTTATCATTAATAAAAAAGTTACTCGTAATTAAATGTATAAGGCAATAATTTTAATCAAAAGCTCTTCAAAAAACCAGCAAAAAAAAGTTCCAGCTTAGCTAGTTAGTTTTTAGTGTGTCCGTTTCAAAAAATTTAAGTCACAACAGGTATCAGTTTCACATAAAAAATGCAACCATAACTCCAGTGGCTTGTTAGAAATTCAGTTTTTTGTGTCTCCTAAAAACTACCAGGAATTCGATATGAGTTTTTTCAAAATTCATCTAACAAAAAAGAAGGACGCAAGCCTTCAGAGCCATTAAGATATTTAAGAGCTAAGCCACTGCATCGCTCTTGAATTTGTAAATAAAATTCAGTATAAAAAAACCCAATAATTTTGGTCAAACTAACTGCTTGTTTTCACTTGCTCTGAGCCTGTTTGATATTTGTTAAAAAAACAGCTACTCTTTTTTATAAATCACGAACCTATTTTTTGGTATTTTAACAAGTTTCTGTAAAATCAGGGTCGGATATTTTTCCAATATGTATTTTAAATGAACTATGCTTTCTAGCTAATTTATTTCCTTTGAAAATGTACCAAATAAAAAGCTTTTACCTCTACGGTATATCCATCATTGGGAATTGATACAAAATCAAATAACGGGATCAACATTTTTGGATGCAGTCTTAATTAATTCATATAATTCCTTTAACAACACAATGTTGTTTAGTAAAAATTCTTTCCAGTTTGCAATTGCACATTGAGAACCCGTAGTGAAATTTAACGATAAATCAAAATCAAATCAAAATCGTCTTCATACTTCAATCAGTGCAGCCATGATTGGATGCGGTACCTACGCTGCCATGCAAAATCAACCCATATGAAAACAACGTAGCAAACAGAATTCAGATAAAAAGCTGAATTGAAAAAAATTGCAAATGCATCCAGTAACATCAGCTATTGGCCTTCAATTTTGCACAAAATGCTTATAAATAGACCCCAGTGCAGGGCTGAGCACAAGCAACGGTCCGTTCCACAGATGTTGGTTGGTGTTGCAGTTTATCAAAACATCAAATACGATAAAACCAACAAAAAAAAAAAAAAAAACACCAAAACATAATTTTATTGTAATGGTAAAATAATGAACCCAACTACCTGCTACCTGCGCCTAAAAATATGCTATAGGATTTGTGAAATCGCATTAAGAGCGTTTTAAATTTGAAACTTTGGAAAAGAGAGAACGAATCTTCGAAATTTTATATTCGAAAATAAAGTTTGCTGTTCTTGTTTCGCTCTCTTCAGTTGGTTGGTTTGCCGGGTTTTTGTTATCGAAGCATACGTACTATATGTATGTCCTTGCAGGCGCATTATCCTGTCTTTTCAATGGAAAAGGCAACGGCAGCAGCATCACAGCATCAGGTGGTGGGTGGCATTGGGTAGTTTGCTTTTGCATTCTGTTCTTTCCCTACTGTTTTAGTTTGGGCATCCTTTTCTGTTTTCGCCCATCCATTTGTAAATTCACATTTGTATAGAATTGCGCCTATGCGTATGCAATGCTGCTTCAAAGTAAGCAACAGTTTGCCAATTACACTGCTTTATGCTGCCGTCAAAATCATCAGGAATTATGTACGTTGCTGTTCTTTGTTAAAGTTTCAGTTCTGTTCAATTTGTGTTTTTTTTTTCCTTTTGTGTGTGTGTGTTTTTTATACAAACTCTTTCCCTCTTTTTGGAGCTGAAGCACAGAGTTGATTCAAGTGAGTTGGCTGTGGTGTTTGGGCTTGAATACTTGGTTGGATATGTCGCATATGGTAGGCGAAATGGTAATGCTTTGGTTTTATTATCTGTATGTTCTGTAATTTATGACTTTTCTCGTAGTTTTCTGATTTTCAGGATGACAGGGTATTTCTTATTAAAGCAAATACTTTTTTGCAAGTTCACGTAAAATGATTAAATCAAATCCGAAAATGAAACATTGAGAGTAAAGAAATAACGTCTAAAAATGTTGTCCGTAAAAATGAGAAAAAAAAAGCTCAAGAATTATATAAAAATACTAGCTTCTGTAGCTACTACAGCTTTTAGCTTTCTTGGCTATTTAGCTTCAATCTTTAAATCATGTAAAGCTTATTAAATAATTTATGAAAATGAAAAAATTATGTGTTTCAATGTGTTATTTTTTTATAATTTTTTCTTGGCTTATTCGCACTTTCTCAACATACCCACTCAGATCACGTGTATGCGTGAATAAATGCAGTTGTACACACAGAAAAAAAAAATTTTATTTCCAACAACTTTATGTTTTGATTCAAGAATTAATGATGGATGAAATCTTCCCAACAACTTTTGCTCTTGTTTTAAATACGAAATTGTTATGTATTATATATAACGAAAAATTGTTGAATCAAGTAAATAGTTGTTGAAAAAATAAGAACGAAAATTGTTGTATTAAAAACGAAAAAATGTTGGAAATTTATGAATGGAAATTGTTGTTTCAAGAGTGAAACTGTTAACAATATTTAAAAACGAAATAGTTGAAATGATTGTTGAAATGTTTGTACATATAAGAATTTATTAGCAATCTATCTTACGGCAATAAAAAAGATACGGGAGCATGAACATTGGTTGCAGTATGAGTTAAAGCCTAAGAAGTCAAACGGCGTTTTCATACGTGTAACTGCTGCTTCAACGGCAGCATTTTGCATTTTATCCTGACTGGCGATAGAAAAAGGACATTGTACGATAATTAGAAGCGAAGTGGATCGTGAGCGAAGTCAGGTTTATGCGTCAACATCATCCGCGAATCCAAGTATCCAAGTTACGATCAACAAAGCGTAATTTATTATGGAATTCATACGCTACCAGAAAGATGGGAGAAATTAGTGTTTAGTTTATATGAAATGTTTTTTACCCTTAATCTTCATATAAAGTTTTTTAAATAAAGCAGAACTTATTCAGTAATTTAAGTTTTTTTTTTTGCTTACAAAAAAGAGTGTTGAAGTTTTGTATTTAAAACTATTTTTCATATTTTTTATAACAAGTGCGTAAACAAATTAAGTATCAAGAACAAAGTTGTTGATTTAAGAATAAAATATGAATTTCACCAATTAAAAAATAACTATTTTTTAAGAATGAAAAATTGTTTTAAGAATTTTTTTTTCTGAGTATACGTATGTTATAATATGACCCAAGGAATGAATGTAAGAAAAAATTAACACTGCATGCTGTGGGGCTCGGACAACACAAACATAAATAAAAAACAACCAATAACCAACAAATTTAATTATAATAATTTTTCAATCTAAGTTGACCTTTTGACAAGCTAATTTTATATATTTCGCAATGATTAATAAGAGTTATCATGCGATTAAAATAATCTGAGGCCATATAATTAGTTCTACTAACCGATTGATAAAATAGTTGATTAAAATTACGATTACTTCTTCGGTTAGTATTACAATAAATATATTTAAGAAGCTCTGCGCTTATAAAATGGTGACCAAAACTTGGTTAGCGTACTCTTAGTGAGAACACACAATTGTGTTATATAAAGTCACCGTTACTAAAGGGCTAATAAATTCTTTTGCCCAGCGTTTATTAAAGTCAAGCAGTGATGAAGATTTTTTACAATTTTGATCAATATGTTTATTGAACTTTAGTTTAGCTTAAAAATGTATACCAAGGTCTTTGCTTATCATTAAATTTAAAATTAAACTGTTTAATACTGTTATCTAAAGAATTTTTTTCAAAGAAGTTTAAAAATTATCAATATTATTCTCAAAAAGCTGACTTTTTGAAATTGAATTGAAATTTTATGTATTACAGTAAAAATGTACAAAGATCTTTAGAAAAATTGCGCACTGCAATTTTTTTGTAAATGTTTTTAGGACCACTGTTGCAGCCCAAAACCAAAAAAAAATGACCTCGCCCCACCTGCGCTTCAGCCACCATCTTGAAATATATTTGATTCGATTTATATCGTTCCCTGTTAATCATACAGAAAAAAATCTTCAACAAAAACTACTGCCAATAAAATTCTACGTATTTTGATCCAGGAGGTGGTATCTATAAGTTGATATTTCGAGCAGTAGAGGCTGGCAAAGTCACCAAAAATCAGTTATTTCCATTTTGACCCAATGGATGTTGATTTTTCAAAATGTTGGGATTATGAAATTTGTTGCGCTTGTAAAAACAAGCAAAATAGCTTTAAAGTGACTATCTCAATTGGTTCTACTAGAATCCTTCAAAGAATTGGTGTGAACTTTTTCAGAATTTTTTTTTATTTTTTTGACCAAGTTTTGAAAAATTATGAAATGTCTCAAAAAATTCTGAAAAAATTCACACGTATTTTATGAACATTTCTAAACATTTTTTGCCGTATACACTTTTTTCGTAAGATGCCTTTCTTCTGAGTCAAAATTTTTTTCCGACCTTGTAATTGAAAAACGTAAAAAATCGATTTTTGAAACTGAATATTATTTATACCCCCCCAAAAAAATAAAAAATTTTTAAACGCCAAAATTTTTGTAAGAACATTATCTTTATATCTAAAGCATTCTTAGGTATCTATTTTCCAACGAAGAAAAAAGTTATGACCAAAAGACATGTTTTTTTTTTAGCCAAAATTGGGCTTCAGTAGAATCAAAAGTGCTCCATTGGTTTTTATCAGAATGAAAAAAAAAAAAAGAAAATGAGGCAGATATGGTTTTTAAGAGTCCTTCGTACTTTTGAGTTGGTTTCGGGATGAATCTAAATTTTGACCCGGTCTAGTATATAGCAACCAAATATTTTTGATTTTGTTCAATGCTTCATGCGAAGGGAACTAAATTACACTGTTTCATGAAATATGCCCATTAATTATAAAATATCGATGTTTTTCTGAAGCCCACGCGAACGTAGAAAAGAAAAACGACGAGACACTTGATAAACTTTCCAATTTTTGTTTTCTTGACTTTTCAAAAACCTTTTTTTCCCAACTTTCATATTTTCTCATATCTGTATGTGTGTATGAATGAATTATGCAAATTTGCTAAGCTTAAAAGAAATTAATCTCCCGACAAAGTTTGCGCTGAAAATGCAAAACTCAAATAAAGTTAGACAAAAAGAAACATAAAATAAAATGGCTGTTAATTTTTAGCACGTTATAATTCGAGTGAGGATGCTTAGAATGAAATAGCAACTAACACACACACACAAAACAATTTTAAGCTTTAAGTTATGTAAAAAAATTGTTTCATTTGCTCCCAAGCATTTAAGTGCATTTTTTTTAAGCTGTCATGACGTTTCTTGTCTATTAGTTACCCAACGAGAAACGAAAGCTCGTTGAACCGACTTCCGATGCGCATCCAGGGAAGCAAGAATATGCTTCCAACGCTGTTCTCACAGCATATATTTTTTAACACAGCATGTCGTTGCGGGGCTGCACATCTTCGGAAGCACATGGGATACGATTCTGTGGAAGTTGTGTTGAAATATGTACTGAGAAAAACTCAAAAAATACTGATACTTATATTTTCTGTCACTTTTGGCAGATTTTTAAACTTTTAAAAAATTTTAAAATTACAAAATGTCATATGCCACCAAAGATGTACTTCTATTGCGCTCTTCTGGGAAGCAGCTTAATTTCTTCCCCTTGGGTATGTAGTTGACTTTGATGTTATTGGACCTTTAAATTTTTATTGAAAGAAAAATCTGGTCAACTACTTGCTTATTGTTATTGTTATTATTGTATTATTAGAAAAAACTTTGTCTTGTCTTAAAAATGTCTGCATATACAAATGTATATGTGTATGAATTCGCTTTTGTGTGCGATGTGGTAAAATTAAATTTTGAAGTTGCAAAAGCAGACAAAAAGCCATTGGCACTAAATCATGGAAGTTTTTTTTTTTGAATTTTTAATTTGTGACTTACTTAAATATCGGTATATCAAAAAATCAATTTTCCAACATGATATTAAATTAAATCAGATTTGAGTTGAGGAATACTTTACATCGCTAATTTTTTCGTACTTTTGTTTGTTGTTTACACAGATCTTTTATTCAAAATATTCAACGAATGAGCAAACATTTAAATTTTCTCATAAGCTTTAAATCATTTTTGATTTTTGTTTTCCTCAAGATGTGAAGAGAAATACAATCCAAATTAAAGAAAAAAAAATAACTATTCTGATGAATTAAATGCATTAAAATGGCATAATGTTGAAAGGATGACTAGTTGAATAAATACCATGAGCAAAAATAGGCTTTCTTTTTGCAGGATAATGCGAAATCCAATTTGCTAAATGGATATCCTCAGCCAATGTTGAAAGTTTTTTCACTGTTTCCTTTTTTGTTCGACACATTGATACGCAATTCCTGGGTTTCACTGCAAACGACTGTAGCAGGATATGCTAAGCATCCTATTAAGAAATGTCGTGTGACAAGTTTGCCGAGTTGTTTGGCTACAGTGCTAGTGTGCGTGCCTTTGAGTGAGTGTGTTTGATTGTGATACTCGTGGTATATAGAAGTAATTAATTTGTTCTAATTATGTGCTGAAATTGTGTTCACTAGCAATGTGCTCGTAAGTAAGGTCATTTAAAAATAAAATAAAATAAAATATTTGGTCCAACAACCCACATTATACAAACTGAGTGCCAAAACATTAGGTTTTAAAGCGTTTATTATGGAAGAATGGAACAAATTTGGTACTTTAAGTAATTTGGGGTCGGTGAGCTCAGAAAAGATCTTAGATTTGTTGTAAACTTTATAGTTTTGCTAAAAACCAGGTATTTAGGTCGATTTTCTTAAGCCCCATATATAAAGATTTTTTTACTTATTTTTGAAATATACGTTTTTGAAATAATGTTTTCTGTACTTTTAAGACCATTTGTGTTAATAAAAACAAAAAAACTTGTCAACATAAATTTTATATTTCATGAAAATTTTTCATTTTAAGCATTTAAAAAAAAAAAAAAATAAATTTGTATGACGAAGTAGAAAAAGTTATTTGCAGTTCCTGGTTACACAGAATCCGTACTAGAAGATTAAAAAAAAACGGCACTTATTTTTACAGTATTTGTTTTTTTCTTTTTCATCGAAGTTTGTCAATTTCTGAAGTTTTTCATTTGATAATATCATATATTAAAATCACTACAATATATATCAAATTATGTATTTTCTGAAATTTTTTAATTCTATTTATTTACTCAAATATCATTTATAATAAAAAATTTTACTTCGCTTAGTTAAATCAAAACACAAATTGTTGATAAGTATTTGTTTAAGAGAACCCAAAACAAATTCAACAAAAGATGATTTTTTTTTGAAAAATAACTCAACTTTGAAGTGTCACAGCGCAGCCAAAACTGAGTCTTTCCCCTAAATATTTTGGTTTTACTTTATTGATGCAATTACATGTCGATTGATACCAATATTGTTAGGTTTTGAGTCACAACAAAATTTGATTTTTGTCCATGGGCCAACGCAGTGCGCAGCGCCATGTTACCAAATATCCATTATTGTGTTCTAATATAAGGTAAAAATGATGCGGATACAACTTTGTTACAGTATGTATGTATATTTTATTACTGCACATACCCAAGAGGAAAAATTTCTAGCGCTTCTGATCCAAGAACTTCAAAAGTGCTTGTCCCCATAGAAATTTAGAAGCACTATCACAATGATTTTTTATAAGGCTGCAGTAAGAACAACGTGAGTTCGAACCCCGCCCGGGTGATTTTTTTTTCCGTTTTTTTATTTTTTTTGCTTTATTTTTTTTTTATTTAAATATTATTTATTCAACCTTTTTTATTTCACTTTTCTATTTTAATTTCTCTTTTTTATTTACTTTTGCTTACTTGAATTGAAACTGATTGCACAATGGTTCTATGTAATGCTGCAGGACAACATTTGCTTAATATACAAATTTAATACCTCTTCATATCATCGGGCGTTGGTGGAGCGGTCTAAAGGGTTGGTAAATGTAAGAAAAAAATATCTAGCACGCGGAGGGTCGTGGATTCAATTCAAATCCTGGCGCGGCCAGTTTTTTTTTTTTTTTTCTTTTTTTTTTTCTTTTTTTTAATTTTATTGAAAAAACGCTTACCGCAGCATTACAAATAAGCGCTTTAAAAACTCTTTTTTGGTAAGGCTTCGGTAAGCTTTTGCTCGCTTACATCCTATGACATGCAATGCTAAAAAGAAAGTATTGTTCTTACGGAGCGGAAGCGCTTATTGGTGAAAAGGATGCATTTCAGAAGGGTTTTTGAAGCACTTCTTTTCCCCTTGGGTAGTAGTAAACACACTTCAGTCAATGTTTTTGCCTTATTGCACCTTGATGATTATTATGGGGGCAAAATCATCACGGTATGCTTAGGCCATGACTAAAACTATTTTTGAAACAGCAATAATTGAAAGAGAGTAAGACAATGTGCTCTTTATTTTATTTTCCTTCCTCTTCCCATAAATATTATGCTGCTTCTCTTAATATTACAGCCACTTTTCAATGTTTTGGTTAAATTTTCAGTGATAAACTAAAATCAAACTCTTTGTGGCTTTTAATTGTATTAATCCACAGTAACTTAATTTCAATTTAAAATGTCCTTGCATTGGATCCTTGAAAGTAATTAACAATGAAATTACTTTATGTACTTCGTTATACGTGCAAAATTCCACACCACTAACATCATAAGCGTATGGGACTTAAAGAAAAACAATTAATTTATTGGTGAAATATTAGTCATACGCTCCAAGACATAAGCGTGAGGTACGATTTTACTCCTATGAAAGTGAAGTTGGAACTTTTGTTGTTTCTTAAATCGACGATTCAATTAAATTTCAAGTTTAAAAGCAGGTGTCGTGATATCGAGCCCTAACCGCAATAGTAGCGTATGGGACAAAAAGCAAATTTTACAGGAGAGAGTTTTTTTCATTTTTTTTAAAACATGCATGGCGGATTTTTTTAAAACGTTAAATGTAGTCTACATTAGACCTCATAAAAATAAAGACGCGTTTTTAAATTGATTTTGTGCATATTTCACTCATTTATGGCGCATACGACATTTTCGCAGTCACTCTTGGCGAAGATTGAAATTAAAATGTGGCGCATACGTTTTTTGAAATTACATGGTTTTGCCTTTGAAGAATACATTTTTACATTTATTTAATACACAGAAAGAAATTTGTAACAATTTGAACGGTTGAAATTGTACCAACCCACAAAAACGGTCAGATTGACTGTAATATTGTTAATTTACAGTACTATTTAGTATTAAAAACTTACAAAATATTACACACACACATCGTTTGAACTTGGTTTTACTCCGATGTATTCCCACTTCAGGTCTTTTTTTTTGCAAAGTTGTTCATAGAGGTCCAAATATACAGAAATTTTTTTTTTCAAATCGGTTAACTAGCTAATGGATTTTCCGAGTCGAATTCAGGTTAGCAAATGGTCTTCACATTGTTTCTGCATTAAACAAAAAAGTGTGACAAAAACTAACTAAAAACTGGGTGTGCAGTTAGTTTTCTGTTTATTTCCAAATTCAAAAATATTGTTTTTGAAAGTTTTAACTGATCGCGTGAACGAGATATTGTATTTTTAACAACTTTTTTTTGAAATTTTTTTGTTAAAAAAAAAAGGAACTTTCGCGTTTTTTTAGAAAATTAGCAACGGATGAAAACAAAAAAAAAAAAATGTTCAATGTAAATTTTGATGTTGAATCCGAATCTGGTTTTAGAATTGCTAAATCTAAAATGGTTTGAGAGAAATCCTAGCCTAAAGACAAATTTTCCACCCATTTTGTGAAAAGTTAAAAAAAAATTTTTTTTTGGTTCTTTTGAGGTTATATAATAGAACAAGGAAATCCTTATCCACAAAGCATTAAAAATTACCTTGAAGGCCTACTATTTTACTTCAAAGCCCAGCTTAAATTATATCGATATATATTTTCTTCTTCGAATTATTCTAGCCTGAAAAGGTGAAAAAAGGAAAAATCCACGTTTTTTTGATATAATTCAAACTGATTTTCAAAGATAAAGACTGGGGCTTTAAGCTTCATTTTCAATCCTTTGAGCTAACTTTTACAACGAACCCTCTTTACAAAATTTCGACGAATTATCTAAGTTATCCCGTGAATAATATTTCCACGGACACAAAAACATCCATCCAAACAGACGGACATGGCTATACCGACTTAAAAGGTGATTCTGACGAGGAATATATATACTTTTCCATACCTGCCACGCCTCCTTATCTGGTTTTTGAGGTGCTTACGTTCTTTTTGCGTTCAACATAAAAACATATGTGGCTCTTACGACATAATTGAAAGTACGATATCTTTGTTAATACACAAAATTCAATTTTAATATTTGGCATATAGATGTGAATGACATTTTACAATATATTTGCATCAAAAAAAAAATTTCGAAAAAATGTCGCATACGCTACTGTTGCGGTTAGGGCTCGATATGTTGGCATTGTTTTTATAAACTTTTTTGAAAACGATGAATAATGATGGCCAATGAAAAAAAAAAAAAAACATTTTTTCTTATCCTTTTTGTTGTTAGTAACTCTTTCTTGAGCGATTATTCTTTATGAAAAAACTATGGCACACGCCATTTAAACCATATACACAGTAAAAATTTTAGTTTAATTTTAAAACCAAAAAAAGTATTTATATAGAACAATACCAAAAAAAGTTTTAATTTTAAACTATTTTGGAATAAATAAAGAGAGGGAGAAAAATTAAAAAAAAAAAATTTTAAATTTATAGTACAGTCATTTGGTAGTTTTACCTGGAAAGTTTTGCGGGATTTTCGCAAATGAGTTATTTTATAGATTTCGATGTGCTCTTTCAGAATTTCAACTTTGCTACCTCGAATCGTGTTCGCTCGCGCCGCCATATTGGAAAAATGGCGTCCAAAAACAGTTTTTTACAAATGTCTCTTTAACGGTTACATTTAGAGAAAAACATTGTGGCGCAATATTGTAGCTCATAAAATTTTCTATAAAAATAACCTCTTAATTGTTTCCGTACGACTTATAACTCAGGAGATATCCTAATTCAAAATTTGAAAAAAATTAGTAAATTGTGCATGCCACTTATGAATAGGCACAGTGATGTGTTGAGCTTAAAACTATGATAACTCATTAACGGTGAGTGACACGTTTAAAATAAAAATATCTGCTTATAAGAAATTACTTGCACTATAATCTACACATAATTTTTTTTTCCAGATGACCTATAGCTTAGGATATATTTTTATAACAAACCTGAAAATTAAAAAAAAAAAAACGTTTTTTCAAAAAATCTCCAAAACGGTTAGTTTTACAAAAAAACATTTTCTCGCATTTTATAGAACGTTCAATTCTCTATAAGAGTCTCTCCGACCTGTTTTTTTCGTCAGACTTACCGTTCATGAGATATCGCGTCTTGAAAATCATTCAAACTTGAACATTGCACTATGCGTAGTACTATGTTCAGTTTTGAATGATTTTCAAGTCTCGATATCTCATGAAGGGTAAGTCTGACGAAAAAACACTTCGAAGTAATCCTTTTAGGAAATTGAACGTTCTACAAAATGCATGAACATTTTTTTTTCTAGAACTAACCGTTTTGCCGATTTTTTGATAAAACGTTTTTTTTTTGAATTTTCAGGTTTGTTATAAAAATATCTCCTAAGCTATAGGTCATCTGAAAAAAAATTATGTGTAGATTATAGTGCAAGTAATTTCTTATAAGCAGATATTTTTATTTTAAACGTGTTACTCACCGTTAATGAGTTATCATAATTTTAAGCTCAACACATCACTGTGCCTATTCATAAGAGGCATGCACAATTTACTAATTTTTTTCAAATTTTGAATTAGGATATCTCCTGAGTTATAAGTCGTACAGAAACAATTAAGAGGTCATTTTTATAGAAAATTGTATGAGCTACAATATTACGCCATAATACTTTTCTCTAAATGTAACCGTTAAAGAGATATTTGTAAAAAACTGGTTTTGGACGCCATTTTTCCAATATGGCGGCGCGAGCGAACACGATTCGAGGTAGCAAAGTTGAAATTCTGAAAGAGCACATCGAAATCTATAAAATAACTCATTTGCGAAAATCCCACAAAACTTTCCAGGTAACATCATTTTATTCTCCCAAATGATTGTACTATTAATTGGAAAAAAAAAACAAGCCATCCATACTGAGATTCAAACCAAGGGTACAACATCTTGTGTATATAAATTACGAAGTCTTTAGCTCACTCGGCTATCAAACGTATTGGCGTAGTTGTGTGAAATTTTTATTTTAACAATTAAAAAAGAATATATTTTTTTTTTTGTTATTTTGTTCTCGTTCTTTTTTTTATGCTCTTTTGATAAATAAAGTTTTTCAAATTTTGAAACTAAAAAGTCTCTCCAAGCTAAATTAAAACTTTGATGGCATTAGTTTCAAACCAAAAGTATTAAAATTGGCGCAGAGAATATTTTAATACTTTTCTTGGACTTATTTTAAAACTAAAAATGATTAATTTTTTGAATTTAAAGTTATTTTAGGATTGTTTTTAAGCCACTTTGGTATTAAAAAATTGAAAAAACTAATTGGTTTAAAAGTAAATATTTTTTGTGATAAAATTAAAACCTACCAGAATAAATTTCAACCTTTTTTGGAATAAATTTTGAATTTAATACCAAAGCAGTTTTAAATCAATACCGAATGGAATCAAAAGTAAACTATCCTTTTTACTGTGTATGATAAGTGGCATTTTTGATTTTGTAAAATCATTAGTTAGTGCCGAATTAAAGAAAAAATATTGTCTATACAATAAAAATTTTATGCCAGTAAGAAAAAACTGCACAAGTCGGTATTCTATCATTAGAATTTCACAAATTTCAATCTATTTAAAAGCTATTTTGAAATATTATCTATCTTTAAAAAAAATCATATTCGCAATTTTCGATGGCTACATCTCTGCCTGACGCTTTAGAAATTATTCGGTGCAGTTCCACTTTTATGCAGAAATATCTTTTTGTAAGAGTATATTTTGCGACAGAGCGAAATTAATTTAAATATTCGAAAACCACCGGGGTATGGTATGTATGTATATTAGAGCGCCCACAAGATGTATGAAATGTGCAAAGTTGTGAATTTGTTTGCTCCCCGTCCATTTCCTGAAATTAGAGGTCAAAAAAATAAGATCTCAAACAAAAATTTGGAATCGATAGTGGAAAAAACCCAGCCGGTTTTCGATCAAAGGTCGAAAAATTGACTAAAAAAATGGAAGTCGCTTTGACTGCCCGTTACTTCAAAACTGTTCATTTTTTCATAATATTTTCAAGACAACTTTTGTAGAGCATGATTAGGTCAACATTATCTTCTTAAAAAGTTTGGGTCCAAAAATCAAACTTGTTGCTGTTTCGGTACATAAATTTAAATTTTTCAGGAAAATTTTCATGTCTTTTTTGCTATAAATTGGTTTTTTGTAATTTTTAAAGGGCGGAATATTTGTTATGGAATTCTTATGTTAAAGGAAATTAAATGCTAATTAATTTAAAAAGAAAAATTTTACAAAAATATTAAATTTTAAGGTATGGAGCCGGTCTCAAAGTTTGGAAAAAAATGAAGTATTTTAATTTTTTTCTTTTAATCGCTTTTTTATTGGATGCAAGAAAATGTATTGATAGTTGTTATTAAATGCATCATTTAGAACTGCTTTTTGCCTTCAAAATGAGCTATGAAATGGGCTTGTGCGACATTTTTTCAAAAAGTTATGATCATTTTAAAATGACACCATGAAAGTTAAAAATCATGTATGGATTTTCTATAGCAATTGCCATATTACTATATCTTTTATAGGGCCTTATCGTAAATAAATATTCTCGAGAATTTATTCGCCAACTCCCTGGTTTGCAATCGCAAAAAAAAATTCGTGGAAAGGGAAAATTCACTGGAAAAATTATGTAATCGGCAATAAGTTGGGAGCGAGTATTTTCACTTTAATTTGTAAAATTTGCTCCTCAACTTTTTGCTAGGGAGTACTAAAGTATAAATGAATAATTATAAATAACGTTTGACAAATTAAAAACTTTAGTACAACAATTTTAAAGCTTATTGAAATAGCTTTCATATGACACTAAAGTTTTTAATATCCATTCAAGCGTTTCCAATTTATACTGGTTCTGCCAAAACTACTTTTCACTTAAATTTTTTTTTTTTTTCGTAAAATTTTTGGTGCAATTTTTTGATTTTTCAAATCCACAAAAATGATTAAAAAGACTTTTACTTTAAAAAGCAAAGCATTCATTTAAATTTCACTGCATCAATTGCTTCTTTTTCTTCTTTTGCAATTGGTGTTTCTTGTTTATCTTTTTTTATGAGTCAGCTGTCAAAATCCAGTGGAAAATGAAAAAAAAAATGTCAACGATTTAGGGAAAAAAGCGTTGCCACATGTTTATTTTTTGTGCAAAATGCCTACGAAATTGGAAAAAATCAACGTTCAGATTGGATGTTTGCGCAAAATGTCAGAGATATGGGAAAGACTCAGCGTTGCCAGATGTTGTTTTAATGTAAAATGTCAACGCTCTTGGAAAAACACAGCGTTGCAAACTGGTTATTTCTGAAAATGTCAACGATATTAAAATAAAAAAAGTATCCCTGCAGGAAGGGGAGTTTCCATTAATGAAATATTCACTACTTCCACTGCTCCATCCCCGGGAGGGAGAGAATGGAACTCCCTTCAGATTTACGATAAGGCCCATAATGTTATTTTAAAATGGTCATAACTTTTTAAAGAAAAATCATACAAGACTATTCTGTAACTCATTTTGAAGAAGAAGAACAGTACTAAATGACGCATTTAATAGAAAAGACCAAAACGATTTTGTGCGTGTTCTACACAACCTGCAAAATCGTGTTTTTTGAACATTAGGGGTGAGATATCTCACAAACCATAAGTGATACAGCAATTTCGCGTCCAATTTCGAATTCAGCATTAATAACTACATCTAAAATGACTATTTTGGTTTTGATTTGTAGTCGTTTTTTTTTTAAATACAGTTTTTCGATCTCATTTTAAAAACCATGCAATGAACCGATTTTGAAAACTTTTTTTCTTATTCAGTAAATGCTCAGGTGCAATTTCACAGCTTTGTGCAGTTCTCGACAACTTGATTGAAATTTTTTCCTGAACTGCGTGCACGAATTTGGAAATTTTCGATTATCTCTACTGGAACAGCCCAAAAACGCCCTAAAACGAAAATAAATGCTATTTTCGTGTTTAGCAATCCCAAATTAGCTTAAGAAATATGACTACTGAAATGGTTTCTTACCAGATTAAAAATTAAGAAGAAAAAATAAAAAAAAAAAAATTTTTTTTTAACTTTGAAATGGGCGCCATTTCTTAAAAACTAAAATTTTTTAGTAATTTTTCTTTTAAATTAATCAACGTTTAATTCCCTACAATATAGGAATTCTAGAACAAATATTCCACCCTTTAAAAATTACAAAAAACCAATTTATAGAAAAAAAGTCATGAACATTTTCTGAAAAAATTTAAGTTCTTGTACCGAAAAAACAACAAATTTAGTTTTTGGGCCAAAACTTTTTAAGAAGATAATGTTGGCCTAGTCATGCTCTACAAAAGTTGTCTTGAAAATATTATGAAAAAATCAACAGCTTTGCAGTAACGAGCAGTCAAAGCGACTTTCCTTTTTTTTGTCAATTTTTCGACCTTTGATCGAAAACCGGCTGGGTTTTTTCCACTACCGATTCCAAATTTTTTTTTTGAGATCTTATTTTTTTGACCTCTAATTTCAGGAAATGGACGGGGAGCAAGCAAAATCAGAATTTTGCACATATGGGCGCTCTAATGTATATATTTATGAAGTGTTCCTTTTTGGAAAATTTGATATGATCGATTTCGCTCAAATTTGGCAATGTTTGTAATGCAAAAATTTTTCAACCATTTATTCACCAGATATTTATTCAATTCTGTCTAAATTTTTCAATTAATGATATATTTTTCACTTTTTTTTACTTATTTAATGATAACCATCGAAGAAAGTGCAGAAAATTTTAAAGAAAAATTTTTATGTTTCCATATTTGGTAAAATTTGCATGTAATTAATTTTTAAATCCAAATATCTCAAAAACTAGAGCCAAACTGTAAAACTAAATGATTGAATTCAGCGGACTCAAACTATGTTTACTACCCACCACCTTTCAGTGTTAGATGTTTCCACTTGCACAGTCTTATCAATTTTACAAAATTACAAAAATTGCCAACTTTATACACCGAATTGTTGGTACGTTGTACAAACGCATGGATAGGAACAAGAACCTAAACTGTGCTTAATGAACTACAATCCGGATACGGAGCATATTGTTTGCTAGGGGAGGTTTAAATCTACATGTCCGCAAGTAGGTGACATAATTGCATTTTAAATTTTTGAAAATAATTTGACATGCATCATTCGCCTTCCTTCGTCTCCCTGTTTTTATACTCGTCTGTTGATGTTTATGTACGTCTGATATCCTACAGCGACCTCCGTTTTCATGGTTACCAAACTTGACATACAATAATATAAAAATGCCAAAAATGCTTTTTGATGAGCATAAAACTGCGGATGAATTCTGATATGAGCAAGCGCGTACTTCATTATTATTCATGTTTTCACTTCACATGTAGTGCTTGCACACATACAAAGAAACAAATATTTAAAAGCTCCCCAGGATACCTTTTTAGTGCACGGAAACTGCGACTTTTCCGATTTACTTTTGTTGTTGTTTCTTGTGCTAGTGGACGCGAAGTGAAAAACGCTTCTCATTTTCTGCGACTTAGCACCAGTGCGCTTCTTTTTGATTTATTTTTTTTTTAAATTTTCATTTTGCTAAATTTTTTTCTTTGAGTGACATGCATACAAACATTCAAATACGGGCAAACAGTTTTCCAGGAATCATGGCCCTTTAGAATTACATAAAACAAAAGCACCCTTAAAATATGTGAAGGTTTTTCCTCATATACGTATAAGTAAGTTATTTATCTTATAGCTGCTGCCTATTAAAAAGCTTGCCACATGAAATGGGACAAATTTATTAAAAATACATATGCACGTATGCATAAACATATGTATGTATGTATAAGAAAAAACTAAACTCAAATAAAGCAAAAATTACACATCCTCTCAAATTAATAAAACATAACAGAGGGATGTATGTGTTGAGTACAACTTTTTTCTTGCTTAGCTGTGTATACGTATGTATGTAAGGACTTAATCTTACATAATCATAATCACCAATAACACAGTAACTAATGATTATTTCATGCTCTGTTCGGCAGCCTCCTTTATTTTCTCGCATTAACTGACAATTGTATGTGCAAAAAGCATAATAACTTTGGGTGCGCGCACCGTCTGTATAGTTCCATCTTTGCATTTGTTATGACTTGGAATCAATAGTACTCGTAAAAGCAGCTGCTATCATCCTTCATCTTTTGATTCGTTTCTCCGGTAACGTTTGAGTTTTTGTTACACGCAGCAGGACCTTCAATACAATTGTGTGCGTCATTATTGTATGTAAGAACAAAGTATTTCCAGACATTGCAATAAGAGCCATCTGAGTCAGTGTCTATGTCGTCTGAAAAACATGTATGTCCCTGCGATTGTGTTCTGTGTTTGAGTAAAAAATTGCATAATACATGGACATATATGTATGTTAAAAATTCACTCATACGCATTCAGTGGCTTAGCCAGGGGGAGCGGCAGCTTCGAGCAGCTCGCTCAGGCGGCGACGAATTGTCCATTTAGGGGCGAATTTTGAAATTGTCAGTCAACAATTTTTTGTTAAGGTCACTGTTCTTCAGCCTTTTACAGCTGTGGACCGGCCAAAAATTTAAAAAAAAAAATTCGAGGACCGGCGTCAAATAAAACAATCATATTTGACCTATTCCACGAGAGAACGAACCAAATTTTTGGTCGAAAATCACCAATTGCGTTGTAATTGATCATATATAATAAACTTGATTTTTTTTTTAACGAAAAATATCAATTCACTTTAGTTATGAAAATGCTAACATGCATAGGAGCAAATAGATAAATTTTATGGATTTTGTATAACTGCATTTTGCGTTTAAAAGAACTCAAGTTTGTTATATATGCATTAAATCGTTAACGGTTGCTTGGATTTCATCTTAGTTTTAGTGAGATTCACGTCATTAAGGATGGGCGGTTTTCCAGCATATTTTCTCAATAAAACGGGCTTCACAAAAAATCCAGCAAATCGATTTAAAAAATTTTGAAATTCTTACTATTTTCTGCATTGTTTGACATATTTTTTAAAATTGTGATTGCAAAAAATTTTGTAATTTGTTTTTAACCGAATTTAAATTGAGATCTTGGATTTATCATTTTATCTGAAATCTGAGACGTGATAGAAAAATTCTTTAAATGCAGTTCTGTTATGTCAATAACACGGAATAATAATAACACCGTCTGAACACAGATAGTTTTTTTCGTTGACTAGTTTAATTTGTAATCTAGTGCTACCAAGCATGATTTCCAAGCGTGATTTTGAAAAAAGACCCTCGTTCAGGATCAAATAATACATCATTTTTATGCAAAATTTTTTGAGGAGTTCAAAAAAATTAATCACGAAGCAAGAAATTATATTGTTTGGCGAAAAAATTCAAATTTTGTCAAAAACCTGTCGGAAAAAAAATTTTTTTAACAAAAGTGCATATATAAAACATTACGGCGAATTCTCAACGTATCTCTTAGTTAGTCCTATATCGACGGCTTGTATTCAATACCCTCTATCTACAATTTTCACGAAAATTAGTTTTTGATGGTAAACCCTTCATTGAGTCAAATGTCATCTATGATATTAATTCCAAACCAAAAATTTGCTTCTAGAGCTACTTTTTTGCATTTAAATAAATTCACTATCTACAGCAATCGATTTTGTGAAATGCAATATCCTCTATCTACTTATGAAATGTGAAGGATTCTTCATTTTATTATATTTATTGGGTGGCCGTTATATACAATATTTTGACGGGCGGTCATCAATCGGCTCCAAAGGCCGAAAATAAATTTTCCTGATTTTTAAGGCTTTTATGTTGACCCTTGCTGGCACTGCTGAGTCGTTATTTGCCCCTTTTGTAAATGTGTCTGTCTGCTGAAGTTACGATTACGGCCAAACAGATAAGGCTAGACGCATGAAATTTGGTACAGATAACAACAATATTACTACGCTGCCGGGGTTTAAAAAAAAGACGTGATCGATTAAACTGCACGCACAATCACAATCAGACAACGTAGAGCATGTGATTCTTTTTGCACTTTTTATTTTGCGGTTCACCGTTTATGAACTATCGTAATTTAAAAATTAACATAATTGTATATGCGCATCAAAAAAATCTGGGTATTAGAGCGGGATCCAGATGCAAAATATGCAAAATATGAGAACTGAAATCTGTGCTCAGATTTTTATATGAAGAACCTCAAGTTACAAGAAAGTAGATGTACCCAAGAGCAAGGGTGGTCCACTATTTTTGTATAGCAGTTTATGGTGGACTAGAATATCCTTATAACGTACGTATCCGAACTAGGTTTTTTCTATCATGTAAGAATCCTGAGTTATCTTTACTTACTTAGAAGTGCAAAAATCGCTGTTTTGAGGCCTACTTAAAGCTATATAGCAAAAACGACAACTAGTAAAATTATTTTTTATCAACAGAATCGGATAGATAAAATTATCTTCAACAAGCCGTACGCATAACAGTTTTTAATTGGGTCCCAACTTTCCGAGTTAAAAGCCTTTAAAAAGAGGATGTCTCTGTAACATACAAAGGTTTCTTTATCAACATATTCTATGATATTACAAAAATTTCGAACTCTTGCCGAAAAGCATGTACTGGAAAGAATTATTTAATAAACCTACTAAATTATGAGCACAAAATTTTTTTTGTTCATTCACTTAATCTAAAATGGAGCTGCCATTTTTCATCTGATCGTGGTCCGCAAGGGCTTGAAATTTTTGTAAAAACCCTTCGTATGTTATTAAGCGTTATCCATTTTTAAAATCTTATAACTTGAAAAGTCGGGAACTAATTAAAAAAAGGTATGAACACAGCTTGTTAAGTATAATTTTTGCTATCCAAATCCGTTGACAAAAAATAATCTTACAACTTGTTTAAGTAAGTAGATCTCAAAACATTGATTTTTGCATTTGATAGAGAAAACCAAGTCCGTCTGGCACCTAACCTATGTTGAATTTACTTTTGTTAAAAAAACCATCTATTTTTAATAAATTTTAATGAACCATCAACAAATAATTCATAAAAATATTGATTTTTATTACTGTGCAATAGGCTCTATCTGCTTGTTTTAACACGCACTTTATATTATATTTGAATTGCAAAATTCTCTATCTACTATAATAGCGCGAATAACTAAAATTTTTGAAATCTTTTTACTTGTATGATCTAGTGGCCCTTTTTAATTAATACCGTAGTACTTTGTTTGATTACTACTATAAAAAATAGCGAATAAAACAGTTTTTTTGCTCTCCTGAAAAATTATGTTTTTGTAGATAGAGTGTATTGAATATAAGCCCTCGATATGTCATATAAAACATATTAGAATTTAAAAGAAAAAGAACTTGTGTTTTTCAAGATATTTCTGTTTAAAAATTTTTGGCTTTTTTCAGCATTTTCAAAATTGCGAACTTTTTGTAGAAAATAATAAAATAAACTTTACTTTATTTAAAACCTGATTAAATTCTAAATATCTAAAAAAAAATTATCATAATTGGTGCACAGAAACCGAAGTTTGAACACTTTTCTAAACCAGTTATTTCTGAAAAATCAACAACTCAAATATCGGGACATCTAATGAAATCAATTTAAGTACCCTGTACCAAAATTTTAGCGCAATCGGTGATTTTCGACCAAAAATTTGGTTTGTTCTCTCGTGGAATAGGTCATCTGTATGTGTATTAAAATGAATTAATCTGTTTGGAAGGAAATTTTGCTGGTCTGTCACAGCAAAAATCGTAAAGTTTGGATAATTTGGACAAACTTTGCAGTGCAGTTTACCCCCCCCTCCCCCCATTAATTACAAACTAAATTTGTTCTCATAAATTTTTATCAAGCCTAAGAAAATAAGGAATTTTCTACGAAATATAGTTCGGAGTGAATTTTTTTACTGGACAAATATTTATTAATGCATGATAAATAAAGTGTGCAAAGTTCAGTGCAAAATTGTGTTTGCGAAAAAAGCTATTCAAGATCGCTAACGGTTACTTACAGCTCTAAAAATTTTCTTTAGAATACGGTCAAAGTGGTATTCGTACGACATACAGTTCATGAACATAAAACACTTCCTACACTTTTTAATAGGTACTTTTCTGAGCTACAAAATTGTTGGCCAATATTTTCTGCTGAGTTAACCTTTAGCTTTTCGCAAAAAATTCCTTATTTTCTTTCAGGGGGTAAACTGCACTGTAAATATATGCTTTCTTCGGCATAGTTTCCCCAAATTATCCAAATTGTACGATTTTCTCTAAGCCAGACCGGTAAAAACATTCGGCCCATCCTATTGTGTTTACATTAATAAATAGTTATGTATTTCATTAATGAATTGTAATACATATTCATGTTCATAATAATTATTTTAGCTTATTTTTCAATAAGTCAGATAAACGTACACTCAGGAAAAACAATTGCATTTCCAACTACTTTATGTTTTCATTCAAGTATTTTTGTTGGTTGAAATCTCAAAAACTTTGCTCTTGTTTTAAATACAAAATTGTTATTTATAAAATCAATCAAAAATTTTTTGAATCAAGTTAAGAGTTGTTGAAAGTTTAAAAACGGAAATTGTTGTTTCAGAAGCAAAACTGTCAATAAAATTTAAGAATAAAATGGTAAATGTTGAAATTTAATGACCATAAATTGTTATTTCAAGAAAAAAATGATAACATTTTGTCTCTGGACACAAGAGTTACATCAGACTATAATTCGATTAGTTTCTGCGTGTCGCGAAGATCAAGTTCGCACGAACTTATATTTATCTTCTAAAAGCGTATTATTAATCCAGAGGTAACCTTTTCGCGGATCTTCAGTTTTAAGGAAATAATCATCGTTCATCAATTATATATTAGGTCAGATTTTTGCTGGAGTAAAAACTGTTCAACTTCTTTTTCGAGTTCGAAAAGGCGTGCAGAACCCTTATTCTTCATATATACTTAGTATTTATTTGAAAATTTTTTGATCTTTAGCAGACCGTCAAAAAAAAAAAAAAAAAACGTGGCAGACTAATAGCGGAAAGACACATGTTAAGGTGATATTATTGTTAATAAGCGAGCCAGGCACTTGAATGTTTAATTTAAAATATTGCAACATCAAACCCCAAAATTTTATACCTTGAAATTTCAAAAATAAACTGCGACTAGTTTGCATAACAATTCCTTCCTTGAAAATATAAAGCCCATTTGAACATTTGAAAAAGTACCACGACAGGTTATTTAAACACAAAGCTTTCCTCCGAAATACAAAAAGTATCATTCGCAGATAAAAATATTATATTACCTAATATTTATTCGTAAGCATTTACCAGATATGCCCAGAAGAGCCTGTGTATTCAAATAATTCATACAAATAAAGAGTATTTCAATCAAGCTCTACGTATGTGACTGTACAGATTTTTTTATTTTTATTTGGTTTTTTCTTATTGTTTATTTAATAGTTTACAGCGAACCATAAATACAATAAATGCATGAAGCTAAAGACTCAACATAAAAACTCTGTTGCTGATAAAACAAGGCCTGTGGCATGAACAAAGGAATCATGCGCATGTTACACAAAATGATGGCCATACTGTACCAGGTAACTTTGTGAAACAAGTGTACGTTATTTAAAAAAAATTCACCCCCCTTGATATTCATCATTATTTTGAGTGATTTTTACGTATAAAGTTCTTATCTTTAATGTTGTACAGAATGTATCATAGTTTTTGTAACTAATGTAATTTTAAAATATGTTTTGTTTGTGTCGTGTTTGTTTTTCTTAAAATCGTATGAAACTTTTTGGACCCTTTTTACAAACGAATCAACACGTGAACTTTTTTGACTTTTTAACTCACTGTCGACTGCGAGCCTGTACTGCCGCGCACACACAACGGTTTTATACCACCGTACACATCTGTTATTCATACACCCCTTAGCAGAACCACAGATGTTGCCTGCATTGTCCGAATTGAGCACCTTGACAGGTACCCCACATTTTGTGTCTGTCTGTCTACAGGGCAAGTTTCAAATACAAGGCTGCGCTACACGTCACTGCTTTTGGAAATTGTTTTCTACCCTAAGAACCTAACCACCTCGTTACGAGTTGGTGCCACGATGTCTGCTACGGCCAGATAGCTGATGCCTCGTGGAAAACAATCTCTCGTCGTTATTTGGTCGTGTATTTGCAGTCTCTCTCACGTTCGAAGTTCGAAACAAATACTCTGCCATAATTTTTCGACTGTTCAAGGTTAAGGAGAAAAGTGTAGTGTCTGCCGAGAGTCAAGCATTACTTCAATATGTCTAATGAGTCCAACAGGTAGATGTCAATTTTAAAAGCAAAGAAATATCGAACGGTGTGAATTACGATTGTATGGGATTAAAATACAATTTGAATGTTTTTTTGTCTAATTAGCCGTATGTTCATGGGTAAATTTTTATTTCTAAATGTTTAAAAATTCCAAATATAAACTTTCTCTGGTAGCTGGTAGCATTAGCACCACCATGAAGCACTCTATTTACATATGTATGTAAATTTGTGCCTACTCGTACATATTGAAAAGTTTCAAAATAAAAACTTTTTGCCAGTTTTTTGATACTTGGGACAGCTGTACTTTGACAATGGAAAAATATTTTTTTTTTTTTTAAATTGTAATTGTACCAAAGATTAGACCTTAAATGTAAAATCAGTTGTTTTTGATAGATTTGCATTTTTCTCACTCAAAACGCAACATTTTTTTTAGAAAAGAACGACGCGTATATGGTCATTCCTCAGAAACTTTTAACCTATTGTTGTCGTCAAGTTTTGATGTCACACACGTAAGATGCATTTAATTGAAATAGTAATTTTTTGTGAATATTGGCCCGCGCACATATTGTTCAAACATTAAAAAGTATGTGCATTCACAAAAAATTCACAAAAAATCATTACTATTTGAATGAAATGCATCTTACGTGTTTGACATCAAAACTTGACGACAACTATAGGTTAAAAGTTTCTGAGAAATGCCCATATACAATTGTATTAATTTTCAAATTGCAATAACTATCAACGGCGAGTCCCACAAGAAAAATTGCGTGGATAATTACATGTGGTATAAATGGTTTTTATTTTATGTAAAAAATTACCATTTAGTAGTTATTCAATAAAAACTACGTAAGTGGCGATAAATGAAAGCAAATCGGCTTATATTCAATAACGCCTGATCGGAAATTTTGTTTCTACATTCACGCACTTTTTATTGTGAGACTCACCGTTCATGAGTTATAGCAATTTGAATTTTTGAGAAATGTAAATATATTCTACGCCCTTTAAAAATGTATGTACTTAACCATAAGGCATGTACTCTCAGAAGGTATTTTTTTATATCACTGTCTAGACATTTTCCCAGCGATGTTAAGTATTTATTTGCCAGAATTTTTTAATATCCCTGGCGAAGCCGAGGGAAATTCAAATAAGTGATAACATATCTTTGAAAGTAAAAAGTTATGCAAAACGTACAACTGATTTTGGAATTATGGGATTTTCTAAGGACCCCGACGAAGCCGAGGGTATTTCAAAACAAAATGTATCCTAAAACTTTGCTATGCAAAATATCTATGGAAGAAAAAAAAAATCATGCAAATCGGACAAATAGTTCTTGAGTTATGGAGACACAGAGAGACAGACAGACAGACGTTATACTTTATATAGTAGAATGATATATAATGTTTTAAATTAAGAATTATAAAATTTTTTGATAACTTTTATGTCTTGAAAATCTTTTTAGTGTTTAATCTTATTATAACAAAATATTGAATCTTAAAATTCTATTGACACATAGATCTTTTGACCGTCATGAAAATAAAGGATATTTCTAAAACACCAAATTTTCGATTGTTTCGTTAATTTTTTTGTGAGGCAGCATCCGTTTTCAGGGTTAATAACAATATTTTCCTCTTATCTCAAATTCTCTTTGCTTTATTATTTCACGAATTTCATTCTCTTAAATGAATGGCAAATTTCAAGTTTTTTCGAACTTTCATCAGGATATAAATTACTGAGCAACACGTTGCTCCTATTCAGTCAACATTTGGCCATTAGAGGTAATTTTTGCACTTGTAGCTGTCCCCCTGGTAGTGTCGAGCGGCAGCGGGTGAAGCAGGAGATATTTTAACACGCTGAGAATTCACTTGAAAGGATAAAAGACAAGTGTTGCTTATATCCTGTTGCTGTGGCACACTGAGAGCAGAAGTGATGCAACAGTGAACAAGTGAGGTCGTTAGAGGCGGAAATATAAAAAGACAATAAAAGATAAACAAAAAAGGAGCAACAAGTTAAAGTGTCCATACTGACAAAATAATTTCAATTGAAAGCTAAAAAAAACAAATGTAAACTAATTAATTCATGGATTCAAAAAGAAAAGGCTGTGCAAAAATGACGCTGAACGCCATAGTGCATTGCGTCAAGAACTTTCATTCCATAAAATTGTTCCAAATGAATAATAATAAAACTTCTAAATATTGCCAAATAAAATATCTAATTGAAAAATAAAACAACGGTTTACAAATATAATCAAAAACCTATTAAATATTAAATTTTTAAATCACTAACTTAACACCAGTGCAAATATAGAACTTTATATATGTAGATATTTATGTGTATACATAATTAATGTGTTTTCAAGTTCTTGTTAATTTATGTAAATTAAGCAAAGTGAATTCAAAAGTTGAAAAAATTTTATAAATTTTAGTCAGAAACAATACATCAGGTTATATGTTTTTTGTTGGTAAGTGGTGAAATAAAAAGGAAAATCCGCCAAACTGTCGAAGTAAACTTATTGTCAAGTTCTAACCAAATTCAAAGAGAAACCAGCAAAATGTAAGTTTTTTTTATTTCATAAATGCAAATACTAAGTCAATTTTAACATTATTTTTATAATCTAAACAGTTACTAGCTCCATAATATTTGGTATTTTTTATATAAATAAGCCTTGAGATTATCTAAGCATAAGAAGTTCTTTATATAAATTATTTATGGTGACCATAGGCTTACCACGGGTGCTCAAAACATTTCTTAACCCTCAAGTTGCATCACTCAGCAAATTCGTATATTTTCTTGTTCGGGACACTTTTCTAATCATATTAAAAAAATAATTAAGAAAATCCGTCTGGCGCTTTTTTTTAAATCGAATTTTCCGTTTTTGGCAAAGTTGAGATAAGTCAATAATAACATGCGAAAACGTAAATCAATAAATAGGAACACGAATAGTCATTTTTAACTATCTTTTGGATGCTGAATTCAGATCCGTTAACAAAATTGCTCTATCACTACAGAATTTTGAGATATCCTAAACCAAAAATTAACAAAATATAAGATTTTACGTGATTTTTTCCTACTTTTGAGGTTATGCAACAAGAAAGTGTAATACATTGTCATAAAACCTGTTATGTTAGTTAAAAGTTCATATATTTGTCTACAAAACTCTTTTTAAATTATATCAATATCTTCCTTTTTCTTGGAGTTATCGTCACCTAAAAATTTAAAAAGAAACAAAAACAAGATTTTCGACTATGTTGGAGGCTACATAGAGAACTCACGAAATTTTTTTGGTCTTTTATACAAACTTATATCTTATAATCACTTATAATCATTTATTGTCTTCAAAATGAGCTATCAATTGGTCATCTACGATTTTTTTTTTTGCAAAGTTATGAGCTCTTTAAACATGAGCTCATGAAACACAAAAACTTAATGCCAAAACAAGTAATACACTGAAGCTACACCCAAAAAAATCTGTTGTAAAAGTGTAGCAAAATGCTGTATGTTTTACAGCATTTACTTTCATTTTTCATCCCATATCTTTTGCAGTTAATATTACAATTTTGTTATACATTTGAAAAATTAGCTGTGAAAAATAAAATATTTGCTGTAGATTTCACAACAAAAAGAAGTTTATATCGATAATTTTAACAAATTTCTGGTAGAAATTATTGTTTTGCTGTAAAATTAACAATTAATTGTGAATTCGATTATATCAACTTTTAAATTAGCAAATCCACAGAGAGTTGTAAAATCCACAACAAAACGTTGTTAAAACTACCGCAGCAATTTTTTTGGGTGTAAAAAATTAGTGTGCTTAAAATTGTTGTAACGAAGATGGGAAGACTCGTAGGTGACCACTCGATGGCTGATTTTGAAGACGAGGGATTGTAGTAAGTAATTCAGTTAGTATAAAAGAGCAAAAAAATTTTGTGCGTTCTCTATGTAGCCTCCAACATAGTGAAAAATCTTGTTTTTGTTTCTTTTTAAATTTTTAGGTTAGGATAACTCCAAAAAAAAAAAGAAGATATTGTAGACAAAGATATGTACTTTTAACTAACATAACAGGTTTTATGACAAAGTATTACACTGTCTTGTAGGAAAAAATCACGAAAAATCTTATATTTTGGTAATATTTGGTTTAGGATATCTCAAATTCTGTAGCGATAGAGCAATTTTATTAACGGATCTGAATTCAACATCCAAAAGTTAGTTAAAAATGACGATTCGTGTTCCTTTTTATTGATTTTAGTTTTCGCATGTTATTTTTGACTTAACTCAACTTAGCCAAAAACGGAAAAATCCATTTAAAAAAAAAGCGCACGACAGATTTTCTTAATTTTTTTTAATATGATTAGAAAAGTACCCCGAACAAAAATATATACGAATTTGCTGAGTGATGGAACTTGAGGGTTAAAAAATGTTTTGAACACCCGTGCAACGTTCGTGTAAGAACTAACAATGAATTTGAAAAAAGTTTTAAAAAAAACAAACAACAAAAAAACAAAAACGCATTTGGAAACAGGATACTATTCCTCATTTTCTCAAAAATCTATCAATCTATTCTCCAAGTTTTATGGATTTTTTATAAAAACCATACCACTGATTTCAAAAACAAATCTTAATACACATAGTAAATAGGTCGTTTTTACACGATCTGGGTACGAGATCTCATCCGATTATACACAAAAATTAAAAAATGCATTTCAAAAAAATTTAAACTCGTTTTTCTCAAAATTAATTGTAGTTGCAACCCCACGATATAACCTCATAAAAACATTACAAGATTTAATACATTAAATACTCGATCAGTTCTCCTTCCTCTCCTCATGTTGAATATCGTTTTCTATCATTTTGAAAAAATTATTAAATCGTACGAATATCCTTATTTAATGTAGTCTTAGCAAACATATATATTTTTTGATAACAATTTTTAATGAATAAACACTTTTTTTAAGAAATACTTTTGTTTAAACCTTTTGTATTGGATCACGAGCCAATCCGGAGTAGTTAAAAAGTCGTTTTCTTGATTGAAAAAAAAAAAATAAATACAAAAAGCTATATTAAATTACAGAAATGAGTCTAAAACAACACAACCGAAATAACCTTGATATTTACCTTATTCGAAAAATTTTGTCCAACACTTATTGAAAACAAAAACTGGCTAAGTACTAACTGCAAATTTGATGTCTGAATCTTGCTGTGTGCTGTACCAATGTGTATATATTATTTTCTAGTATTCAACGACACGAAGTTAGGAGAACTCGGCTGCAACTCTAATCTTATTATATCTACCGAGGTACTGGTCAAAGAGTTTTTCTGATATTTCCCATTGTTTGTGCTATCACTTGCAAGTTTCTTTTCATCATTTCTGTTAGTCAGTATGGTTATTGACCTAATGAAGTTATTAATGTAAGGTCATGCCAGCTATTTTTTCCTCAAATATTCTCCACATAAAAAGGCCTGTCAGTATGCTATATTATTTGATATTTCATTATTTGCTCAACAAATACAATTCACATTACTTAACAAGCACTTTTTCTTATCATGTGGCTTAAAATGTTCAAGTTTGCATTACCAAAGCAGCAGAGTTAGTCACAACTTCTATATCATAAATAAATCTAGTTAACGCAACAAAAACCCCTGTCCTGTTGAAATGGATTCTTAAGGAAATCTCTTTATGATCACGAAATTGCTTGATTTGGCGTAATGTATTGAAACTTTTATTTAATACTCAAAATTTCATTACTGTATTTAAAATGAAACTAAATAAATTACCAACCATTTTTCATCCCAGTTTCACTTACCTGGACATTGGTTAAAGGTCGACTTCAACGACCACAGCCACTATACCAAGGCAACCAAGCGAAAGCTTCTGGTTGCTGCATCGCAAATCGCATTACAATTTATTAGGCGTAAATGCAAATAAATCTACACTTGCACATTTACACATCCATCCATACATACATACATACATGCACACATGCACAAGTGTAGTATACGTTTAAGCGACAACGCCAACCAGCACGCACACACGTAAATTCATTGCTAATGAGTGTAAAGGACAATGCAACATAATGGGAGCGTATCACACAGGACATCAACTAGAACATGGACTAAGACAACAACAATGACATATAAGGCTTTAGGGAATGCAACATCGTGTGTATATGCGTTGATGTTAACAACGTGATCACAGTAACGACATTCGCAATGACTGCAAATTTGAAAGGATTTCCGATATTATCTTTTGTCTACTTAACCTCCAATTACACAGGTGTATAAAATTTTTAAGTTTTTCTGCGAATCAAATGATTCATATTGATTTCGATTATTTCGAGTGTGCTGAGCCAATTTTCTTTGCTTTCAATTTAAATTTTTCAATTTATTAATAAATAATTCAGTAGTGCCTTAGGACTAAGTCTTTTATAGCACAACAATGAGCATTATAACATAAGCGGAATTACATAAAACTTATATTGAGGGGATTCCTGAAAACGTGTTAAAGCCTCGAAAATCTCGTAAACTCATAAAATACGAAATTTGACAGTTTTACGAGTTTACGAGGTTTTCGAGGCTTTTACACGTTTTCAGGAATCGCCTTATTATATTTATTATTCATTAGAAAAATATAATTTAAAATTTAATAAACTATATAAAAGGATAGATAAGGAGAGAAAGGTGAGAGAAGAAAGAAAGGAAGAAGAAGAAAAAAAAAGAAGAGTAAAGTCAAAGTAGAGATACCTTTAGTGGAGTCAATAAAGCCTTTTAGATGGAAGTCCTCAAGAACAGCTCCAATTTTTAAGTTTTTTTTTTTAAATTTTGTTTCTTTATTTAAAATCAGAAATATTTTGGAGCGCGGTCGGAATTATATAATTTTTTAAACAACATTTAAGAACTTCTAGAATTGTTGTATCTTATATGGATTCTGAGATATCTTCTCTTTTTATAGGGTCTAAAATTGTGTATATAAAAACTGTTTCCATGTGTTTCTCAAGAACGGCTTAAGCGAATTTAGTAAAATTTTGGAAAATGATGAGACAGACTTTGACTTAGTATAAACTTATGAAGAGGCGTGACACCGCCCTAAACTTTTAATTTGATTTGGTCATATTTTTTGACCCGTATAAGATAATTTGATGAAAATTGATACATAACTAGTGCCTTATAACGCCCACTTTTTACCACTGAAAATTTTGATATTTTGTTTTTAATATTACTCGAATACAAATTTTGATGAAAATCAAAATTTTCAATGGTTAAAAAGTGGGCGTGACACTTTTCCGATTTCGCCCAAATTTTGCCCATTATAAGGCATAGTGTATAATAGTGTACCAGTTTTCATCAAGTTATCTTATACGGGTCAAAAGATATGGCTAAATCAAATTAAAAGTTTAGGGCAGTGCCACGCCTCTTCATAAGTATATATAAAGGGTGTTTTTTTTAGAGGTATAGAACTTCGAATTGAAATAAAACACAAGAAAATCGTTTTAATGTCCATCAATTTGGCTTTATTGGAAGGATAATTTTATGCCATTAATGTTTAAATATGATTTCAGGCATGTGGCCGCCGCAAATGGCTCGAATAAAGCCAATTCTACAGATCCAATTTTCTACCACTTTTTCGAGCATATGGGGCCGTATGTCGGCAATAACGCCACGAATATTGGCTTCCAAGTCCCCTAACGTTTCTGGTTTGTTGGCGTAGACGAGCGACTTCACATATCCCCAAAGAAAATAATCCAATGGTGTCAAATCACACGATCTTGGTGGCCAATTGACAGGTCCATTCCACGAAATTATGCGCTCATCGAATGTTTCCTTCAATAAATCGATTGTGACGTGCGCTGTGTGGCATGTAGCGCCGTCTTGTTGGAACCACAACTCATCCACATTCATGCCATCCAATTCGGGAACAAAATAGTCGGTTATCATGGCTCTATACCGGTTTCCATTAACGGTAACTGACTCTCCAGCATTATTTCGGAAGAAGTATGGCTCAATGACTCCACCAGCCCATAGAGCACACCAAACAGTCAGTTTTTGTGGATGTAATGACGTCTCAAGGGTCTCATGTGGATTCTCTTCACTCCAAATGCGGCAATTCTGCTTGTTGACGTAGCCATTCAACCAAAAATGAGCCTCATCACTGAACAAAATTTTGCGATGAAAATCAGCATCGAGATCAATCTCATTTTCGGCCCATACACCAAAATCACGACGCATTGCATGGTCTCGCGGCTTTAATTCTTGCACAAGCTGGATCTTGTAAGGTCGCAAGCCAAGATCTTTGCGCAAAATCTTCCATAAAGTTGATGGACAAAGCTCCAATTGCTGTGCACGGTGGCGAATCGATTCATTCGGGTCCTCTTCAACATTTTGCTCTACAGCGGCAATTGTTTCTTCGGTGCGCACTGGTTAACCGAATTTATTGCTCTGATGGACGATTATGTCGACCATAAAATGGACGGAGCTTGCGGTAAACTTCGCGAACTGAACCATTATTTTCGAAATAAATTTGCACGATTTGCAAGCGTTGTTCTTTTGTCACCTTGTTCATGATGAAATGGCAAACCAAACTGAACATAAATGACATTAGAGTTGCCAGATTTGACCACAAAATGCCAGTTTTATCTCTATTCAAAAAACAAACCTCTAAAAAAAACACCCTTTACTAAGTCAAAGTCTATCTCATTCTTTAGTATATGCTAATGCTCATTATATTCCAAAGTTTCATTAAAATCGCTATAACCGTTCTTGACAAAAACATGGCAACAGTTTTTATATACACAATTTTAGACCCTATAAAAAGAGAAGATATCTCAGAAACCATATAAGATACAACAATTCTATAAGTTCTTAAATGTTGTTTAAAAAATTACATAATTTCGACCGCGCTCCAAAATGTTTCTGATTTTTAAAAAAAAAAAAAATCTAAATTAAAAAAAAAAATTAAAAATCTGAGTTGTTCTTTAGGACTTCCTCATTTTGCCAGTTTTTTGGCTTTATTGACTCCACTACTTGGATTTTTTGTATTGATAAGCCCATGTAAAAACAAAAGAATTTGAATATTTAAATAGTCCATCAAACAACAACCAAGAATACGCTTACTTATTGTTGAGATATTGTTTCGCTCGTGCAGTTTTGCTGCGAGGTGTGCATTCATTTCAATTGTCCTGCTGATACTTGAAATAAAGAGAATTCATTGAAATCGAATAAAAATAATAAGTTTTAGTTGACGAAATTAAAAATTTTTACCAATTCAATAGTTGTTTATCAAAAAAATTCAAGTTTAAATATTTTTATTGAAATTTTTTCAATTCAAAAATATTGAGCTTTAAAGAAAGTCGGATAAAAAATCACATTTCTATTCTTGTTTTAGTGAAGATTTATTTAATTGAGATTCCAATGAAACACGCCACACAGTGTCGCGAGCGGCAAAAACTAGTAAACGTTATCCGATTTTGAAAAAATATTGCGCAGTGGTGCTTTTTGTTAAGATTATGAGAATTTTAGAAAATGGGCGTGGTCCGCCCCTTTTTAAACTTACTCCCAGTACAAAAGTATTAGTATGGGGTGATTTTTTTAAAAGTTTTTTATACAATTAAAAAGGTTAAATATTACCCTTTTAAATGCTTTTTGATTTTTTACGATCGAATAAGAAGCAAAAAAGTTATAGCAGTTATAACTTAAAATTAAAGTGAAATATTTCAGTTTAGGAAATTCACTCATTTTAGAAAGCAAAAAAGAAGACTTTTACTTAAAAATATTGAATTCAAAAGCTAAGCAGTTAAAAAGATGAAATTTTAAGCTTTAAAATGTTTTTTTGATATATTCTGATCAGTTAAGAAACAAAAAAGTTATGAACGTTAGAGTTCAAAGTTATTATGATATATGTATTTACAATTTTGGTACTCGCTCGTTTTAGAAAACGAAAAAAATAACTCTTAAAAATTACTTATCTCAGTCAATTTTTATGCTAGAAAGATGTTTTGAAAACCAAAATGTGCAGAATTGCATCAACTTTAATTTTTTTTTTTTTTTTTTTGACTAACAGTTTTTAAGTTATTTGCCAAAAATTGAATTTTTTGATCTTTAAACCCCTCAAAAAGGAGGTTAAACCTCCTGTTGAGCTGAGAATTTTTTTATGTAAGGTAACTATGGCCCAATAAACATCTGTGTCAAGTTTCAAGCCCGCAGAAATTTTTTTCTTTCAGATATTTAATTTTACTCTCCTAAGAATATTAATTTTTTATTGAATTTTAATCGAGGTTACTTTAGAAAATTAACGAAAAAAAAAAAAAAAAATGGGGCACATTGGGGCACATTGGGGCACTTTTTTTTCATATACTTATACACTACACTTACCTCTTTTGTTTCTAACTAAGGCAATAGGGTCTTTTGCGTCATTATTTTTTTTATGGTCTCCCAAACTTTTCTTAAGAATTCACAAATAAGCAAAAAAACATATGTCCAATAAAGTAATTGTAAACAAAAGGTTAATAAAAAAATCTGCTCAAAAATTTCTCTACTACATAGGAAAAATGTCATTTATTCCTTAAAAGTTGGTTTTAACTAAAGTATTAAGTAAAATAGGCCTGCTTTAGATTTAAGAATCATGGAACGATTTTTTTTTTTTTTTTGTTGCATTTGTTCTCTCTTTCCAAAACTCTAAGCATATTTATGCTATTAAGATATATAATTTTTTTTTTTTTTAATTTCTATTAGCTTAAGTGTACTTAAAAATATGCCATCCTCGATAAGTTTATATTTTTGACTTTAACTTGACCCTTTTGGCCGCAGTCACGACACTGTGCGCCAGTCGAAGTATTGTCGCAACTCGAAAAACAGTTTTTTTTTTCAAGTGCAGCAATACTGCATGAGTTTAGCACACTTCAAATATTCGTTTGATTCTTAACATTGCTGTAAACTAGTGTAAGCAAATCTTTTAAAAATAACTATTCGCATTTGAATTGGATTCATTTTGAAATTTTTGTTTTTTGAGTAATGTGTGGTTTGTGATTCCCTTAAATTTAGATAATTAAACGGAAAAATTTAATAATGTTCCAATCACAAGCTAATAAGCGGATTCACTGTGTAAAATTGTATTAAAAATTTAAGTGAGTGGCTGGTTACTGAAAATGAGTACTGAAAACTTGATAAGTTCGATGGATAGGATAGTCAATACTCTCCTGAAACTACACAGTCATGTTAACCGCCAATTCCTTTTGTTGATTCCATAAGGCAAGTGCACATCCGCGCGAAAATGTAAGAACATTTTTTCACCGTCAAAAAATAAAAATAGAAAAGCCAAACGATGAAGAAAATTGAGGTGATTTCAAATCAGAAAGAATTTTTCAAATCGGTCAATCTCAATTTTTTTAAGTCCCGATTTATTGAAAAAATTACCAATTTGTAGTGAAAGAAAATGAAAAAACGGAGGTACGGAGGACAAAAAAAAACTAGGTAAGTTTTGAAAAAAAAAAAAAAATTCAAATACAAGCAATTCGTGTATTTTAGAAATAGCAAAAATTGTACACTTACTTAAAAGTTGCTTATCTCGGTCAATTTTTACGCTAGAAAGATATATAAAAAACAGAAATGTTAGAATTATATTAGCTAACATACAATATTTAACTTAACGTATTTTTTTACCCCCCTATTTGAGAGTTTGAATATTATAAAAGTCAGTTTTTTACAAATTGTTCAAAAGATATGCGTCACATAAAAAATTATTTTTAATAAAAATTATAGCTAATGTAATTCTGCACATTTCCGTTTTGTAAAAATGTTTCTAGCATAAAAATAGACCGAGATAAGTAACTTTTAAGTAAGAGTCCAATTTTTGCTTTTTCTAAAACGCACGAATTGCTTGTGTCTGAATTTTTTTATTCAAAAGCAATCTTGTTTTTTCTGTCTGGTCCAATCTTTAAATTTTTGATGTTAAATTGTATCTTTAATCATTACGCTTAATAGTAGCTTTTGTATGTTTTAAATTCTTTCTTTTTTTATTTTCTTTCAGTACAAATTGGTAATTTTTTCAATAAATCGGGATTTAATAAAATTGAGATAGACCGATTTGGAAGTTTTTTTCTGATTTGAAATCACCGCTATTTTCTTTATCGATTGGCATTTCTATTTTTATTTTTCGGCAGTGAAAAAATTTTCATACATTTTCGCGGGGGATGTGCACTGCCTTATGGAATCAACAAAAGGAATTGGTGGCTTACTTGACTGCGGAATTTCAGGAGAGTATTGGCTATCCTATCCATTAAATTTACCAAGCTTTCAGTACTCATTTTAAGTAACCAGCCACTCACCTGGAAAAGTTGGAGAAAGAAACCCAATTTTAGGAAACGCGCTGGATGCTATAGAATTCAAGCAATAGGAAAAGTAATCTGTGTTTGCGTTTCCATTTTATATCAAAAAATAAATTAATTAGCAACATTTGGAGGTATATGAAATACGCTTCCGTGTTTTCAAAATTTTAAGTTCCATTTCACAAAAATTACAGTTTTCTGTAACTTTTGGTAGATTTTTTAACTTTTATAAGCAATAAAAAAAAAATAGAATTTGAAAAATTTTTAATGCTACCAGAGATGTGCTTCTATTGTGCTCTTTTTGGAAACAGCTTCATTTCTTCCCGTTGGGTAAGGATAGGGGAACTGATGCTATTGTGGTATAGTTTTTCAATGTGGTATAGTCGCATGTCTTCGATTTGGGTATGAACCAGGGATGTGTTGCTGTCATGCACCAAACAATATTTTTCCGATGTCAGTTCAGCGAAACGTAAGTCGCGTGTGGTTGATTTTTTTTCCGGATTTTTTGCAAAAAAATGTTGTTAAGAAAAAGTTGCTTTTTGGTGAAGTTTTATTTATATTCAATAAAGGTAAGTACTAAGTATTGCGAAATAAGGGTTTAACTGTGTAAATTCACAAAGTTTCCCATTTTATTTTTAGAATTTTGTAATTTCTAAAAAGTGGCCAGTGTGGTATAGTAGGGATTCGCTAATGTGGTATATGAATATTTCTTGATATTCTTAACATTATTTGATGGCTGTGTATTTTTTAATAAGAACTTATAGTTTGAGAAGCAATGTAAATGTTATTATGATCTTGTTTCTTACCTTTCAAACTTTGTATTTGGTTGTATGGTTAAGTATACCACATTACCCTACTTATATGTACCACATTACCAGCCCACTTTAGAAGTACTGATCAGTATATATACCACATTGCGCCACCATATATACCACATTATCTGCGAACTTTTTGAAAACAGCTTTTTTGACTTTTTTCAGATTTTGACCATAAATAACTTTTTTTAATGAAATTGCACACATTTTATTGAAAAATATTCTGATCAGCATAATAAAATTTGGCTGAAATTGATTTAGCGGTTCTCTTGCAAATTTCAAAAAACGATTACCTATACCACAATAGCATCAGTTCCCCTACATGTGAATTTAAATTTTCTTTTAACTTGGGGATTTTTTCACAAAAATACGGTCACAATACTATATCTTTAATGGCTACAAATAGACGCTAGTGGGAAAATCGTATCACTTTCTGTACATGTGTATTAGCCCAACGGGAAAAAATTAAGCTGCTACCAAAAAGAGCGCAATAGAAGCACATCTCTGGTAGCATACAAAATTTTTCAAATTCTATTTTTTTTTATTGCTCATAAAAGTTAATAAATCTACCAAAAGTTACAGAAAAAAATGGAACTTAAAATTTTGAAAAACTTCCACGGAAGCGTATTTCATATGCTTCCAAATGAGTGCTTCCACGAAAGCTTATTTGAAGCGTATTTCATGTGCTTCTGAAGATGTGCATCTCCGCTAAGACATGCTGTGTTAACAAAGATAAGCATTGAGAGCAGGACTGGAAGCAGCTTCTTGCTTCCCTAGAAGCGCAACTGAAGTCGTTTCAATGAGCTTCCGTTTCCCTTTGGGTATCTATCATGTATCCTCCTGCGGATCTTTTATCTTTTTTTTAATTAAAATTTAAATTCATGTATCTTCAATAAAAACATGTTGGTCTTGGACCTGAGTTTAAGTTTACCCAACTTCATTTTTAATAAACTCCTTAAGGTCTCTGTTTTATATATGAAAATAATTGAAGATGTTTTCTTAATTTTTATTATTTTTTCTGCTCAGTTTACTATGTGCCTCAAAACTAAAAGTATTTGTCACAAATTAAATAGACATTAGGACTACCGTTGACATATGTAGAAACAATTTTTTGCTTTGAAAAATTTTAACTTCTTTTAATTTTTCGGTCCGGAAATGGCCTTTGTATTTTATGTATTTATCCTTTTTTAGAGGCTTATTACTCAAAAAGTAGGAACCCAATTTAAAAATGGTAAAAGTACGGCTTTTTGATAGTAGCAGATTATTAAATTTTTGTCAAGCCATTTTTATCAACTCAGAACTTCTGTATCATTGTACTATAACAATAACCTTATGTCACATCCAGAAAACATCAGAAAGTATTGAACTGAACCATTTTAAAGCCAGATTTGACCATTTTTAGATACAAAACTAGATCAACAGGAATTTTGGCCTATTTTGTAAAACCGCAAAAAAAATAAATAAATTTTGTTGTCCGTCCTTGCCCCCATAGGCAAATCCAGAATCCGCAACTGCATACCTTAATAGAAAAGACCCATAATTTTGTTGTCGTTGTCGCTTAATTTTCAATTCGTACGCGCTTGTGAGATACACCAATATAAATCATAGAACCGGAAATAACGAAAACTCGGCAACAACATTAAACCACTTCTATGATGACCACAACAACACAGTGGACCGTCAGTCATGCGTTTGTTGAACATATCCCGGTCATTTTTCCGCAACCTTACGCCACGTTTCTATCGGAAATCGTCCCTTATGCTCGAATGAAAGTTTTCACTCAATTACGTTTTAAGACTTAATTCAGAAATTGGAGCCCACACACACGCATTCGATAGACCCATTGCGAAAAAGAAAGAATGAAAAATCACACACACATATACTTTCAAAACACTAACACATGTACATATACGTACATAGTATGCTATTTTGTTATTTAAAAATACGTGCACAGCGACAATGTAACAAATTTTATTGAGAATCGAAAAAAAGCCAAACAAATTCCTTTCGAGTATCAGTGAAATGTTTGCCTTCTTTTAATGGGGTCTGTGCGGCCAAGAAAGAAAATGGATGGATAACGTAAAGCTGGTCACTGTGAACTGTGTTTATTTAGGATGCTTTACAAGGTGTATTCGTATGTTGGTATGTTGGGCCGGAAGCTTACAGGATGCTGTCTCGATGAGCTAAGCTTATGAACCGTAGGGAATATAGAAGTAGAAATTGTTAGCTGAAATACGAACGAACAGAACAAGTAGAAGCAGGACAAACAGTAGTAAAGGCAATCGATTTTATAAGAAGTAGAAGTTATCGGTTTTCAATTGATGCGGTTGGGAGAATGCAAGGCGAGGGGCACTCTGTTGAAAATTCTGACACATGAATGAAAGTATAAATATTGTTATTGGTCTCACAGTAAAGTAACAATTTTATGAATTCAACAGACGGTTGGTAGGGACAACACTTTGTTAACCCTTGTATATCCTTGCCATTAAAAAAATTTAAAATTTATGGAACTGTTGTTAAGTAATTGAAAATGGTGTTATATCATTCAAATGTCTTTGACCTGGTTTCACTCGGTAATTTTTAATATTTATAAATTAAACAGAAATGATCTGAAATCGCCCCTTTGGCAAAAGAAGAAACATGTGTATATCACCACAGCCTTAGCGAAAAGAATTCATTATCTGTGTCAAAAATTAATTATACAATCATCATCTCAAATTTTTCGAAATTTAAAGATGGGTTCTCAAATTTTTATAAAAAATCACAAAGCTGATCTAAGTCTCATTATTAGTTCTGCGAAAAATTTTTTTTTTGCTATTTATGGGAATGGAATTTCAGAGTGTGCAAGTAGTGTTTTTTCGAAAAATCGATGCAATTGTTTTTTCTAAGTCCCGCCATTTTGTCAAAAATAAATTTTCTCAATTTTTGTTTTCGGATTCTTGTACCATTTTAACTTCCATTTTTAAATTTGGAAAACTTTAAAAATTCACAAAATGGCGGCTATTTGGTGAAAAATCTTAAAAGTTGATTTTTTAATTTTTTCTTACAGAAAGATGGATGAAAAACAAACATTTTGTAGAAGACTTGTTTTGCGCTAAATGGCTGTGAGAGCCAAGGAAATTTTTTTTCCAAAGAGTCACGTGACAATTTTTTTTAACTATGTTTTGTACTTTGATTTACACTCACTAGGTGGCTAAAAAAAAAATTTCAAAGCAGAAGAATATAACTTCCATTGCTAAGAAAATACAAGGTATACAAAAAAACCAATATTATACTTATCCATACTTAGCACTCAGATCAACTCTGTGAATTTTTATAAAAATCTGAGGAACCATCTGCAAATTTCAAAAAATTTGAGATGATCATAGCCAATAAACTTTGTTGTTTATTTGTAAAAATATTTTGATGAGTGCAGAAAACTTACGTGAAAAAATGGCTGAGCTACTTTTTGACCCATGAGTAATTTGGCAATTTGACACCTTTCGTGGAGTTCATAACAGTTCGATTTAAATTTTTTTATGCTTGTAAATAATTCTAAAAAAAAAAATGGCTCCTAACTTTCCAGCAAAATCAAATAAATATAAAGCAAAACACGCCAAGCGTACCAGCTGAAAATTTTTTTGTCTCCGAGATCGCTCAAATTTGGCAATATGGTAGATCCGGTGTGCAAGAACAATAACCATTTGTTGTTAAAATACAGGGTGTTGATGTTAGCGTTTTTAGTCATTTTCATGAAAAGGGTGTTTTTTCAAAAATTTACCTAAGTTTGTAAATTGATATATTTAAAAAAAAGGTCCCATTAATTTTTAAGTGTTCTTCTTATAAAAAAATTATTACTTGGTGAAAAAATTTTTTTTCACCAAAATTTTTTAAACTTAAAAATACTTTTGATTTTTTTTAAAAGTACTTTAAGCATAATTTATAAACTTTGAAATGATATATGACTCAAGATGGGATTCGGTCGTTAGATGAGAGTTTCTGGCTTTTGAACGCCCGCGGCAGGCAAAACTCTTTGTTTACTCAAGAAACAAAAAAAAAAAGTGTACTGGGTAAAATGCTCGTTCAAGAAATACGTGTCTTGAGTCATGCATCATTTCAAAGCTTATAAGTTATGTTTTAATTTAAAGAACTTTAAAAAAAAATTTAAGGGGGATTTTTTAAAAAAAATTTAAAAGTATTTTTAAGTTTAAAAAATTTTGGTGAAAAAAAATTATTTTCGCCAAGTAATATTTTTTTGTAGAAAGAACACTTAAAACTGAATGGGACCAGTTTCTTAGATATATCAATTTACAAACTTTGGTGTAAGCTATAAATTTTCGAAAAAACACCCTTTTCATGAAAATGACTAAAAACGCCAACTTCAACACCCTGCGTTTTAACAACAAATGGTACTAGGACCAAATTCTTTCGGATTATTGTTTTTGAACACTGGAAATACCATATTGCCATTTGAGCGAAATCGGAGCGTGTTTTGCTTCATATATGAAATTAGTAAAAAAAATTGCTGAGCAAAATCCATGGGTGATGAATATAGACCGAGTCCGCAGACAATTATTATTTTGAATGCCATATATTTTTTTGAATTTGTAGTACAGTGCTATTGATAAAAACTTTTTCGATCAAATGTATTTAATGCAAGGCTAAATTGCATCATGTAAAGTGTGGGGTTTTTCATATGAATACGACGAAAAACCATTGTGGCCAAAATTGGTGAAATTCACATCAATGAAATATTTCACTAAAAGGATTGAGGGTTAAGTCTGCTGCTGTTAATGTAACATAGGCAGTCGCTGAATAGATGTTGTTTCACAAAGTTTACATTTATTTTTGTATGATATATTGATTTGTTGTCTATAAATAAATAAAAACAGAGACGAATTTGAGAAACATGCGTAAAGTTCTGAAAATGGTTTACTTTTTTCTAAAAATACTTTTTGACGATCTTCTTTAAAAACAATATTAACACTGAACTTAAAAATAACTGATTTGGAATTAAAAGCTCTTGGAAATTAGCGAAATACAAATTCACTCTTCAAAAACACTACTATTTAAATAAACACTACAAGACCTTGACTGTATTGCCTTATTTTATCAAAGCCACCTGCGAGACACTTAGTACTTGAAATGCACTTTATTTGATATATTGAATACTCTTTACTTAACCTAATAAACTGAGCGAATGAAAATAAGTACATACTTATGAATCACCCGACCTTCAATCTACCGGCGTCAATCAAACCCTTTGGATACCATTTCGGCCAACTGTTACCAGTTGCGCTATAGCAATCAATTAATAATAAAATTGTATCGAATTTTTTTCAATGAAAGGCTTAACATAATGAATGGCACAGCGAGTTACAACTTTAAAATGGAAATTTCGAATGGTTTTTACCATAGTTTAATTTTTATTACCTATTATATGGCATTTTTTAATAAGTCAAAGCCATAAAAACTTTAAATTCTCTTAGAATATTAAATTTCGTACTATACAAGTTGATTTTTAATTTCATATTTTAAATGGCGGCGCGGCACCAATAATTTTTTTCTTTTTCTTAACAAAACTTATTTTTTCCGTAGGATGGTGGTCATGTCCATTGGCGGATCCAGCATTGTCAAGAGGGGGGGCCGATTGACTACATTTCTAGATAATAACAGAATGTTTTCAAAATCTTTACATACAATTTAGGTTTGAGAGAGGGGGCGATCGCCCTGTCGACCCCCCTCTGGATCCGCCACTGGTCATGTCTTTAGAACCCATATGCACTTGGTTACTAATATTTAACTCTCTTTTTTTCATCTCTACTTATTTTTGCATTTATCACCACATTTCAATCCACCTTTAATACGAAATATAATTGGTCATGTTTTTATCACGGCAGTTAACATAATTAATGTGTTTTTATGGTCTTGCTGGTGTGTCAAATTTTTAGTAAAAAACACTCCTGCCAGAGAAAAATGTATGTATATATTATACATAGATTTTTCAGATAAAAGGACTTAACCCGGCTTAATATTTTCGTTGAAACAATTACTTTGCCGCGTGTCGATATTTCGTAGCAATTATCGTGCCAAAGGTAGGGCTCAACAATTAGGTCACTTTTTGCCCAATTCTTAATTTGTGAATCATGGATTTTTGGACAACTTGGATGATTTTAAGAAGATTTCATTCTGCGTAAGTTTTTGTTAAAATGCTTTCCTGGCGAGATATTAACGCTACAAAGCGAAAAAACGATATAAGACCGATCCGATGCGTCGGCTTTAATTGCCGATATCTCGTCAGAGAAGCACTTTAACGAAAATTTGCAACAAATAAAGTCGTCTTCAAATCGTCGAAGTTATTAAAAAATTCATTTTTCACATGTTCAAAATGCGGATTGGCTTGATAGGCCGAAAAGTGACCTAATTGTTGAGCCCCTAACTTTGGTACGATAATTGATCCGAAAAGTCGCCACGCGGCGTTGTAAAGTAATTTTACACCACGTTCACCCTTTTTATCTGAAAAACTGCGATGGAAGGGTGGGAAGGTATACATGATAAAGAATGTCTCATAAGTATATAAGAAATCCTTTGCATAACAAATTTTGGCAATTGCTTTAGTTTTTACAGCAAAAAAGCGCATATCCTTATGAAAATTGTAATGCTAAGATACACAAACTGAAGTGTGTATTTTGTAGCTTATACATAATTTACTCGCTAAACGTATTAGTCTCTTTTGAGCGTAAGGGCTTGCGGATTTTACGTATGTTTTTATTCATGTGAAGGATTATTCATGAGAGACGTCTATAGCCAGAAGTGAGGCTGACTTGAAATCGGCCAAAAGGCAAAGCCAGGATTTTAATGCTTTCATAAATTAAAAGAAAATGCAATGAACACGTGTAAAGATCTCAAAATTTTATAGGCTGGCAGGCAGTCAATATAAAATGTAATTTTTAGTATTTTTAATTTCCGAACATTCAAAAGCATCAATTGAAAAAAAAGACAGGAATTAATTTTTCCCAAATGAATGTGGTGAACCATCCATTTGTGCCCAGCAATATAAAGGGAACCCAAAAAAAAAAAAATTTGTTTTTTGAAGCAACAAGCACACACTCGAAAATACTTTTATTCATATTTGTGTGCGTGTGTGTTCTTTTTTATAAATAACCAAGCACACAGATGCACTGAGAAGCGCAAACAAAAGCACACATGTTGCTGATGCTGCTGCTGCTGTTTCTGTTGCTGACACTTGAAATAATTACACGAGCATCAAATAAAATCCAAGTGAAAATGTGTAACAATTTTTCAACGCAGTCTGGACTTTTGAAAGCTTAGACCCAAATGAAAGAATGCCAGGGAGTCATTTGTTAATGTTTAAGTCGTATAATATTTAGTTCCTTGAAATGAAAATACTTTTTTATTTAATAGTCATTTTTATTTTATATTAATCCATTGGGCAAGGTTTTTTATTGATGTTTGTAAGATTTGCAAAATAGATCTTTCGAAACGGAGTACTGCAAAATATAAGGACCAAGATGTGGTTAACGATGCATATACCAGGGGCTCTTAGGTAACTCACACGTAGGGCTAGTACTTAGTTTTATGTGGTCAGTTTACCACTCAAAGTGGGAGAATAAATGAAGGGTCCCCAATAGTTTGTCTAAGTTACGCCAATCCCGGATTTCTTGTAAAAATTATTTTTGTAAAAATTTAAAACAGATACTTGTGCTGAAAACTGTTGGAATGCCATTGTAATGTAAATCATGCATATATTCGATAGTGCCTTATTCTGAATACTTCTGTATGTACATTATGAAACGTTGTGAGCACTCATTAATAATTATGAGTTTTGCCTTTTGTGCGGAGTAAAACATGTGTTTTTCTTTTCTGCTTACTTTATGAGTTTGTCTATGAGTGTGTTGCATAAATGTTAAAGTTTTTGCTTGTGTGTATTCTATTAAAACCAAATTTTTAATTCTTTGCGATATTTATGCAAATATTTAGAAGATAATTAACTTACATATTTATACTGAGGTTGAAACAAGTCGCATTTATTACAGCGAAGGACCAAATGTGCTAAAAATTACATTTTGTTTTTTTGTATGGAAATCGTTGTTTTGCTTTAACTTTTATGATGAAAATAACCACTTTTCAACAGAGATATGGGGAAATGGGTCATACATATCAAACTAAAGACTATAAAATTTTGGACCAGAAATACCATATAACTCAAAACTAGAAAATGCTGACTGAGTGCTTTTCACTTGTATAGGTACGATATATGGTCATTTCTCAGAAACTTTTAACCTATAGTTGTCAAGTTTTGATGTCAAACACGTAAGATGCATTTAATTCAAATAGTAATGATTTTTTGTGAATATTGGCCCGCGCACATACTGTTCAAACATTAATTAGTACGTGCATTCACAAAAAATCACTACTATTTGAATTAAATGCATCTTACGTGTTTGACATCTTACGTGTTTGACATCAAAACTTGACGACAACTATAGGTTAAAAGTTTCTGAGAAATGGTCATATATTTATAAAAATATAAGTATATTTATAACATTCAATGGAAAAGTAAGCTGTGACACTTCCCTTAAAAACATTATTCGTCATATTTCTGAAACGATTAAATGCATATGAATGAGATTTTACAAATATGTATATTGAGGGCACCGAAACCAATACTATCATCAACCAGAAAAATATTCATCATTCCTCTGAAGCTATTTGACACAGATGAATAAGATTTAGTACATATGTATGTAAAAGGCACCGAGACAAAAGCAAGGCAACGAGAGTGAGTATCTTATCTTTCTACTATATAAAAGTTTTCAGTCGTCGTTGCGCGCGACATCAAGTTCGCTTCCTAAGTCTTTCTTGTAGGTTCTTTCGAAAACATAAGATTTGTAAAAAATTTAACAATTTTAGTACGACATGACATAATAGCTAGATTAAACACGCAAGTACATACATCTTCTCTTCTTATACGAGCTAAAATTGTATGTACATACTAGGGATTTCAGTCCCGGGATACCGGGATCCCGGGATTCGAGCCTTTTTGCAGTCCCGAAAATCCCGGGATTAGTGCTACCAATCCCGGGATTTCTTTAGTAAGTTTTTTAGGTTAGAAAAATTGTTAGAATGTTCCAAAAATCACCAACAAAAAACGAAGTCTTACAACATTATGTTAAAATTGAACATAATAAAGAGCTGAAGTTAATCTTAGATTGCAAAACGAGATGGAGTAGTCTTTTAGATATGCTGCAGCACTTTATTATGCTTGAGAGTAGCATAAAAACAGCTTGTATTGACTTAAAGGTTTCTTCGATCCACTGTAGCGAATTTAAAATTATCACTATTGATATTATAAAGAAAGATAAATCTGCTTTGAGTAATATCATTTTTGCTAAAAGGCACTTCAGACTAGTTCTTTTATGTTTTTCTGTATGATTTTTTCTCTGACAGTCAATTTTTTATTGTTTTTAATTTATATTGTTGAAATTGTTTTAATTTTTTATTTTTCAAACAACATTTAAAAATTTGAAAACTCCTATGACTTCTATTTTCAAATAGACTCAAATCTAATGCCAAAATAACTCATATAAGTTTTCTTCTGATAAATCATTTGTGTTATAAATTTACATTCCCACTATCAGAGTTGCCATATTTGACAACTCATACGAGTTTCTGTATGACTTCTCAGATAGTCTCAAGCGGCTTTAAGCTCGTGGAAAGAATTTTATCTGACATTTTTTCATTTTTGATAAGTCCCAATAATGACTTCTGTAAAGCTCCATCTTTAAATCTCATTAAAGTAGAGATAAAACGTATTCTCTCCAGATCTGAAACTGAAACTTCTTGCGATATTGAGGACAATAGCCATAGAGTTAAAGTAAACTCATCAATAAACTTGAAAGAAAAATTAAATCTAGTTTTGAATACCACTTCAAAAAATTTATTTTCTAGAAAGTCTTATAATTTATCCGACGTTTTAATGAAAGAAATTGATATATTTTGTAATGTGGTGATAGGGGTTATTTCCTCCAGAAAACATTCGATTATCTTTCTTCAATTCAACCAACAAGTGTTGAATCAGAAAGATGCTTTTCGTGTTCAGGTTATTTACGTAATAAATTTAGATCTAAATTGGATGATAAAATAATAAATGCTTTAATTTTCCTAAAATCATATTTTAATAATAAGTAATAAAACTGATTAAAACAAAAGTTAATTCTTCCAAGTCCAACACTTGTTAAAACTTTGATCTCACTATTTTATATAATTAAATATGTATGATATTTTATATATCAATACCTTAGAGCGCTATAGTCCTATATCCACTTTTTGCGATTTTTGCAGATATGGTATCCTTGTGGGCTTCTTTACCGAGTGGAAATCTGTGGGATGTCAAAATACCACTAAAACACCGAAATATTCGAGAATTAAGAAAAATCCTATCTCCAAACTGTAATTTTTTGAAGAGCGCCACTGTGCTATCTCTTCTGAATATTCAGATAAGTCACATTTTTAAGAAAATTTTTCCTTTTTTTCGGGTTTTCTACTCGTTTCATGACATTTTACATCTTTTTAGTGGAAACATTTTTTTTTTCACCCAAAGGTCAGAACCAGAAATTTTTGATACTTTCTTGTTTTTTCCATGTAATTCCATATAATTTGTTAAATTGATTTTGTTAAAAATTAATAAAAGAATTTTTTAACATAAAATTATAGTGATTTTATTTTAGTGACCTTTGTGTATAAATCTATAAATGTTGTTTAGCTGGCTCAAGGTCTTAGGTTTAATTAAAAGATTCCCAAAACTTTTTAATTATTTCTTTATTTTCCGATATTTCGAGTTGTACTACAACTCATCATCAGGGTGGTTTTATAACATGCTAACCATAACACGCTAACCATAACCATGTTAAAAAACCACCCTGATGATGAGTTGTAGTACAATTCGAAATATCGGAAAATAAAGAAATAATTAAAAAGTTTTCGAAATCTTTTAATTAAACCTAAGACCTTGAGCCAGCTAAGCAACATTTATAGATACATAAAATTATGTTAAAATATACTAAGGTAAAATTATTGCATGTATAGTTTTTTCTAAATCGCGGCCAACTTTAAATAACCACTGTTTGAAGTATTCTTTTTGCATTTCCCAATAATTGAAAAAATTGAGGTATCTAAGGTATCGATATGTATTTAACTAAGCATATAATGCTGCAATGTACCTTTATGCTTGTTTTTGAAGCAAATAAGTATTTATGAATTTTTGTTTTTTAAAAAAGGCGTGAATAAATAATAAAATGTACCTGCTTTAAGAAATTGTTCTTTAATATTTTTGACACTTTTTAAATAAAATATCTTTGTAGGGGTGTAGTAGGGGTATATAAGACAAAATATTAGGAATTTTTAATAGTAAATTCTGTCTATTTAGGAAGAAAAAAAAATTCATACAAATCCCGAAAAATCCCGGGATCCCGGGATTCAAAATTTCTCGATCCCGAAATCCCGGGATCGCAAAAAGTCCATAAATTGGAATCCCTAGTACATACTTATGTATGTACTTATGTTTGTTTGTGGCCAAAATTTTTCTCGAAAACGGCTGCAGCGATTTTAATGAAACTCAGGATAATGATAGATATAAGCATTGAATGAAGAATGAGTAAGATTTTAACTTTTCAGATGAGCGGGCGTGGTACCGCCCTAAATCTTAAACTTAATCTAGTCATAACTCGCAAGCCATACAAGGTATTTTAATGAAATTCGGTAGGCGGATACTGATTAACAATACCTTGTAACAAACGAAAAGTGGCCGGTATAGACGAAGTGCTTCGCAAACTTTTTAACCCTTTTTGATTCAATACTACTCGAAAACAACTCCAACAATTTTAAAGAAAATTTATGAAACGTTACTGTTAGAGGAAGTGCTTCGCAAACTTTTAAACCCTTTTTGATTCAATACTACTCGAAAACGACTCCAACAATTTTAAAGAAAATTTGTGAAATGTTACTCTTAGAAACAATGATTCAAATGTGGTATCCCATTATATTGGGAAAACTTGCTGAAGGGCCTGGCACTGACCACAAAAATATAATACGCTATAAAAAGAAAACCACAAAAGCGATCTTTCTGAATTTAACTGCAGGGAGTCTACTTGCTATTAGACACTTTCAAACTGAAAATGGCCAAAATATCGCCGGTGGGCATGGAGAAAAGATACGAAATCCATCATGAAAAATAGCTATGAATAAAAACATCGATTAAAATTATCAGATCAGATTGTCGACCGAGCAGGGATCGGTCTCCAGGTACTAAGTACTTATATTATTACATGAATATTTTACACATTCGACTTAGAAGAAGAAGCACACTTTTTGAAAATCAGCAGCTTTGGTTGAATACAATTATAAATACATTTTCAATTCTGTTACCTTCAGCATTTTACCGACTTATTAATTTAAACAAAAATGTTACTGGGGCTTACATCTTTTTGACGCACTTCGTTCTGTTGGTTCGGTTTTACTTGGGTCGACTTCAAATGGTTTGCATTTGGCTTATTTGTCTATTTGACAAGCGCTGACATATTCAATGTATTCATCGGATTCATCATCGTCATCGTCAATGGCAGCAACAACATCAGTAGAAGCTAAAGCATGTGCTACTTAATCATACGAGTTACTGTTTGTATATCCATGCCCAGCAAACATTTGGAAGATCATGGAATCCGACATATTTTATAGATTTATTTACAACTCTTCCAGACAAACAACAAAAGATATTCTCTTGATAAAATCATTAAAAATCAAAATTTTTCGGGATGAATAGATAGCTCTTTCAGGCGAGTTGTAAGTGATACACTGTGGCCGAAATCACCATGATTTCAGCTCATCAAAAATTCCGAAGAAAATAAAAAAAACTTTTATTCTAAAAGGCAATATTTTTGAAGCCTGGTATTAAAATGTAAAATCTGCTTATTTTTTTATTTTTTTGGCTGAGTGTCTATTTTTTTTCTCTTACCCCCAACTCAAAAAAAAACTATCACCATCAGTACAATTTTATTGGCTGCGCCATGGTGGATGACCGGAAGTGATTGTCGGCTAGCTCAGGTTTTTCTTCGGGAGAGGTACGACCCATCACTTCCAGTTAAGTGGGCATACAAAAAAAATCAAATAAAATGAAATAATTTTGTGGAGCCGCTTGTAGACTCTTCGTGGGGAGACATTTGCGTACTCATCTTTGTGAGTCGTTCACGTATTTATATTGGGAGCTTTTCCCGGATTCATCTGGATGAGTCATTTTGGGGAGTCATTGCAGGTTCTTCTCAATGCCTCCGCATCCTTCGAACAGTTTCTACCGAACAAACACATCGCCCGAGATAAAATACGCTCTCGCGGATGATTGACTTGATCGCTATGGCGATGAAATGGGATTCTTCCGCGATTTAAAATGCTTACTGGGTAGCGCTGTGCTTGTATGTGTGCGTGTATGTACATACGTCTGTATATAATCATGTAAACTGACAGTTGAGTTTCAGCAACAACATCAAATTGCCGCAAGTAAGTTCCTATGGTAACCATAAATGAGCAAAATTTTCTGTTTGACCCCCCCCCCCCCCTCTTTACTGCTACCATCATACACCAGAAAGCACCCATTTCATTATGTAGTGACCACTGGCTTAAAAGAATAGAGAAACAGATTTAATGAATTCGATATTTTCTCTTGAAATTTATTAGTTAAAATCACGCATGTATTCTTCTGTAACGCCTAGGTGAACGTAACGCAAAGCCAAAATGAAAAGCCTCCATCTAGTGCGATCCTTCGATGAGATATAGCTCTCTCCACAAGTTTCCCGGTTCTTGGATTTCCTTCAGTCTTTGAATTTGTTATAGACGATAATGCACCTATGCATGATCAATCCAATGAAAAAGTAAATATTTAATTCTAAAACCTGGCATCTTCTTCTAGGCAAAGCAGTAACAACTGATTTCCTTTAAATTAACGCACTACTTATAAATGTCCTTGTGATTGCTATATTGCTATTGGTTGCTGTAGATTGCCAAGCTTTGTGATTTTTATTCGATAAGAGTCAAAATAACTACTTCCAAAATTCATATCTCAATATTTCCGAGCACTGCTTCCAAGCTACGTATAAGAAGTGAATAAAATAAGAATTCTTAAAATAATCAGGTAAGCATCGATACTTTTTGCTGAAATCATTATTCCTATCAGAAAATAATCAACAACAAAAAAAAAAACAGCTCTGATATCAGTATCAATTATGTGAAATGAAATATAATACATATTTTGTTGTTTTCCAAGCCAGCAACATATTTTTTAATTACGGTATTTGGTATGAAAAACATTTTTCAATTGAATTGACTAATATTCAGGACATCAAAAAAAAAAAAAAAATTTAGCATTTTTTTGCGAATTTCATGAAATTTTTGTTGCCATTGGCAATTAAAAAAATTTCTCTTGTTGAAGTGAAATACTGTTGCAAGTATACTCTTTTTTTTATGCAGACCATACCTTTTTTTAATTCAGTTTCTGACAGGGTTTTGCCGCATCGGCGCACAACTAAGTGAATTTCACAAAATTGTGCTGTTTCTGTTTGATTTTACTTTTTCGTTATCAACTCACCCAAAAGTATGCTACATGGTTTTACATGATTTAATTGTAGCTGACAGCTCAGTGGTTGAGCTAAGTAGCGGTTGCTTTACAAAATTTATCTGCTGACTTAAATGATTTATATTATTAACTTTCTGTATCATTTCATTTTATTTAAGTAAAAGGTTGCACATTAGTAAATTTTTTTAACGAAATGTAAAATGAATTTTAAAAATCTTCCGTGGAGTTTTGAATATGTAGGACCCTTTTTTCTCGTAGTGTCTGTAGTTTTTATTTTTAATACTTTTTCATATATTCACTCACAATACTGAATAGAATTCATGGCATCTTGATTTTAGGTCAGGCACTCGTATATTATTGTATATATTGGACAATATCTTTACAGACTAGGCGATATAAAAAAAAAAACATATCAATGAAAAACTTAATCATACTACAAAATTTAATTTGTATTCAACATAAGTAAGAGTATATTTTTAAAAGAATTTTTAAACATAATATAAGATGAATAAACATTGTTTAACTCAGACTGAAGTAAAAGAGAGTCAGAATGATTTTTAACTTTAGAGAAAACTTTTAGATCATCTGCAAAAAGTAAGAAATTTGCATTTTTTAAAACATTTTGTAATATCATTCATGAATACTATAAACAATAAGAGACCAAAAGATGCTACCTTGGTGCACCGCGGCTGTAGCTGAGAACGGAAAAAACTTACATTATTAACGACAACTTAAGATACTATATATTATAAAGATAAGATCGCAACCAAGAGGGAACGGATGAATGAAAACCGATTTTGGCCAACTTTAGTAATAATGTGTTATGAGAAAGCTTGTCAAAAGCCTTCGACATATTTGAGTAAATGAAGTCAACATGCAAACGATCTTCAAGTGCAGATATGCAGTAATTAGTGAATACCGTGAGATTACTCAAAGTAGATCTGCCGGAGACAAAACCATGCTGATTAGGGCAAAAATTGTTTTACCAACAGAGTAAATTTTATCTTTAACTATTTTTTCGAAAAGTTTCAAGACATTTGTCATCTTTGAAATGGGGCTATAGCTTAGAACATCGTGTTTATTGCCAGCCTTAAAGATAGATATATTAAAGATACAACATAAAGGTTTGTATATAGAGTGCACATTAGAGTGGTCCAAATTTTGTATGGAAAAACCAAAAGTGTTAAAAAGTCAAGGTGCGCGCGACTTTTCTGATTCCTTGGATCCTGCTGATTACAAAAAGTGTTATGGAATCAAAAAAAAATTGCGTTTAGATATTCCGCAACGAGCTTGAAGGTACTTTTTTAGGAATTTTATAGTTTTTGAGTACTTTTTTTAATTTAAACGCTATATCTTTTTAACCAGATAAGGTATTTGCAAAAATTAAATTGCATTTCTGTAAGAATATTTTGAGTCAAATTCCGCATCAATAATAATAAATCTAGTCTTTCCCAATTTTTTTTAGCAGCACTTTAAACTTCAAAATTTGTTAATTTTTTTAGGTGTTTGCACATTCAAGGACCGATTTTTTTCTTATTTTGCTCTAGCAAATTTTTTTTTATATTTTTATTTTTTTAGGCATTAATTTATCTATGAACTGATTCCAACAACTAAGCTATAAGCTTCATTTTACTTGCTAAAAACCGTAAAATATAATCAAATTTGGCAAAAAAAAAACTTTAGAGTTTAAAATTTTCATGGTGAAATAGAAACAAAAATAGTCATTTGCGATGTATGTGTTCATGAAAATTCTAAATCCGGTCTCAGAATTGCTCTATCCCATACGGTTTTAGAGATATCCTAACCTAAAAATGCAAAAAACACCGTTTTTGCTATTTTTGAAGCTGTTATATCACAACATGGTAACTTTCAGCCCGGTATGGAAGTTAAAAGTGACAGCCTTTGTCTTTAAAACCCAATTTGAACTGAATCGATATTTCGTTGTTCCTCCGAAATATCTTAAGCAGAAATAACAAAAAAACGTGTTTTTTGCACTTTTTCAACTTTTTAGGTTAGGATAACTCAGAGGATAAAAAAGATATCGGTATAATTTAAATTGATTTTTAAAGAATCAGACTGGCACTTTTAACCACTATACCACTTTTTGTGGCTGAAAGTAACCTTGACTTGTAATATCACTTTAAAAAGAGCAAAAACGGTGTTTCTTATACATTATGTAAAAATATCTCCTTAACCGTACAAGATACAGCAAAATGACTATTTTAGTTTATTTTTGATTCATTTATTTTTTAGTTTCATTAGAAAATCTACTAAAACTATCTGTTAACCTATTTTGCCAAAAATAACATGAAGTGCCAAGGTTTCGATATTGCGAAGAATGTTGTTTTGCTCAGAAGATTAGGAACTAATGAATTTATAAGAAAAAAGTGGTACCTTACGTCATCCCATTAAGATATTTTATTTCAATGCCTTGAAAACATTAAAATGATTTTTTTTTTAATTGAATATAATTATACTTAATTGATTTTAGTGAGTAAAACTCTTATTAAAAGCTAAGTTGTTGAAGTTATTTTAAAGACAAGTTAATGCATAAAAATATAAAAAATTTTAAAAAAATTTTCTACAGCAAATTAAGAAAAAAATCGGTTCTTGAATGTGCAAACACCTCAAAAAATTAACAAATTTTGAAGTTTAAAGTGCTGCTAAAAAAAATTGGGAAAGACTAGATTTATTATTATTGATGCAAAATTTGACTCAAAATATTTTTACAAAAATGCAATTTAATTTTTGCAAATACCTTATCAGGTTAAAAAGATATAGCGTTTAAATAAAAAAAAGCACTCAAAAACTCAAAAATTCCTAAAAAAGTACCTTCAAGCTCGTTGCGGAATATCTAAACGCAATTTTTTTTTGGTTCCAAAGCACTTTTTGTAATCAGCAGGATCCAAGGATTCAGAAAAGTCGCGCGCACCATGACTTTTTAACACTTTCGGATTTTGGACCACTCTAGTGCACATATTACTTTAGCAAAAAAGAACATAGGCCGTCTAAGTCAACTTTGGAAAAGTTATCAAGATAAGCAATTGCGCACTCAATATCTACAGGGAGTCATGACAAGTTACCAAAATTCAATAAGGAACCCACATTATTTACAACATGGTTTTTACAGGATGCAGTGTCATTATAAAAAGAGAAATGTTAGCAAAATTCATCAAAAAACCCTTAAACCTCTAAGTTTGAATGTAAGGTGTTGTTAACGTGTGACATATTGTTACATATTTGGTACATTTTTGTGTTAACGTAGTTCCGAAAAGGGTGGGCACATTTAGCAATTTTTTCGGTACACTCCACTCTAATATTTAAATTTGTGCTTTTCTGGTGCCAGTCAGTTTAATCGTTTGCCTAAGGTGATATCAACAAACAATATTAAATTTATTGTGCAGAAAATCACGTATCTCAAGGCATTTGCTTCAGGTCTGCAAAAACAGAAAAAAAAAAAAAATAAATAAAAAACAACTTTGGCAACAATTTGAGTGCATGCGCGTTGGTTGCATGAATAGAATTTTAAACACAAAAATGATATATAAATGCGGCGCACTTGGCAACACCAGCGCCGTAAAAGACACCACGTAGGCCGAAGAATGCGGATGTCTGTCGAAAATTCTACATAAGAAAAAAATATCAACCAGAAAAATGAAATTTGTTATGTCCTTACTTAAGGCAAAGTAAAATTAATCATACCCCAGTGTGCCAAACGGACTCGTTTCGGATCCGTAACGGGTTCATATTTTCGTTCTTTTTATCCGTTACGGAATCCGTTACGTATCCGTTACTGATCCGTTTGCGGGAAGGATTCCTAAAAATAAATCGAATCGTTTTTTCTTCTTTTATGGATCCGTTTCGAACCTGTAATGTACATCAAAAACGAATTCAAAACGGATTCGCTTTTAATAATGTTAATGCAGCTTATAAAAAAAAAAGAAAACAGGGTGAAGCGCTTACTTTTAATTAAAAAAAAAACAAAATAACAAAAAAAAAAAAAATTAATAGCCCGGCCGGGAGTCGAACTCAGGCTTCCGGGGTATTACTCTTTCGTACACGAGACGTTAGACAACTAGGCTATTGACCGATATGATGTTTACTTAACTGATGCAGACTTATTTGATGTTGAGATTTAAGGTTTGTATATTAAACAAATTTCTGTTGTTTTTTTATAAGTATTCTGTGTTGTTTTTCTTCCCTTCTTTTGATAAAAAATGTTATATACTCAAATTTGGAATCAAAAACATTTTTTCAAACAGAGTCTGAAAAGTTTACAAAAAATCATACGCAATAAAATAAAAAGAAAAAAAAAACAAATCAAAAATATTTTTTTTTTATCATAAAAATTAAATAAAGCAAATCCGTTTTGAGTTCGTATTTGAAGTATTTACGGAATCGAAACGGATTTGCCCAGGTTCGAATCCTACAAGAGGTGGATTTTTACCCTTTATTTTTCTTCCTTTTTTTTTCTTTTTATTATTTTTTAATTGCTAATAGGCGCATCAAAATGGTTTTTTTCTGTAAATATACAGCAATAACATATTTAAAAGCAAATCCGTTTTGAATTCGTTTTTACATAAGTTTCGGATTCAAAACGGGCCCGCACTGCGGAATTTAATTTTTTTTTATTCGCTAATAAGCGCTTCAAAATGTTTTTTTTTTTTTTATCCAAACAAAGCGTTTTGAATTCGTTTTTGATGTACGTTACGGGTTCGAAATGGATCCGTTACCGCGGATTACGTTTTTTATACCTTTATGAACTCGTAATGGATTCGAAACGGATCCTCATCCGTTTTTGTGCACATTGGGACGCCATACTGAATTGAGAGGATATTCATTCGTTTTAGACAAGTTTATTTATTTTTTATGTATCATATGTACATACTCGTATTCTTAATCATTATAAATAATGTTCATTGCATTGATTTACTTACAACTTATTTTTGTTTCAATCATCCCACTGCACTATAGGCCAAAACCCAGTGTGCCAAACGGACTCGTTTTGGATCCGTAACGGGTTCATATTTGCGTACTTTTTATCCGTAACGGAATCCGTTACGTATCCGTTACTGATCCGTTTGCGGGAAGGATTCCTAAAAAAAAAACGAATCGTTTTTTATACTTTTATGGATCCGTTTCGAACCTGTAACGTACATCAAAAACGAATTCAAAACGGATTCGCTTTTAATAATGTTAATGCTGCTTATAAAAAAAAAAAGAAAAATGGTGAAGCGCTTATTTTTAATTAAAAAAAAAACAAAACAAAAAAAAAAAATAAAAAATTACTAGCCCGACCGGGAGGCGAACCCAGGCTCCCGGGGTATTACTTTTTCATACACGAGACGTTAGTGAACTAGGCTATTGACCGATATGATGTTGACCTATCTGATGTAGACTTATGTGATGTTGAGATTTAAAGTTTGTATTTATTAAACGAATTTCTGTTGTTTTTTTATAAGTATTCTGTGTTCTTTCCATTCCCTTCTTTTGATAAAAAATATTATATTCTCAAATTTGGAATCAAAAACATTTCTTCAAACAGAGTTTGAAAAGTTTACAAAAAATCATACGCAATAAAATAAAAAGACAAAAAAAAAACAAATCAAAAATATTTTTTTTATCATCATTAAAATTAATTAAAGCAAATCCGTTTTGAGTTCGTATTTGAAGTATTTACGGATTCGAAACGGATTTACCCAGGTTCGAATCCTATTAAAGGTGGATTTTGATCCTTTATTTTTCTTCTTTTTTTTGCTTTTTATTTTATTTTAATTGTCAATAAGCGCATCAAAACGGTTTTTTCCGTAAATATACAGCATTAACATTTTTAAGAGCGAATCCGTTTTGAATTCGTTTTTACATACATTTCGGATTCGAAACGAGTCCGTGCTGAGGAATTCCCTGGGCTCGAATCCTACCATAGGCGAATCGATAATGTTTTTTCTTTTTATTTATTTTTTTTAATCGCTTCAAAATGTTTTTTTTTATTTAAACACAGCATTAACATTTTTTAGAGCAAATCCGTTTTGAATTCGTTTTTAATGTACGTTTCGGTTTCGAAATGGATTCGTTACCGCGGATTATGTTTTATATCCCTTTATGAACTCGTAACGGGTTCGAAACGGATCCTCATCCGTTTTTGTGCACATTGGGAAGGCACACTTTTTTGGCCAAAATTCATAACGGCCATATTATCACGGATGCCAACTGCAAATGTAGTTCTTATGTTGACTCTAGACTAAAAGAACAATTCTGAAAAAAATCTTAGCCCTTGGACTACCGGGTCAAAAATGGCACGTAATAAATTCTCTAAATTAAGTACACATATCAGCAAGGTTTTGTTTTAAAGCATTTCCGAAGTAACTCCATGCGTTGAATCTGAATCCGAGGTCAGAATTGACCCACCACTTTAGGATTTGGAGATATTTGAGGTCAAAATCATTAAAATGGCTATTTTGGCTATTTTTGCGGTTCGATGCTAACTGCACAAAATTTTCATTTTTTTTTACCAAATGTATCACGTAGTTCTATTATGTTTCTGCAAAATGAGCTCTTCAAAAATGCCATACGATACTCCCTTTAAAAGTTATGGCCGATTTAAGATGACATGTCATGACATCTTGAAATCCCATAAAACGGGTATAACGACACAACTTTGGATTGCATGATCTATATATAAATAGGCAAACGAAATCGATTCAGTCCCTGTTTCTATACCTAAATCTCAACCGATTTGCTTGATTCTTTTTTTGTTGAAAAGGCGATGAGGAGGAGCAGTGCATAGGACTATACTTTTTTTAAGTGGGCGGTGCCACGCCCCTAAATGGAAAAAACGCTCTCACGGCTCAACCGCTCCATCGATTTTAACGAAATTTGGTATGGAGATAGGGATAGCATTAAAGAACGATAATATGACCATTATGTTTTTCAGTGGGCGATGTCACTCCCCTAAATGGAAAAAACGCTCTCACGGCTAAAGAGATTGGATTGGCACTAAGGAACGATAACATGACCATTAAAAAAACGCTCTCACGGCGAAACTACTGCATACAATTTTAATGAAATTTGGTATAGATATAGGGTTAGCACTATATAGCACGATAGCATGATTGATTTTTATGAATTTTGGCACAGAAAGATATCAAAAACTGTTTGCTCTTTAGTAGGAGTTACTCGCCTCTAAATAAAAAGCACGATATTGCAACACCGATGAAATCCTAAGGAAGAATATTAAAAGCTTTTTGTGTTCTATCGACCAATTCAGGGTATAAAAACTTTTTCTTTATTTTATCGTAAATTCGAAATGGTCGAATTTCGGCCACAAGGCGAACTCTAGTAATCTTAAATACGCAATAACTTTTGAAAAAAGTATTGTTTGGCACTTTTTAAGAGCTCGCTTTGAAGGTAAAAGTCGTACTCAGTAATGAATTATGCTAAAAAAATAAAAAAAATTTAGTGCAGTCTACAACTAACCTCAAAAGTAACAAAAGTACTTATTTTTCGTATATTAACCTCAAATATCTCTATTTTTCAAAAAAACCTAATGCAAAAATTATGCGCACTTTTACCCAAGTTACTTGTTCTCGTAGTATCTTCAGTATTTTCTAATAAGAAATTGAAAAACAGCTTCTTCTGTTTCTTTTTCGTCTGTCTTTTGCAACCAGACTTCGAAGAAATCGGAATTGCGGAAAAAAAGTTACCTGACATAAAAATTCATTAAAAAAAAACGGGCAAAATCGGGCGTCTATGTTTCTAAATAACATTAACAATAGCACCGTCTTACTAGTTTTGGGTTTCTTAGGACTAACAAATTCCAACAAAATTTTAAAAGCTTACACGAAGTTCAAAATTTAAAAAAATACTAAAAGTCAGGGGTCTAATTTGAATTTTAAATTTTTCCACAGAAAACCAAAATATATTAAAATGTTTTGAACTACATTGCATTATAAATAACATCATCAATTTTAAAAATTTTTATCTTAGAAAAAAACAAATTATTTTAATTATTATTGATCGAAAAAAAGATAGCACAGGCAAAATAGGAAACGTCTGGCGATTTTTGGAAAGGTGCTTGAATCGTCTTGGTTATTGTTAAGCGTGTTAAGCTGAAGCTAAAACTCGATTTGCGGGACGCAGGGGGGTGTGCGATCGCCGCCATCTTGAAAAGAAAGGTGTAATGTTCTTTCTTCATTTACATGGAAGCCGTTCATTTTTTCGGAAAAACACACATACACTTGTGTGTTGACAAAAAATAGATGTTCATTTTTTATCATGAAATTATTACTCCAACTTTATTATTTTCCAAGTTATTAACGAAAAACTGAAAAATTTAAGGGGTTGTTTTTGTTCAACCTTGAATTGCCATCAAAGTGTTTATTTTACGCAAAATATGCTTTTATGCTTTTTTGTAGAGCAGTTTCATACGAACAAATTGACATATATTTTGGTAAGGGTAGAGCGTTTACATCCATTTTTGAGTGGAGTCTTTTTTTGCTTAACCGACCAAGGCTCGACTTGACATCTCCGATTTGTATGAAAATTGGTGGAATGTTAGTATTTGACACACATATAACTGTGGTAAAATGATTGTCCAAAATTCCGAAATTTTCCAAGATGGCGGCCACACGAAGTTCGATACAACCTTTGGATACTCACACATTTGAAAATTTATAGCTCCTCGGTTTTTTATTCGATTTTTATGAAATTTTCAGGGTTTCTGTAGAAAAGTATGTGCTTTTGAAAAAAAATTAACACTGAAAAAAAAAATTAATTTTTGGTGGATAAAAGCCTTTTTTCTTTTTCAAAGCCATTTTTAGGGCTTGGTGAACCCTTTTTACTTTTTTTTAAATATATTTTTTTCAAAAGTAAATTTTATAACAATTTTTCTCCGGTCCCCTAATTTGTGGTATGTTTTACGGTTATCAAGTTATGAGTTTTTGAAGTTGTATAATGTTGTGTTTATCATGAGTCGTTGAAGCGCTACTATATAGGGTTGCCACCGTCCAGACGGAATTTTTTTTCAGTGAACCCTAATGAAAATTTTTATAGAATTTTTTGTGGAACATTTTAACCCATTAAAAAATTCCATCCGGACGGTGGCAACCCTATATAGTAGCGCTTCAACGACTCATGATAAACACAACATTATACAACTTCAAAAACTCATTACTTGATAACCGTAAAACATACCACAAATTTGAGGACCGGAGAAAAATTGTTATAAAATTTAATTTTGAAAAAAATATATTTAAAAAAAGTAAAAAGGGTGCACCAAGCCCTAAAAATGGCTTTGAAAAAGAAAAAAGGCTTTTATCCACCAAAAATTAATTTTTTTTTTCAGTGTTAATTTTTTTTCAAAAGCACATACTTTTCTACAGAAACCCTGAAAATTTCATCAAAATCGAATTAAAAACCGAGGAGCTAAGAATTTTCAAATGTGTGAGTATCCAAAGGTTGTATCGAACTTTGTGTGGCCGCCATCTTGGAAAATTTCGGAATTTTGGAAAATCATTTTACCACAGTTATATGTGTGTCAAATACTAACATTTCACCAATTTTCATACAAATCGGAGATGTCAAGTCGAGCCTTGGTCGGTTAAGCAAAAAAAGACTCCACTCAAAAATGGATGTAAACGCTCTACCCTTACCAAAATATATGTCAATTTGTTCGTATGAAACTGCTCTACAAAAAAGCATAAAAGCATATTTTGCGTAAAATAAACACTTTGATGGCAATTCAAGGTTGAACAAAAACAACCCCTTAAATTTTTCAGTTTTTCGTTAATAACTTGGAAAATAATAAAGTTAGAGTAAAAATTTCATGATAAAAAATGAACATCTATTTTTTGTCAACACACAAGTGTATGTGTGTTTTTCCGAAAAAATGAACGGCTTAAATGTAAATGAAGAAAGAACATTACACCTTTCTTTTCAAGATGGCGGCGATCGACGATTCAAGCACCTTTCCAAAAATCGCCAGATGCTCATTTTTTTGTGCTATTTTGCTTGTACTAAGAGCTAAAATCACGACTTTTTTGAGTTATCTCAGTAAAATACAAATGCATCAACTTTGACACATTGTTGAGGAACGGAAAATTATTTTACCCCAAAACAAAAAACATTTTTGCTTGTATTGAAGTATTCTCCGTTACACTGCATCAACAAAAACTTAATAGCAACACTTGTAAAAATTTAATTTTAGCCAAAAAAGTGTGCCTTTTGACCTATAATGCACTGCTTTTATGTTTAAGTTCCTATTTTAACTTTAAGTCATTCTACTTTGAAGTTTATTTTACATTGAATTGGAAATGTCAGTATCACTCACTTCTATAGTAATGTTCTTGCTTAGAACGAATATTATTTTCAAAACCACCTTCAATCAGCATTAAAGAGAACGCTTAAATCTTATTTTGAACAACCGCACAGGAAAATAGGAACATATTAAGAACCACGCAGCCAGCATTGTGTAATTGATATACCTACATATGTGACCCTCCACAGAAAAAGGGACCTTTTCTTCACTGAAAAAATTTTACAGGAGATCTAAAAATAAGATATAAGGTAAATTTCATCAATTTCCAGTTTAATGTAGAATTCAGTACTTGCAGGCCCGTGCGCACGGGGGGGGGGTTTTGGGGGTTCAAACCCCCCCCAGCAAGATATTTTACCCAAAAAAATTAAATAAATATTTATGATTTCAAAATATGTATTGAAATAAAATAAAATTTATCTCATAAGTACTCGTACCTATAATTTCATCTATAATATCACAGTTATTTTGACTGTTGCTGTGGGTTAGCTCATTTCAACAATTTATAAAGGTAACATTTTTTTTAAAAAACATACTTGCATTAGCGTTTTTTGCTGCAAATTTGAAAAATAGTAGAAACGCTATCCGTTTCACTTATATTTTAAATATAGACCATGAAAAAATTTTATTCAGATACTATTTAGAAAAAGTTATGAAGGTTTTAAGAAAGAAAGTAGGTTACAAAAAATATAAATTTTTAGTCCAGTGATTAGTTTTCTGATCAAAAAAAATTAGAACCAGCAATTTTTCAATTGGAATCGTTTTACTTTGGTATCTTAAAACAAATGTCAAAAATCGATATCGAGATCATTGCCACATTTAAAGTTATTCAGGCTCAAAGGTCGCAAGAATTAAATGTTTTTTAATCGAATTTCGAAATAGCAAAAAAAAAAAAATGCTTAGCTTATCCAATTTTTTTTCATATATCAAAGTAACTTAACTGAGTCAAATATTTTCCATTGTTATTGAGCACCACTCGCCATCTTCCGGCAAAACCATAATACGGTCCTTAAAAGATTTCTGGGGTTTCCGCTCGAAAAACTCGGTCAAGACCATTTTGCAATCCACTAGGGAATTCAATTTTACGACATCAAAATAATTATACAACGAGTGAAACAAATGGTAATCCGAAGGTTCAAGGTATGTGTTGTATGGTGGATGCATTAAAGCTTCCCAACCAAGCTCCCTAAGTTTTTGGCGAAGCACCAAAGAAGTTTGTGGTCTAGCGTTGTCGTGATAAAATGCGATGCCTTTTCTGTTGACTACTTCCGGACGTTTTTTTCTTGAGCGCTTTATTCAATTTTGTTATTTGCTGACAGAACACTTCCGAATGAATCGTTTGGCCAAGCAGAAGAAGCTTGTAGTACATAGGACCCTTGCAGTCCAACCAAATACTCAGCAAAACCTTCCTTGGCGTCAGTTCCGGGTTTGCGACGATTTGGGCAGGCTCACCACGTTTTGACCATGAGCTTTTTCGCACATTACTATCATGGTTCGAGATCATTTCTATTCAGAAGAGGTTCACATACTGAAATGCGTTTAGCAAGATATTTTTCACTCAGATTATGTAGCGATGTTGCGACACCTTATGTGTCGATCTTCCTTCACTTTTTAAAAATTTAGTCCACTTTTTTGGTGCGTGGTCGACAAGATTTACATCAAAATTTCCAGAGCGGAATCAATCTTACCTGGATGCACACCATATGTCTTTAAATAGCTTTTTCTGCACTTTAAATCAAGGATAACTCGGATCTCATACATGATAGAAAAAATTAGTTGCTAGATTCGGATTTTTGAAATTAAAGACTAGGGCTTCAGGCTGCGTTATAAGGTTTTGTGGCTAAAGATTTCCATGTTTTGTTATATAACCTCAAAAATATGGAAAAAAACAAAACTTTTAGGTTAAGATTTCTTGAAAACCATACAAGATATAGCAATTCTAAGGCCGGATTCAACATCGAAGTTTACATTAAAAATGATTTTTTTTTTTGTTTTCCTTTGTTACTTTTCTAAAAAAACGCAAAAATTCATTTTTATTTTCATCACCAAAAAATTCCTAAAAATATAATCCGCACTGTTCCCAATTCCACTTTCACGTGAAAGTGGGTATAAAGTGGAATGCGAAACTTTTTGAAAAGTCGGCATTATGCTACGACTTTTCAATTAATTTTGCTTTTTTAAAGCCGTTTTATAGATCAAATTGAAAAAAAAAAATACACACGTATAAGCTCCAGAGTTTTTCCCTTTTTTATTGCAAATGTAATATTGTAAATATTGCTGAGATAAAAAACTCTAACTAAAAAAATATTTTTTCCGATGACAAGTAAAAAGTCGGCAAATTGGCATTTTCGAAGTCAGTGTTTGTGTGAATTATTTGACATTTCATTATATCATGGTGTTAGTAAAAATAGTTCGAAAACAGGATGCCACCTGATTTTATTTCTTAAATTGCAATAGAACATCTAATTAACCCAATAAAATGCACTGAGCATGAAAAAAAACTTTCTGAAATTCCCTCAAATCAGAGGAAACCCCATAATTGGGCATCTCGCCTAATACATTATTTTGACAGAGAAAATTGCGAGCATTTATAATTTCAAGTGCATTGCAGCAGCCGTTGTTAAAGTGAAACTCAATTAAAGTTAATAAATTTAATTAAAAGCATTTTGATTCATAAATCTTGTTAACTTGTGTGTATTTTTTAACTGACAGCTAAAAAGTTTGCGTTTCTACTGTGAAAAGTTAAACGTCTTGAACAGTCGTTGAATAGGCTTCACATCCACATCGAAAGTAAAAAGTAATCAACAAGTCTTCGAAATTAAAAGTAATTGAAATTACACGAATTACGGAACAAGCCGGAATATTTCGTTAACTCGATCAGCTAGAATTTTCAAAAATACAATTTTTGAATCTACAAATGAACGGAAAACTGCATACTCAGTTTTTAGTTAATTTTTGTCCAACCTTTTTTTATATACAGAAACAATGTAGGCCATTTAGTTACCGAAATTCGACCCTGAAAATCGATAAGCTCATTGACCAATTTAAAAAAAAAAAACTTTTTCTATATTTTTTACCCCAGTGAACCACTTCGCTCAAAAACCTTGAGTGGAACGACATTGAGGTAAAATCGAGCTCAAACGAGATTTGCGAACATTGTCTCGGCCTCATTTTTGTCGTATCTTGGACAATATATTCTTCATTAATCGATGTTATCTAAAATCGAAAAAAAAATCTTACAAAAAAGACAACAAAGCCTAAAAGCAATTAGATATGAAAAATGATTCAAAGCAATACATATTTTCATTGAATTAATCTATTTATTAGGGAGAAAATAACTAACTTTGTTTTGGTTTGCTTGCAAAACTACTTTCCAACTTTAAAATTTATTCTACATAATTCTCAACAACCGTAATGCAAACTAGCCTGAGTGATAGATAGCTCAAAATGTTTTTATTAAAAACACCAGGACTCAATGCGCTTCCGTGACCAAAGTTAGTACAATCATAATCAAAGTAAAAAAAAATTTGTATTATTAAAAATGGAAAAATTTTGGACTCAGCACTTTTTATTAATTTTAATTTTCACCATTTAAACATGTTATTTTGATGTTTACTTTTTTTATGCTTCTTATGGGGCGTCTTATTACCTTTTGAATGGCCTACAAAACTCATTTTGACCCGGAAATGTAATTAGCACAGTTTCTCATTACGTTGACGATACCTATATTACAATTTATGTGCATAAATCCTGCGCACGGCCCTGAGTGCTTGCACATGCTATTAGCTCGATTATAAGATCGTAAATATCAATAAAAGCGGTTTTACCAAGCCCTTAGCTATTTGGAGAAAAAATTGACGAACTTTAAACTTCGACATCTACAAATTTGAGTTTTTCATTTTACGACCTCAAAATATCGAGTTATCATTTTATTTAAAATAATATGTATTTTTAGAAAATGCAAAAAAATTTTATGAAGATAAGGTTCTTTTTCCTATGGAGGAAAATATGAACAAAAATCCCTGAAATTTTACTTTTAAATGAAATGTTATTTGATCAGCAACTAAGTATAAAATAAGAAATAACAAACCTTCCGGTGGCTTGAGGCTCATTTTCCTTTATAAGCTTTTTGAAAAAGTTAGCAAAAGTTTTAAATCCTTTAAATGCAAATGTTACCTTTAGCAACATTTGTTATCGAATACCTTTTGCATTTTCCAACATCTTACCATTTCGTATTGCTTTTTTCCTCTGGTTTCAAGTTGACTTTTTTATGGAAATTTTGTGGTTGGACACTGCCAGAGTAGCAATGTAATATGCAAGCCAAATACGCCCCACATGAACTTTAACTGTATTTGGACCACATCAATAAAATCTATTGAAAACACACAAAGTCAAAACCACCACAAAGACTATCCACACTAAAAAAATAAAAAACAAAAGAAAAAACAAGTGTGACTCATGGTGGCATTGGTAATACGTGTCCTAAGTATTCACCATCTTTTTAGTATACGGTGTGCCAAAATAAAATAATTAAGAATGACATTTTATATGGTGTTTTGCGGCGTCCTCATCGATAAATCATTATCATGCAATAAAAACAAAACTCAATAAATTAAATAAGTTACAACAAAAACAATATGAATACAGCAAAATTTCAAAGATTCATTCAAGGGGAGAAACTTTTAAAATATTCATAACAAAAACAACAGCTACAGTAATAACGGCCCAAAAAGCTTAGGCTTACTGGGGGGGGGGCTATATTGTTTCTACATTAAAATATCATTAACTAATATATGAAAATGTTTTAAATAATTTATGCGGCTTTTTAAAAGGCACGATATTCGTCGAGTGTTGTGACAATGTGGGGTGACTGCTGTGGCTGTTTTGATCAAAATATATATACACATACATATGTATGTAAAGAAAATCTTCAACATCGTAACATCTACAAGCATTGTAGTAATAAAAAAAAAAAAAATAAAGAAATAATAGGAATTAAAAAAAGCTCAAGAATTTTAAAGTCTCAGAGCTGCTCCTTTGTCCCATGACTTAAGTTCATTTTATATTGCATTTTATTCTCTGGGGTCGTTTTACTTTACTATCTGTATCATTTATTTGCCTGTATGCTTACGTCTTTTTATTGACAGCCATCATGAAAAATTTGTTATAAAAGGTTAAGCTACTTTGCCCTCAAGAAGAAATTAAGTTCTTTAATTATTAAAATAAATCTTTTCTGTTCCATCACAATTAACGAAGGGCATATTTCATTAGTTCCTTATATTTATTGATATGTGGCAAAACTTTCGAGCGATTTTGGCCAATAAAATCATAGAATTCATAAAAAAAAAAAAAATTTCACTTCTTCTTTACGCAAAATTACGTTTTACAGTATAAACATTTTTCATTTAATTGTGAACACTTTAATTTTACTGCACTGCAATCAAACTGTTAATGGCTACAATATAAAGCGAATTATATTCTAAACGAACCATCTGTTGTTGATGGTTGAAATCTTGGGCAATACTCATCAAATATTCCCAGTTCCTGTTAAGTATATAACGTAGGAGATGGGTCAAGTAGTTGTATCATTTTAAAGCTATTTTAAGAGCTGAAAATGATGGTTACTTTTTTTTTTTTTTGTATATAAGGAAAAAATAAAATTTCGAGCTACATACTAATTAAAGATAAAATTCTGCTTTCGACGAATTGAAGCAAAAACAATCGATAGCCTTGTCAAATATAACGTATACACCAGAAAATTTGCCAGCAAAACTGTTGAGCGGCCTTGGTGTTACATACACACATAAGTATTTAAAACGGAGTACAAAATTATACAATTAAACATTTATTAAAATAAATGACCCATACATGCCCATTATTTGCGCATTTATCGTGTGCGTTTTCTCTGCTTCTGCTCCATTTAATGCCATCAATGTCTGTTGCTACTTTCACCCTTTTTGCATTTCGTTTAAAATATATTTCACAATTTTTCCCAACTTTGTGTTGCTTATTTTGTAACTTTTTACCGCACTTTCCGTATCCCTGCCCAACAGACAAGCCAACGTTTTTATGGCTTGTGCATTTTTAACCGCTTTAAAATTTTATCAAGCGGTAATACACGGAAGTGTAAGCTTGTAGGTTTGTTTGTGTTCGTAGTCGTATGTACACTAGAGTGGTCCAAAATCCGAAAGTGTTAAAAAGTCAAGGTGCGCGTGACTTTTCTGAATCCTTGGATCCTGCTGATTACAAAAAGTTCTTTGGAACCAAAAAAAAAATTGCGTTTAGATATTCCGCAACGAGCTTGAAGGTACTTTTTTAGGAATTTTTGAGTTTTTGAGTACTTCTTTTAATTTAAACGCTATATCTTTTTAACCAGATAAGGTATATGCAAAAATTAAATCGCATTTTTTTTAAAATATATCGAGCCATATTTTGCATTATTAATAATTAATCAACTCAATCCCAATTTTTTTTAGCGGCACTTTAAACTTCAAAATTTGTTAATTTTTTGAGGTGTTTGCGCTTTCAAGAACAGATTTTTTTCTTATTTTGCTCTAGCGAATTTTTTTTTAAATTTTTATATTTTTATGCATTAATTTATCTTTAATATAATTTTAAAACCTAAGCTGTTAGTAATACTTTTACTCACTAAAAACAATTAAGTATAATTAAATTGGACTTAAAAAAAAATTAATTTTCATGTTTTCAAGGCATTAAAATAAGATATCTTAATGGGATGACGTAAGGTACCACTTTTTTTTATAAAATCATTAGTTCCTAATCTTCTGAAGAAACCTTGGCAGTTCATGTTATTTTTGGCAAAAATTAGTTTTCATAGATGTTCTAAGGAAACCAAAAAAACAAATAAATCAAAAAGAAACTAGAATAGCCATTTTCGATGTATTTCTTGATGCTGATTCCGAATTCAGTCTCAAAATTGCTGTAACTTGTAGGGTTAAGGAAATATTTTAACATAAAAGTATACGAAACACCGTTTTTGCTCTTTTTAAAGTGATATTACAAATCAATGTTACTTCCAACCACAAAAAGTGGTATAATGGTTTAAAGTGCCAGTCTGTTTCTTTAAAATTCAATTTAAATTATACCGATATCTTTTTTATTCTCGGAGTTATTCTAACCTAAAAAGTTGAAAAAGTGCAAAAAACTGGTTATTTTGTTACTTCTGCTTACGATATTGCGGAGGAACAAAGAGATATCGTTACAATTTAAATTGGGTTTTGAAGAAAAAGGTTGTCACTTTTAACTTCAATACCATGCCGAAAGATATCATGTCTTGATATAACAGCTTCAAAAATAGCAAAAACGGTGTTTTTTGCATTTTTAGGTTAGGATACCTCTAAAACCGTATGAGGTAGAGCAATTCTGAGACCGGATTTAGAATCTTCATGAACGCATACATCGCAAATGACTATTGTTGTTTCGGTTTTACCATGAAAATTTTAAACTCAAAGTTTTTTTCTGGCCAAATTTGATTACACTTTACGGTTTTTGGTAAGTAAAGTGAAGCTTATGGATTAGTTGTTGGAGTCAATTGATAGATAAATTAATGCCTAAAAAAATAAAAGAAAAAAAAAAATTTGCTGGAGCAAAATAAGAAAAAAATTGGTTCTTGAATGTGCAAAAACCTCAAAAAATTAACAAATTTTGAAGTTTAAAGTGCTTCTTAAAAAAAATTGGGAAAGAGTAGATTAAATATTATTGATGCAGAATTTGGTTCAATATATTCTTAAAAAAATGCAATTTAATTTTTGCAAATACCTTATCTGGTTAAAAAGATATAGCGTTTAAATTAAAAAAAGTACTCAAAAACACAAAAATTCCTAAAAAAGTACATTCAAGCTAGTTGCGGAATATCTAAACGCAATTTTTTTTTGGTTCCAAAGCACTCTTTGTAATCAGCAGGATCCAAGGATTCAGAAAAGTCGCGCGCACCTTGACTTTTTAACACTTATTGCTTTTCCATGCAAAATTTAGACCACTCTAATGTACACCCAACCAAATTTTAACAGTTTGACAATATCACTTTAACATGCTAATATTGTTAAAATAATATCTAGTATAATGATAAATTAACAGCTTCATGTTTATAAGCATAAAAATTTGGATTTAACACACGTGATTCGTAAGAACCAGAAATAGAACAGTATTGTATATGTTTGATTAAAACATCAGTCAAAACACGGAAATAAGGATAAGAAAAAAATTTATAAAATAATTAGGGTAAGCTGGGGTACATTTGACACTGGGGCACATTTGACTTTGCCATTTTCGGTGTGAACACGCCTTTCGAACCGAAAACCTGAAATGCAGAAACATAACTAATTAGAGTGGAAGCAACGCAATGATTTTTGGCAGTTCTCTTTCAACTTCTCCCGCGCTTATATGTATTTTTTATTTTTTGTGTTGTTTTTTGTATTTTTCGGCGTCTTGTTCGTAAGGGTTTTGCAAATAAAGTTGTATTGTTTTTTAAAAGTAAGTATGCAAATTTGGTAGCACTAACCTTTATAATTAATAGAATAAAAGTTTTTTTTATCAAGGTCAAATAGTTTAAATTTTAAAATATTTTTAATTCTTCAAGAGATTTTGGGGCACATTTGACTTTTGCCGAAGGGGCACATTTGACGTTCTCCAGACATATGTGTTTGTGTATTTTATTATATTTTCTAGTTTTATCTTTTTAAAGATATGGTATGCCACTACAAAATGAAGACGAACATTCAAAGGCGATGAAAAAAAGTTAAATACGCTGTTTCTAATATCGGAAACCAACGAAAAACCCCGACTTCCGCCACAGAATCCATTTCATTTGATTTGATATAATTTGTTACTTCTGTTTTGTCTACAATACAAGATTTTTGAATAGATATTTTCCAGGACCTTTACCACTCATTTTAATTTAAAAATCTGGATTGATGGATTGCCGATGTAAACATATTGACATCGAAGTTCATCATGTATGCGAAGTTTTTACTGATAATCAAATCGATTTGAAATGCGTCCCATCATATGAAAGCGCTGCAGATATCTTGACAATAGTGTTACCCAAAATCCAGACCAAAGAAATTTCCACCAAACTGGGTCTTATCTAATTTAACATTTTATGTTGATGTTTTCATTAATGGTATTGTTGGAAATTGTACTTTATATTGAAAACTTGTTTAATGTTTGATGTTTGCCTGACTTTGAGGAGTGCAATTGAGTTTGAACTACCAACTCCAACAAATCTAGCCCCAACTTCACGTTCACGCACTAAATACGTATTTGACATCGACTTATATATAAAATAAATCTTCGTTAATACATACATACATACTTATTATTTGCATTTGTATGAATAAAATATATGTATTAATGTTTTGTTGAATGTTTTTGTGTTATTTTTGTGAGTGTCAAATGTGCCCCGTACCAGGGGCACATTTGACAAAATGACTTTTTTTGAAAAAATTAAAAAAAGGACACTTATTGCAATTTTTAAAACATTTTTTTTTCTTGGTTTTAATCTTAAATAATCAATGTTTCAGAAACAGTAAAGAGTATTAAGATCGTGCAATAATTTTCAAAGATACAGGCCTTTGAAAATTTAGTGTCAAATGTGCCCCAGTCTCCCCTACTCTGTGCTAGTCTGAAAATCTAACATTGATGGGACCCATGTAGTAAACATAATTCGGACACGCTGATTTCAATGGTCATAGTAATTTTTATGGTTTGGCTATTGTTTTTGAGAAATTTGTGTTTGAAAATTTGACTAAAAAAAAAAAAAATTTATATAAAAAACAGGTATTTCATTCCATTCCAACCATTGCTTATTAACAGATACCTATTCAATTTGGTCAAATTTGTTACTTTTGCAACCTATTGAATGTTCACGCTTACAAAAAGTACCGCAAAATGTTAAAAAACTGTTTTTGTAAAAATTTTGTATGTTTTACATGAAAATATTTTTTATCAAATTTATTCTACTTCTGATGCTTCTTCTTCACTTGTTTTAGTTCCTTGGCTAAAGCAATCGACTGTCGCTGCGATAACTTGAGACGCCGTACAATCATATCTAAACGATTTTGAGTAATTTCGATGTGGTTGCATTGGGTTACATTTGGTGGTTGAAAAAATTCTCTAGAATCTAGAGTCTAGATGCTCTTCAATGCTTCCCAATGATGGTTGCAAATATTCACTCATTGAATAAATTTTGTTGGCTCGTAGTCCAATTGATATTTTTTCGTTCTGTTTAATCCATTACTGAATTCCAGCACGAATAACATTCTTCTGGATCATGTACTAAGCATCCTGACATATAATAGACGGGGCCAATTCTCCATAACGATCTATATGTTCACCAAAGTACAAATGATACGCTTCCGTGGTTTCCCACCACGCTTACTTGGCGAAATAGTAAATTTTCCACAAACATTACATTGTTTGGTTTTGCACAATTATTAATTTTTTTAGAATTTAACTTTAATATGACCAACCGATAAAATAATGCAATAACATACAAATAAATTATTGCTTTTCGTCGTTTAATGTAAGAATTTCATTATAATATCAAGAAAAAGTATCAAAAATACAATGAATTTTAAAAGAAAATGTTGTTTTCATGTAAAAAATCTAAATTTTGGCAACAAAAAAGATTTTCTTACCATTTTGGTGGTCGTGAACACTCAATAAGTTACAAAGGTAAAAAATTCGACCAAACTGAATAGGTTTCTTTTAAAAAATTGTTGAAATGGAAAAAAATAACTGTTTTTTTATTAAATTTTTTTTTTTTTCAGTCAAGTTTTCAAACTTGAATTTTTCAAAAACAAGAGCTAAACCATAAAAATGACTATGACCATTGAAATCAGCATACCCGAGATATGTTTACTATCGCAATTTATTATCGCAATTTGATAATACTTGCTGCCACATTTTGAGAGGCAACCCAGCAAAAATATATTGCCCCATTCCTAAATATATGTAAAAATTAGGTTCTAACTAAAAACTCGATCGATACGTTTTTTTACTGCCGGATCTTAGACTATAAGAATGATAAGTGATACAATGAGTATAGCGATTTTCCAACTTTTCGATATCACTTTTATATTACGATTTCTCTTTTTCGTCCAAATAGGCCTCACCTGAATGTCTTTTGAATTTTGGTGTGTAAAAGAGAAGCCATGTTTCATCCATTGTCACATATCGACGACAGAATTCGATTTTATTGCGGTTTAACAGCGCCAAACACTCCTCCGAAGTATCAATTCGTTTTTGTTTTGGTGGACTGTGAGCTCACGCGGCACCCTCATTGCACAGAGCTTTCGCATACACAGATGTTCGTGTAAAATGGTAAAAACACTACCATTTGATATCTTTACAATGTCAGCTAACTCGCGCATCTTCAATTTGCAATCGTTCATAACCATTTTGTGGATTTTTTTTATGTTTTCTGGAATAACAGCCTAGTTTGGGCGTCCACAGCGCTCTGCATCATTTGTGCTGGTACGACCATGTTTAAATTCAGCAATCCATTTGTATCGACGGAGCAGAGTTTGGATATTTTTTTCATCAGAAAGCAATGCTTTATCAGAACTCGAAATTCACTTTTTTCCATTTTTTTTGCTAACAAAAGTTGCTTCACACAAAATGCTATAACTCATGAATCAACAGTCCGATTGCTGTCAAATTTATACACGTATCGTTTGAAGGTTAGTTCTTAAAAAAAATTCTAGTAACGCCATCTATGTGTCATCCTACGGACTTATTGAATGACCTGTTATATGTATGTATGTATATTGCAATGCTGCCACCGAAGTTTACATTTTTAACAGCAGAGCCATAATGCTCTGATGATGAATTTAAAACACAGTTATGACAAGGGTCGGCATGCCAACACAAGCAAACCTAATGCAATAAAAGCAGAGAAATATTAAATCTACAGTGCCCCTAAAATTATGCTCGTGTAAGCAAAAAAATGACCTGTGGCTTTTTATTGCGCATGTTTAAATGTAAGTGTAACTGCATGAGTGTTGGTTGGAGTGAATTTCCGTATTAATCAAATGAAATCATATCGCGGAAAAAATTTACCAGTGGCAACACTTGGAGCTTAACACCAAAATGCAATTACGAAAAATCGGTAATCGCTTTACCGCAACCAATAATTAAACAGAACACACAGAACCTTACCATTTTACGATATATGTCTGTGTGGGTGTGCATATGTATGTATGTCTAAATTTAGACAGGAAAGTAGAAATTAAGTTGATTAATATTTCACCGCACACGAAACACAAACATACAGCAAAAAGGGAAAACTTTCAATGATTTCATTGATTGATGGTGTGAATGATGAGATCTTTGAAGTTTAATATTGTGCTGTATGCTTGTATGTAGCTACACTTTGAATAATAAGTATTAATACACTGCATAAATCTATGATTGCAAACATGTTTCAAAAATTGTAATTATAGTACAGTCAAATTGTACGATGACTAAGATAAGATTGCGCACTGCAATTTTTTTTGCTTAATGTTTTTAGCCGCCATCTTGAAATTTGTTTGATTCAATTTATCTCGTTTCCTGGTAGTCGAACAGAAAAAATTTTTAACAAAAATTACGGGCAATAAAATTCTACGTTTTTGTGATCTCGGACGCGATATCCATAAGTTGATATTTTGAGCGGTAGAGGCTGCTATAGTTACAAAAAATCAGTTTTTTCCATTTGCACCCAATGGGTATTGTTTTTTTTGAAAAAGTTGTGATGACATAATTTGTAGCGCTTGCAAAAACAAGCAAAATAGTGTTTAAACGAAGTGATTATCTCAATTGGTTCTCGATTAATTAAGTATTATGTGATCAATGTTCAGATAAAAAACAAACCATACATTTTTTACACGCATTTTATTTTTAACTTGCAATAACTCGAGAACCAATTGTGATAACCATTTTATTTAAAAACTATTTTGTTTGTTTTTACAAGCGCTAAAAATTTTGTGGTTCCAACATTTTGAAAAATTAACACCCAGTGGGTCAAAATGAAAAAAAAAAAAACTGAATTTTTGTAATTTTGGCGGCCTCTATTGCTCAAAATTTCAACTAAGGATATCGCATCCCAGGACAAAAAAAACGTAGAATTTTATTGCCCGTAATTTCTGTTCAAAATTTGTTCTGTCCGACCAACAGGAAACGAAATAAATTGAATCAAACATATTTTAGGATGGTGGCTAATGCACAAGGGTGGGGAGGTCACCTTTTTGCCGTAAAGCTTTTTTAGTGGTCCTAAAAACATTAAGCAAACAAAATTTCAATTTGCAATTTTTTCGAGGTCTTCATACATTTTTCGACAGCTTTACTGTACTATAAAAACTTGTTGGGAAATATTGGGCCATATTGATATTAAAAAATTTCCAGAAAATTAAAATTGAAATTGTTGCATTGCTTTTCTTGTTATTTTTATACATGATGAATGTCCGATCTTCAAACTTCATTGCTAAAAATTCATAATTTCAGAATGAAACACGAAACAAAATATGATATATTAAATAGTCATCTAAGAGCTAGTGAAGCTTTTACAAAATGTTCTTCTATAACTATGGCTAGATATTTGTATAGTGATAATGATTTTTAAGAGGTTTTCAAATACTTTTGTATGAAGAATTGTTGAACAATCATGCGAGTGGCGTGCTGCACTTCAACTTGTCTTCGTAGACTATAGCACATAAGGCGTATACTAAAGGTTTGGTGGCCTCGCACTATATCAAATGCCGAGCTACATCAAAAATGCAATCAGAGGGCTATAGCAAATGAGGTCAAGCTGCGCAAATGGAGATACATAGATTGGTCACACTCTCCGGAAACCACACAGTGAAGTTTGTCGCCAGGCTCATGAGTGAAATCCACAAGGCAGTAGAGGACGTGGTAGACCCAAAACCAACTGGAAAAGGTTTCTGGAAAAGGAAATCCAAGAATCGTGATAAGAGATCAAAGTCATCGCAAGGGATCACAACAAATGGAGATGTTTCATATTGGCCCTATGCTCCTCCTAGGAGTTAAAGTTGAATACATACATACGAGCTCACACAACTACAACTTACTGCACATTTCTGGTTACACTTTTAATCAACGCGACTGTAAAACTTTCTCCTGAGCTAGGAACGATAGGCTGCTGCAATGCAATGAAAAAAAAATCGATGAAAATGCAATTTGCGCGTGAGCTTTGCTGTGAAGGTGTGACCTAGAAGTGGAAAAAGTTTTTACGCCCGTATGATGATTTAGGTGACGATTGCTGGCTTAAGACATTGTTTGTTATTGATGAGTTTCTCATATTTTCCGCTTTCTTGCAGAGTTTTTTCCTCTCATCACATCATTACTTGAAGGTAGTTTCATGAAAATCACAACATATATTTAAATAAAAACAAATTTTATCAGATACCAAAATTAATTTAAAAAAATATATCTGTGTTTTTGTGTTGCTAACAGTAGAACCCAATAACCAAAATCATTTGGAAAATAAATTTTTATGAGCTCATTTAAGTAAACATTTCGTTTGGAGATTAACTTACAAAACGTGTGAAAATGTTTGATAATCGAAATTGGACCCCTTAAGCTTATGAAAAACCTTAACAATAAGCTTTTTGTATATATCTAAAAAATATTTTTCCAAACATTTTTACATTTAATTACCAAAAAAGAAAAATTTTCTGTTTACTGAAAATCGAACCTACGACCTCCGAGTCATGCATCGACTTTCTTACCAACTGCAAGATATTATTCAACGTGAGCGTTGTACACATTTAAATTGAAAAAAAGAAGTGTGAGTAAAATACATTTTTGTTTTTTTAACTTTACATAATAAGTAGCTCTTGGGTAGCACTATAATTACTTAAAACATTTATAGCAGGTGTAGTTCTGGTTCCAAGAAACATGCAAAAATAAGACACAAAACGAACTGGGTAAAAATAGAAGTTAAATTCAGCGAAACAACTCAGAATTTTTTACTCAAACTAATTTTAGAATATTATAAAATAACGTTATGTATTTTGTTTGATTCAAATATTTTTTATACCTTTTTTTTAAACCATAATGTGACATTTTTCCAATGATTTAATCGGGTAATGATTTCTATTGTTCTGTATTTTAAGTTATTTTAGTAAGGTTGATTTAAGCCGAATTCAGTTTTGAGAGCGAAATCGCTGTGTCCTTGGTGACGACTAGTGAAATTTCACGTAGAACAATTTAACACCTTATAACCAAAAGCAAAATGTTCCATGTATGTTTTCATTATCCAAAATGTGGCTTAAAAGATTTGTAGTAGAATGAAATTTCAAAAATACATTGCTTTTGAGCTAAAAAGGATGAACGTGCCCTACTTTAAATGGCTTTAAATTTAATTTTTTCGCAATAGATTTTTTGGTTTTTAATGGTGTGTATTAAATTATATTTTCATTAATTTTCTGACACACAAGCTTCTTGACTTGAATGAAATGGTTTGTAAAGCATTGATGCCAAGTTATCTTTTTCAATGATGAACTGGACAGTACAAATTGAACTGAAGCAAATAAGAAATTAACAGTAAAGTTTTTTATATCATTTATATTAGCAATGGTGTGGATCTAAACCGGATCAGATCTGAACTCATTGGAACGCACACGAATTCAATTTAAAAAACTTGGTAGCATTGGCAGGAATATATACTTACAAATGTCATATTATAAATGTTATTGAATTTATAAAAACAAATTTAAGAAAGTTGGAAAAAAAAAATTTTCCAATATGTAAAAACTGTAATTTGATTATGCTATCAATTTAAACTTAAAAACTTTCTACACATTTTTAATAGAAAATTTACAACAAACGTTGTGCTTCCATAGAAGAACGCTCTGCCACCAATTCGTCGGATTTCATAGGGATTTTTTCCTGATGTGATGAAAGACCAGGAAGCTCGCATTTCTTGGTGGAGAAATCCAAGAGACCATTGACACTTTCATAAAGCGTATCATGTGAGGCTCTCGATGGTTTTATTTTGTGTTTTTTTGTTTTATGAATTTTATTTTTCAATGTTTTTAATATATTTTTTTGACAGTAAATGACAAACTGTCAAGAAATAAGCCAGTGCTACCGAATAAAACCCGTATATTTCAGAACACTTCCATGAATCTAACAAAGGTTTCCGAACGCATTCATGGATCCAGAAAATGGATCCAAGATCTGAGCTGGTCCTGAATTTGTTTTTGTTTTGCTTGAAAGTGGATCTGAACCGGATCAGATCCGCTGCCATTGGAACACAGCTATTGTTATAGAGATTTTGTAGAGCAACTGTTATCATGTAGAAAAAACTCAACCAATTAAAAATTGAAAACTACATCTGTAGTTTTTGTTGAAAAATTGCAAAAATGTAAACAGTCATTAGTTCAATATAAAATTATCATACTACATCTGTGCAAATTTGGAGTCGATTTGATCATCATTGTAAATGAATTGCTTAAATTAGTAAAATTACAAATGTTTCTCTAAAATAATATCACAAAATGATAAGTTTTAAATAACTTTTAATGTTTTTTGGTAATGGTGAACCTTTTGGCGGAAATGCCTATATGCCATTGAAAAAATAAAATAAAAATTTTTTTGAACGTTTGAAAAACGATTACGAACATCTTTGAAAATAAACATGTTTTAATTGTTTACTTTAATCTTACAAATCAATTGTAAATATTCTTAAATAATTTCCAAACGTTCAGTCGTAGCTTTAAAAATGTTTGTGAAAACATTTAGGGCCGTTTTCACAATGTCCAGTTAACGTTTAACTGAAACTTTAACTGTAAGTTTGAATAAAATTGTTTTCTCAATGTGAAGTTATTTATTAACTGACGAAAAATAAACTCTAACGTTCAGTTAATTTTAACTGGCACAATTTTTTCAGTTAAAATTTAACTGACAGATTGAAATAAATTCAAATGTTTTTTGAAATTCGTATGAAAAAATTTGAAATGTTTACATTTTTTGAAAACATTTTAAGGGGAAATTTGTTATTTATTCACAATATACATTTAACCATAAGTTAAAAAATGGAGTTTATTGAAATCCAAATAATTAAACGGAAAGTTTATACCCATAGCTTCCGTTAGTAAACTTTAGTTAAAAAATATCTTAACTGGACATTGTGAAACCAGCCCTTAGAAATTAACTTTTTCCATGCATGTTAAATTGAAAAGGTTATGAAATTGTTTGTTTTGTACAATTAAGCATTTTCACTTCTATCAAAATATATTAATTTTTTTTTTAAATACTTTAAAATAAATGTTTCAAATTAAGTCTACTATTATTTTTGTTGGTACGACCATATCACAGTGCAACATTTTTCAAGTCATTGACGGTGAACTAAAATCCGTTATAAGGGTCGAAAGTACTCGCCGAAACAAGTAATTCTGCCAAAGCGTTTTGCAAAGTTGGCTCATATAAGGATTTTATGGTCATTTTTGCGATTTTAAGGCACTAGATGAATTTTTTTCGGTTAAGTTTGTTCGGCATTTTTTTTCTTCTATTCAATAGCTACACCATTGCTGAAGTCATTAAAACAATATTTTCGGCTCGTTACCGAGATATAGCCATATGAAAAAATCGAAAAATCGCTCAAAATCCTCAAAATCGCTCAAAGTTGCAATTTTCAGCAGGATAATTATAATTATCCAGCGGAAAATTGCAACTTTTTGCCTCAAATTGTATTTTGAGCGATTTTTCGATTTTTTCATATGGAGATATATAGTCATGGAGATATAGTCATATGAAAAAATCGAAAAATCGCTCAAAATACAATTTGAGGCAAAAAGTTGCAATTTTGAGGATTTTGAGCGATTTTTCGATTTTTTCATATGGCTATATCTCGGTAACGAGCCGAAAATATTGTTTTGATGACTTCAGCAATGGTGTAGCTATTGAATAGAAGAAAAAAAGTGCCTTAACCGTTGTGTCAACAGCTGTTGGGTTTTATCCACATCGACAGTAGATGTACCCGGGTACTTCATACGTTTTGTATGGCAGATAGTTGCTTTTGATATACAAATATTAACTACTACCTGGATTCTTGTAATTTTCTGGTTTTTTTTTTTATTTCTTGGAAATATTGTCTAGTTAACAAAACTTTTATCATAATTTGTAAAAAAAATTTTTTGGTACCTAAATAATCCATTTTTACCAAAAATGGGAATTGCCAAAATCCATAAAAATTTAACAATTTCCAAATTCTTTTTTAATCCTTGTAATTTGATCCCTTTTTACCAAGAAAAATAATTAACATTGAATTTTCATTCGCAGAATTCCGTTATATTTGAATTTAAAATCAACCCCTCTTGCTCATAGTGCTATTTTTAGTACCTGCGCAGAATAATTATAACTCATAAAATATTTGTTCAATGTAAACATTTTTTTTTTTGAATGTGTAGGAAAACACGTCTACTAACAGGAACAAAAGGGTATTTGGGAATATCTTGCCTACCTACCCTTGTACAACCAGTTTTGCAGGCAGAAACATGATTTTTTGCACAGGTTTCGTTTTGAGTAGTAGTCAGTTTATGTGCGATTTTTGAAGTGTAAAGACCTAAAAATTTATTTTGTGCGGAAACTGCTATATTTGCATTGCAAAACGCCAAACGAGAAAAGTATGTGCAATTTGTAATAAGCCTGTGTGCGCAGAGCACTCGAAGGATCATCCACAATGCCTCAGATGCTGCTAAAATTCATAAAATATATTTTTTACTTTCATTATAATGATTTTCTATAAATAAATAAACAAATTTCCATAAAATAAACTAAATATTTCCATTTATTTCTATATATTTGTATGTACATCAGCTGTTGACGCTAGGTCATTTTCTAGTAACTGGGTTATATTTTCCAAACGGTTGGTCTAATTGACCTGAAATTTCACACCAATATCAATTACATATTTCCAAGCTATGATACGAAGTTTCATCAAGATTGGACCAGCCGCTTGGAAGATATAGCAATATAAAGTGAACTTTGCCATTTATTTCTATATATTTGTATGAATTTTCATACAAGTACCCGGGTACATCAGCAGTCGACGCCATTCCACTAACTTGAATTTGGGCTGTATCGACTGAACTGCTGCTCCAATCTTGATTAAACTTTTCCACATGATGCAAAAGTGTATGGTTGAGGATATCATGAAATTTCAGGTCAATCGGACTAACCGTTTGGAAGATACAGCAAAATTAAAGTTGCAAATTTACCCGTGGGCTCTATGATCGACACAACGGTTAAAATCGCAAAAATGACCATAAAATCCTTATATGAGCCAACTTCGCAAAACGCTCTGGCAGAATTACTTGTTTCGGCGAGTACTTTCGACGCCTCATAACGGATTTTAGTTCACTTTTCATGTGTCGCACTGTGTATATGAAACGAAATAAGACGTATACAATATAATTTAACATAAAAATCTAAAAAACTGACGCGGAGGGATTATAACTCCAACGTTGCTCAATTGCTAAAGTACCTTTGTAAAACAGAGTTTAAGAAACGACCACACATTAACAAGAAAAACCCAAAAACCCATTTGTGAAAATGAAAATTAATTTTTACTGATGGCTTTTATTCTCGACTTGGTTTTTTTATTTTGGGTTTTTTTTTTTTTTTTCATTTTCATCCATTCAAGATTGCGACTCGTTTGAGCGCAACAACTTTTCCAAATGCAACATCATTCAAGATAGGGAAGGGGCCAAATTGAAACGCTGAAGTAGCAGGGCAATTGAAGCATGTTCGACAATGTAAAGTTGCAATTGCAAAAATTAAACAAAAAAAAAGTGCCAGAACAAACTTCCGATTGTTCGATTTTCGCAAAACTCAAAAGTAAACAAAAACTGCACAGCAAAAGTGTAAAGTGTAAAAAGAAAATGTGATACTCAACTCATTTAAAACGTTTTTTATAACATTTTAGTTTTCTTGCAAAGTCTTAACAATAGAATGAAGTATGGAAAAATTTAAAAAAGGTAATTTTCGAAAACCGAAGAAGTTTTTCTTTGTATAACCTCGCGATTATAAGTTCTTTTGAGAATTACCGATTGTCGAAATCATATTTACAAAAACAAGAAAATATAAATCATTCCCCAAACTTTGTGTGATTTCATAGGATACTCAAGACCTGGCAACTGCATAGAGCTTTTGTAAATGCGCTGAACCGAACACAAGCACCACTCGACATCTTAAATGGCTTCATGTTGCCTTGGATTCCGACACAAATGCAAACGAAATAAATTTAATTTAAATACGAATTAAATAAAGAAAATTTCTATCAAAAATAATAAACAAATTGCAAACTCATACATTGCACACAGATACACTTAGGTACACCCACATCTGTTGCTAATAAAATTTCTCAAAGTTTATATATACATTTATATATTGCTATTTGTTGTTTTTGTTTTTGCAAAGTTTTAAAGCGAAAAATAGCTGCTTATTGTCCCCCATCGTCAACCAACCTCAAACAGTTTGCAGTTAGTTAAGAGGGAACGAAACCGCAGAATGATTTGTCCCTGATACTGTGGAACAGTATTCTCATTTTTGGTTGCCATCTTTTTTGTTCCATAATGATTTGATAAATTTATTTTATGAAAAAGTTAACATGTTGATATGGCTCGAAAATTTTAAAAAGAAAGAGAAGGAAAACAGATATTTATCCAAAGAGTTGGGAAAGATCGCATTGGCAAATGATATTTAAACCACAAGTGGCAACCTTGTTTTTGTTATTAAACTCTGAAACAAATTACTCGTTTTCATTCATATGACAGCAACTAGTATATTCGTTGCCTTGGTACACAATTGCTTTTGTTGCTGAAGTTTCTCTTGTGGCTGTGCGTACATTCGCTATCTGTCCAAGGGGCGTGGCACATTGAATATTCATCTGTTTCCATGTTGACTATCAAATGAATAATTTTGTTAACAGAAAAATTTGCAATATACAATTTTACATTTTAAAATAGAAGCTACAAGTATGATAGATTCGAGTACCATTTGGCATCCCACTCACACATTAGTTTCAATAATCACCGTTTTATATACTGCCATCTCTGTCGCACTTCATTTTGAAGCACGTGTTTGTTTTGCTTAATTCCAGAGCTTTAGTCTTTTGCCTGAGGGTGGTGATGATGCCGAAGTGAGTGTGGTAGAGTTCTGCATCTATTAAATCCGGGTGTCTGTGTCAAATTTCAATTAAAATATGTTTAAATTTACCATCATCCTCCGTTACTTTTAAAGTCCCGCATACTCCCCCTTCACTGACTTTCTCTCTCCCTCTCCTCCCGTCTCTGACACGAGCTTACTCACCTTTCTTGTTCTATTTTAGTGTACCTATAGTAATTTATTTTACTTTTTTTTTTGTTGGAATCGTTGTTGTTATTTTTGTTATTGCTATACAAGAGAATTAACATTTATTGTAGGTACCTGTAGCCCCAACCTCCTGGTCCAAAGACTTTGATTCCTATAGATACGTTCGTTCTTGAGGTTATAGTAGAATATTTGGTGTTTTCTATCTCTTTTTTGTTTTAGAAATTTGTAAGAATTTAATTTCAAAATGATTAACTGAGATGAAAGGAAGTGTTTTTTCCTTTTTTTGGTTCTGTTGCGTAGCAAACAATTAATTAGGATGCGTGAATCGAGTGAGGTAGAAGGATGAATTGCGAACGATGCATATAAGATGAATGAATAAAACTGGTAGGTGTTTGCATGCTAATTATAGTTTAATGGAGCGCAATCAGCAATGCGGTATTTTTGAGTAATGTGCATTAGAAAAATGCCACCAATGAAATAAATTTGAGCTTTTAAATAGTACTTTGTTTCGATTTTGAAACAAACGCCATTTTGCTTTGTGCGGCTTTTAAAATTAAATTTTCAACTCATTTGGAAAGAATTTCAGCAAAAGTTGATCTCAAACATTTAGGTATGCTCGAATTTTCAATTTAATTTAATCAATTTAATGTCTCACACCCAATAATTTGCTTTACTTTAAGCTCACAGCCCTTGCTGATGAAAACGTACCTCTATGTACATTGCACATATTTCTAAAACCGAGCTCAGCTAACTTTTTACCGCCAGAATCCAGAAATGCTGAACGAGTGCATTTTTGGCTTCTTGAAACGAAAATTCCCATGGCAGTGTGTTCTCGTTACTCAACTGCATGATAATTTGTGCACTTTGCTGTGACGCAACACATACTTTTGCAACATACATTCGACACAAATCTGTGTTGGCGGATTTGCAGCAGTAGACGAGCTCGCTATGGAATGGAATTTGTAAGAAAATTAATTAAGTGGGAAAAATGTGTTAAAGGTCACTGCATTAGAATTTCTGAAGTGTTGCAGAAAGTTACGCGTTGCTATGTTTATGCCACGTTAGTAATCCGTCTTATGATAAGCTCTTATAAGAAACTTTTAAAGATCTATGTACTTATAACAAATACTAACTGTCATTATGTTCCACCTAGGTGGAAAATATATTGTAAGTTGCACAGTAGTTGTTTTTATTTAAAAATATATGTCTGATCGATTGAGAGGTAAGGCTAGATCCAGGAAACCCTGGCAGAACTCTGGCCAATTGAAAGATACTGGGCTTTGGTCAAAAAGGAGATAAAGGCAATAAAAAACGTTGCCAGGGATGCTAAAAATTTTCGAGAAAAGTTGTGTTTATTTAGCAGCTAGAAAGTTATCAAATAATACCATAAAATCCTTAAAAATATTATTAAAATTCTAGATACGTTATAAAAATTGTAATAAAATGGCGGTTCAAGAATGAGTCTAACTTTTAAAATCGGACTACTAGTTCCAGAGATTTTTTGAATTTTGTATGGGACAATTTTATCGAACGCAGTCCTTACTCGATTTTACATCAGAAATTTCTAAAAATGTTTTTCGCAGTTCGATCAGCTGGATTAACCCCAGAGCAGTTATTTAAAATGAGAATGGTCTAAACTTTTAAAAATTGATGTGGACATCATCGTTACCATCAGATAAAACGTCAGGCTCTTTAAATGTAGTACTAAGGAGCAACAACTTCTTAGCTACCTATTAAAATCATCATATGATTGGTCAATTAAAGAAAACTGACACTGTTAGAAGCAATTCCTATTTGGTTTTCTCTTATTTTAACTCATAAAAATATTTAGATATCATTAGTGTAATGAAAATTTTGTGACTCTATCATCAATCTTGTTCCATCATTGTCAACTGAATCATGATGCTCTTAATTTCATATTTGATCTAAAGTCCTGTGCTATGTTTCTGGTTTTTGTGTGTGCGTGCGTTGTCATCATGATGTTGGTACGTGCGTTTTTTCACTGGCTCTACCTTTTTCACAGAATTGATTACTTTTCTACGCATTCATCTTTAATGCAAATAATAAGCAATGAAAAGTAATACAGCTGTACATTTTCATCACTTCTTTTAACACACTTTTGCTGACTCTTCTACTTTTTTTTTTTTTTTGATAACGCTTTGGCCAATACACATTATATTGCCTTCCACTTGAATAGACTTGCAAAATGTATGGGCTATGTGACCCCATACGCTCATAATTTATGACATCATCGAGATGTCGAAGCGTTTGTTTACTATTTATTATCCTGCTTCAATAATTTTACGGTTGAGCATTTTTTGATTTACTTATCCTGTGTCAAAGTTTATACAGGCCACCGAATCCTCTCTTTCTTTAGGAAACATACACATTCACTCTCTCGCTTTCTCTTTTGTAAATTTCTCATGTGCATATGTGACCAGCTCTTATTAATTTTATCGCTGAAGTCATAGGAAAAAACTTTCCAACTCACGTGACCCACCAGCCCGCAAAATTTTCCTATGGGGTGAAAATCTAATATGTGACAGTTTTCTTGTGCGTCAGATTTATTTGATGTATTTATTAGAGTTTGCTTTAATAATATAATGGAATAATGAATGGCTAAAATGAGAAGGAATTGTGGATACAAGATGCAGAAAGAGACCGAAGGTAGGTCGTTCATGAAAGGATTATCAAAAGGACTCTGGAGAAATGAGATGGTCATTGTTCTTAATTAAATATTATGTTTCATAAAAAAAATAAACTTTGAATGCTTTTTTTTTGCGAAAGTTTAAAATCAAAATTTTATTTTAAATAATGCTGAATTTTAAGTAATTCGGCAATTTTCACAGTATGTCCTTATTCGACTTAACAGACGGTCCACTTAAAATATATTAAGTACTTCAAGTGATGTCCTCACATTAGTTCCTTTCACATTGACAAAGTGCGCACTTAAAAAGAAGAAAAAATAAAGAGGACCAAAACTTAAGATAAGCGCTCAAATGGTTGCTCGGTCAAACGTTTTATTCGTGCTGCAGTTAAAGTGCTCCACGCGCGTGCACACCACACCGCAAGTGGTAGGAAGATGTGACTTTTTTAACAGAAGAAGTTGAAGGACTTACTGTTGAAAGCTTTTTCTAATGAAGAAGACACTTTAGCTTGCGATGTGCTGCAAAGGTACCACGTTTAAGAATATGAATATAATTGAAAATCAAAATTAAAACACATAACGCTTATATGGATAGATAGATAAGTACCTATGGACATTAATCAATTGATTGTGCACCCAGTAATATACTTAATAATACTCTTACATCAATTTTTACGACACTGCAATAGCTGCTATTCACTAACATTAAAGTATATTAAATTCCAATAATTTTCATCGTGAGAAGGTTCGTGATTGTTTCTATGGCTTATTTTAGTGCTGCTTTTAATACCACAAACTTAAGCACATTATAGGGATAACTAATGTGTCCTTAAGTAACAGCAATTGAATAGATAATGAGGACGGCAACATTATAATGAGTAGAACTAATAAAAAAAAAACTTACTCTCCGAAAAAAATGCAACAAAATGCAACTCGAAGAGCTTTCGAGTTTTCGTCTTATCAGAAAGGCATTCAAATGTGTGGAGATCGTTATAAGTGCAATTCATGAAAAGGTGTTGTTTTTTTTTTTTTTTTTTAATGTTCTTCAACACTTAGGACTTAGTCCTTTAAGGTTATTAACCCCGATGTTCAAAAGAAGTTAGTTGGTTGCTAATTGATTGAACACCAATCAATCTAATAGCTTGACGCTGTACACGATCAAGTAGGTTTAAGCATGATGCAGGAGCACCAGCCCATACATGAGAATTATACTCAAGCCTTGGGCGAATGTAGGCTTTGTAAATCGTTGATAAGTCAGAAGTAGGGAAAAACAATGTACATCTCTTAAGAAATCCAAGACAACTTGCACCACCTTTCGCAGCATCCATTATTTGTTGATTCCAACGTAAATCAGCGCTGATGTTCATGCCAAGCATAGTCAAACTTTTTGATTCTTCAATATCTAATTCTTTCATTTTAAGTTTAGGTAGGTTTAGATCTCGCTCAAAGGAAAATAAACAACACTGCGTTTTTGACGCATTAAGTTCAACTCGATTTGCGGTACCCCAGTTGATTATTTTTCCGATGTCAGAGTTTAGTTGAATTGACGTTTGCTGACGTTGAGACTCAACAGCCTGGAGTCCTAAACGAGGTGTTGGTAAAGAATTGGCAAAGTCTAAAGTGCTGTCATCTGCAAATGAATGAATAGGATTGTAGGTAACCGAGAGAAGTTCGTTTATAAATATTAGAAAAAGAGTTGGTGAAAGGACTGATCCTTGAGGTACTCCAGCATTTGTTGAGAATGGATTAGAAGTATAACCATCAAGCACAACCTGTATTGATCGGTTACTTGGGAAACATTGTATCCATTTTAAAAAAGTATTACCAACACCAAAAGCTTTTAATTTGTTTAAAAGGGCAGAGTGCCAAACTCTATCAAAAGCTTTGGATATATCTAGCGCAACAATTTTACATTCACCATGCTGATGAATGCAATTATTCCATTTTTCACTAAGGTATGTCAAAAGGTCACCTGTTGAACGTTGCTTTCTAAAACCATATTGATGGTCACTAAGTAAACTATTTTTTTCTAAATAATCCATGAGTTGGTAATTCACTAAGCTTTCCATGACCTTTGAAAGTACTGAGGTTAAAGCTATAGGTCGGTAGTTTGAGGGACAGGTCTTATCACCTTTTTTCGGAATCGGCTGAACATGCTCGAGTTTCCATCTCTCCGGAAATATACTCTGACAATAAGACAAATGAAAAAGTTTGCGCAGAGGTAAGGCAAGGGACAAAGAACACATTTTTAAGACTAGAGGTGAGATTCCATCAGGCCCTGAGGAGTTGTTACTTTTGAGATTTTTTAGTAGCTTAGCTACTAAACGGGTTCAAAGATATAAAGGCTGCAAAAAATGTTGAACAGGGCTTGGGTTGGGTGGGGTGAGAGAACTGTCTGGTAGCATAGAGTTAGCTGCAAATAGTTCTGCTAGCAGATTGGCTTTTTCACTTGAATCCGTAATGTTTCTATCATCAAAAACTAGAGCTGGTATTGCCGAAGATGTTGATCACTGTCCTCAGCTTATTTTGATTGTGTTTGCTGCTATACAGAATCAATACCTGTTTCGATTAGCACAAAGTTATTAAGAAAAATACCATCTTTTTCATATATCAAAATATCTCCAGAACAAGCAAATCTTACAGTAATGACGAGTATCAGTGTTTTAAGTAATTAAGGGAAATTTATTGCAAAAGCTTTAACTTCTTTTAAGGCATGATGTTATTGGTTCAATGGAAATATATAAAGAGTATTATGTGTGCAAATGTTGCTTTTATTGTCATTTTGTAATTGTTTCTTATGAATTCATAATTAAGCCATAAGAAAAACAATTCATATTATTTTTCATTAAAAAATTCCATGTTTCACTGAGTACCTACACTGGAATAACCGTGCCTGAAATATATAATTTGCGTATTTTGAAAGCATTTGTACACTGAGTAGCAGAACATCAGGATCATCAGGATCATATATTTTCATTTTTGATACACAGTTGCCGAGCCATGCGCATCTATGAAATAAATTATTCTTTAGCTTCTTAATTTTTTTAATAGTAGTGAGTGTATAGTAGTGAGCACATGTTTCAAATGTTAATTAAGTGTCATGTTATCGTATTAGCTGTAATAAATAAATAAATAAAATTAAACGTCTACATCTGTTGCGATCTCTTGCGATGACATTTATCTCTTGCCATGACTTTCCTGATTCTTGGTTTTCCTTATCCAGCGACCTTTTCCAGGTGGTTCTCGGTCTTCCACGTCCTCTGTGTGGTTTCCGTAGTTTGATTTTGTTTGCTATAAGCCTCTGATTGCATTCTTGCATTTTTACCTGTTATTGCCTTAATGATAAATTTCTTATCAATTGAATAATTTTTTGTTATTTCAATCAAGTGTTGATTTTAAGTTTATGCCAAATTAAAGAATTCCTCGTTATTTTTTTTTTAGTGTATTGTTACATGTATGCTATACGTACTTCGAAAAATTAAAAATAATTTTAATAATTATTACTCACAATTGATATTCTGTATTGACCATAAAATATTGACCATTACAAAGGATTCGGCTGAATGATACATGCATTATTTTGGCATGTGATATAATTAATAAATATTTATCCGGCTGCACTTTATTAAATTAATACCTTAGGACATATTTGCGACCCAATACAAATATGAGTATGAACTTTTACTGACAACAAAAGCAGCATATGTACATACTTATATGCATAATTATGTATGTATTGTGTTGTGTCCGTTAACGCTTATTGATTTTGCGAAAATTTGAATTTTCATTAGAATTTTATATCTAAAAATGTGCAAGCATAACGCTAGTGTAAGCTTTCTAAACTTAAAAATCATACCGACTATGTATTTGTTCGCATGTTTAACTCAACAAATTTATTTTAATGTTAATGTTTTTTTCCAAAAACAAATAAAATTCAGTTTCGTATAATAGCTTTTATTTTTTTTTAAATAATTTTGGCATCATTTTTCAACACTTTACTTCCCTTTCCCAACTTGAAGCAATTTATGACATATTTTGGTATCATTTTCGAATTAATGTCACTCTATTTCAACATGCAACAAGTATATTTAATGTGTCCAACAGAAGAGCAACAGGCGTTTAGCGAAAAAAAAAGACTTCATATTCTATTCTGCACATGAAAATATATGTAAACACTAGACGGATGGATTTTGTATGAAGAAAAAAAAAATCATCCCGAAACCGATTCAAAAGTAAGGAAGCTTTTAAAAATAATATCTGCATAATTTTTTTTTTTTTTTCATTCTAAGAAAAATCAATGGAGCATTTTTGATTCTACTAAAGGTCCATTTTTGCTAAAAAAACATGTTTTTTTTGTCATATGTTTTTTTTTTTTCATTTCAAAATGGATACCCAAGGGTGCCTATGTTCCTACAGAAACTTTGGTGTTTAAAAACTATAGATTTTTTTGGGAGTATAGATAATATTCGCGTCTCAAAATCGATTTTTTTACGTTTTTCAATTACGGTAAAAAAAAACGATTTTACTCAAAAACAAGGCATTTAAAGAAAAAAATGGGTAAGGCAAAATATACGTATGAACTTTTTCACAATTTTTTTGAGATTTCATAATTTTTCTAAAATAAATCAAATTGAGTTTTCAGCTATTAGGCTCACGTTCGTCAGTCAAATGCTATGTGTAATTAAAACCAAGGCATCTACGAAAAATATTTCATGAGACAAAAAATACTTAGAATCCTTCAGAAAATAGGTGTGAATTTTTTCGCAATTTTTGGAAGTTTTTTTTATTTTTTTTTTAACATGTTTTGAAGAAACTCCACACGAATTTTTTGAACAATTCTATGCATTTTTTGGCTTATAAACTTTTTTTAGATGCATTGCTTTTGAGTAGAAATCCGTTTTTTCGATCGCGTAATTGAAAAACGTAAAAAATCGATTTTGATAGAATATTATCTATAGTTTTTAGACGTCAAAGTTTTTGCAAGAACATAGTCTTGTTTTCTAACGCAATTTTGGGTATTCATTTTGCAATGAAAAAAAAGTTATTACCAAAAACATGTCTTTTAGGCAAAATGGGCTTAGGCTCCATTGGTTTTTCTTGGAATGAAAAAAAAAAAAAGAAAATGATGCAGATATTGTTTTTAAGAGTCCTCCTATCTTCGGAGTAGGTTTCGGGATGAATCTAAATTTCGACCCTTTCTAATACACACATTCAAGTTACACCAACATAACATATGCATAAACTTAATTTCTATTCACATAACTTGGCTGTAGTTAAAAAAAGTTTGAAAAAGGTGCAGTACAGAAAAAACTTGCCGAGCAAGCACCACAAGCGTATGTAAGTACAGTCAAGTACACTAAAATGTACACTGGTTATGTGCTTCTTCTTTCTTTATGAAAAGAGACATAGGTTATTTTATCAAACGTTCACAGATAAATATGTACTTCAGTCAGTTAGTGTCTTACAATTCGCTTTATTTGCATTACAAAAACATCAACTTTTCAGCCAATTTTTTAGTTTTGTCTTTTTAAATGGAAACACGACAGTATCCCTTTTATCGTCAAAATTCAAATTTTCTTTCATAATTTATTTGCAATATATATAATACAGAAGATCAACAAATACTTGTTTATCATCTTATGTCCTTGTTTTACCCTTGAACTATATGGTCTTTATAGAACTGCTCCATCATGCACGCTCAATAACTAGTTCCTATTTTTTTTCCTAGAATGCACAATAGATCCAAAGACAACTTTGATCAAATGCTGTCAATGTATTGCAGAATAAATGTCATTCTCGTAAACAGAATACTTTAAATGTCATACAAATATTTTCGCAATTCAAAGTTGCCACATCATTCACTTGATGGAGGAAAAATACATTAAAGTGCTTTTCAGAATTTTAGATGGAAAATACAACAAAGAAGCATAAAATTCATAAAAAATAATGTCTAAGTTATCGTTGATATTTTAGTAGGGTAAGGGAGAGAAATATGGACTACGTGGGTAATATGGACCACACGGATATTTTCGATTGCGCGCATAGGATTTACCGTTATTCATGTTCAAACTTTACGCCAATACCTATAATTTATATCAGTGCGGTTTTAGCGCTCGGTGATGTCGCATGTTTCTGTAAAGTTGTTTTTTCTAAAAAAGAGTTTAGTGATAATTTTTTTTTAGTGAGTAAATTTCATTATTTCTCTTTAAAAACATCGTGTTTTTAAATAAATGGTTAATTAAATAAAGTCAGTGAATACCATTTATAAGTTTTTAGTACAAATTAGTTCATTAACCACAAGAGTTTTTGATCAAAAACCATTTAATTCACCAACACATGCTGCGGGCAATATGGACCACCACGGAAAAAAGCCTCAAAAACAAATGTATTTATCATCTTCTTCAGATGGAGAGTTTAGTTTTAGTGATGATTTGGAATTCGAAAACTCCTAAGGAAAGGAAGATGAAAAATGCATATACTTTAATACCCTTTACATAGAAGATCGCCGTGGCGAGGTTTGGATTAAATCTGTTCTTGGAATCATAAAGAATGCGCCGGATGTGGAAGTGAAATTTTTATATGCAACTTCCGTACCAAATAAATATGTGGGGTAATATGGACTATATAGTCCATATAACACTACACTTTTTTTTATCTTCATTTTGAGTATTTTCAGTTTTTTAATTTTTTTTCTTTATCCTGATGAGATACTTATCTAAAAGTGAATCAGAATTATGGTGAATTGTTTCCTTTAATGAATGAAATAAAATTAATTGTTTTATGTATTTTGAGTTTTATTTAAAAAAGATTGGTGGTCCATATTTCCCTCCCTTACCCTAGGTATAAGAAATGTTCTCAACAAAATTTAGAAAAACATACATATGTAAAAATTAAATTTTAGCTCAAGAAGTATTTTTCTAAATATGGCAGACAACAAATTTAAATTTAAATCGGGAAATCGAAAACAAGAACGAGAACATTTTGCACTGAAGTTTTAGATTTGATTTGCTATAGCTTGTTTACTTTTAAAATTTTGAGGAAACTTTAATTCTATGATGATCGCACGTCAAATGGCGGAGCTATAGAAGAGAGCAGGTATTATTTAGGGGTAAAAAAAACAATTTTTTCACTTAAAAATCATTTCAGATAAAACTTTCAAAATAGTCGATGAAAACCCAACTTTTTTTATCGGGGTCGGTACAATCTAGTTTACAGATCTACAGATTACTTTGAACTTAGCATTGGAAAGTCTATTTACGAGAAAGATTAAAATGTGACCAGGTGCAATGATAAAGATTTACTAGTCATAGAAATAAATAAAATTATTTGGACTTTTGTTGTTTAAAAATTTCCCCCATAGGGTTGCGCTCAAAGATATTGTTTTTCAATGACATGAGGAATTGTGAACAAAATAGGTGGTTATAGAAAGAAAATAAATTGTTCATATTATAAACTTGTTGAGTTAAGTTTTTCTTTGATTGCTTGCTGCATTTTGATTAACTTGAGTGTAATTTTTTTATGTTTATAAGTATATATATAATACATTTATATATTTGTTACTAAAGCAATATAATACACATATTGATACGAACTAAAACATAGACAAAACTATTTAACTACACTCTTGTGGTTTGTGTATCGTTAAGATGTACACAAATACACTCAAACTGTTCAGGGACACTTAAACGAGTCAATTTTGTGTCGCAGTCATATAAATTAGCTTTGGGACGCATGTACACTAGACACTTGTTGAGATGTTTTTCAAAACAACTTGGCACTTATCCTTGCACTATCGTTAAAGCTTTAAGTTGTTTGAAAAGGTGCCCAACTGAAGAGAATGAAAAACAGTAAAGCTGCAGTTTCAGTTTATTAACATGAGCTTAAAAAAATATTCCATTTAAAAACAAACTCAAGGTACTATTAAAGCTAGTAGTACGCTTAGCATAGCCTTATTTGAAGTCAGACTCTCAGTTCATTTTAACGGTTCTATGTTTTAAGTTTATTCCATTTTATGCAATTTTTGTTAGAGCAGCATTCAATTGTAAAAAAGTTTTTTTCTCTGATGTGGCGATTCGATCCCGGGATGTATTCCAGCCATGCACCAAATAAAGTTCTTCCTGTGTTAGATGAACCGATCATATGACAGCATACATATGTGGTGGTAATTTTAGAGCTTTTTTAGCGAAGATTTTATTTGTGACCGTCCAGTGGAAAAGGTACCTTATCTTCACAAAATAAGAAACCGTTTTTTGGTTTTGCTTTTTCTGAAGAAATATGCAATTTTGAATAAAATAGCACGTCGATCACTGGAAAATTCCAAAAATTGACTGAGTTATGGCATTTTAAAATCGCAACATGAAAAACTCTAGTTTGTAGATATCGAAGTTCAAAATTTGTCAATTATCAATTTTTACAGGGTAGAGGTTCGGTACGACCGGTAAAATTGACAAGTGATAGTATTTTTAGCTGTACTGCTGAATTTTGTGAGTGAAAATAAGGTACCTTTTCCAATGGACGGTCACATTTAAAAGTAATTGGTTTTTGTACTAATTTAATTTATATTCGGGTAAGGTAAAAGCAAAATTTTCATGGTAAGCAAGTGTTTACCAGTGTTAACTTAAAATGTTTTCCGGTTCGTTTTTATATTTTCTTTATTTTAAAAATCGGCAGTGGCGTACCGTGCGTTTCACCATTTATTTGTCCAAAAATTTTGTCATTTCACAATTAGGGATCGTATTAAATGGGCCCTATGTGCACCTAGTAGTTACGTAAAAATTCTTTAAATAAAAAAATTACTTTAAATTAAAACTAACAAAAAAAAAAAAAAAATAAATACTTTGGAAGTGAGATTCGAACCCAAGATGCCAAGAGTGTTTTTTTATTTTTTTCACCGGAATTATATTAACGAATTTACGAATTTTATTCCTGTTCGGAGGAGGGGCAGGTAGAGAGCAAATTTAAAGAGAAAAAAATTTCCCAAGCAGTATATGGTTTGGCAGGCCATATGCACTTGCAGTTTTTTTGTAACACAGGGCACAATTAACTCGAAAATTTATATTGATGAATGCCTTCAAAAACGTCTTTTGCCATTTATTCGTGAGCACGGGGGTACTGTTATGTTTTGGCCAGATTCAACAACCTCTCACTACTCTAGAGCCACCATAGAATGGTACAATGGCAATCAGTGCTGGATTAACCATTAGGCCAGACTAGGCCATGGCCTAGGGCCCCCGACGAGCAGAGGCCCCCACGAAAATCTAAGCGCTAAAATATTTAATCGGCTGATTAAAAGAACTAGCTCACAAAATTTGGCAAATTTAAGTCCAAGCATGCTTTGACAACAACAAATCAATAACAAAATTAGAATTCCCAATGCTCGAACGCAACGAAAAAGGCTTCAACACACTTGAGTTAAGCTGCATGAAACTGTTGTTGTTGTTTTTAACCATTTGATGCTTGACCGTTTTGCAAAACTCATTTGGTCGGTTTTCTTGATAAAAAAAGAACGTTTTTTTAATTAGTGACAAATCGAGATGTTGTTTTATGTGAAAAGTTTTTAAAAGATGAACGTCGTTGTAATATTTAAAAGAGATGTCGAAAGATTATTTTATAAATTACTATACTGTTAATTTCGTAAAGTCAAAAAAAATATTTGTCAGAAAAAAACTATTTTGACTGTTTTATTGTGTTTACAACCTTCATATGATATCAATAAGCTGGTTAAGGGGTTTGAACACTGTAAACGTTTCAGGTGGTTTATATTTTATTAATTAAGAAAAATTGGCTTGACATATAAATATAAAACTTTGTATAAGGACTGCGTTCGACAAAATTGTCCGACACATTTTATCCAATAACTTGTTTTCAAATTACTCAATTTAAAATTTTTTTTCCGCAGTAGGCTTTGAATTGAATGTACCAAAACTATGGTTTTCAAATTTGGTCCCTAGTCAGTCATATTTACTTCAAAATGGTAAACGAGCTATAAGTTCGAAAGTCCATAATAAAAATTTTTGAAGACCACCCGCGGTAAACTAATAATAGAATTGCTCGGAATAGCAAAATTGATGTGAAATTGGTATCAAGAGTTTTTAAAAAATTTAAGGAAGACTTGGATGTCTTTCGAAAGCCAGGTTCCGCGAAAGAAAAAGGCATTCGCGACCTAAACAAAACGAAGAACTTCGTCACAATTTTAAAGAGAAACCCAACATTTCATGCAGAAAACTGGCACAGAAGGTAAAGTGTTCCGAGTTTTTAGTTCGCAAGGCCAAAAAGGAGGTTTGTTTGAAGACGTTTAAGGTACAAAAAGTTTCTGACAGAAATGCTATGAAGAACACGAAAGCAAAAACAGCACGGCATAAAATTAAAAATTAATTTTTTCCCAAAATTTTATACGCTGCATCATGGATGACGAAACGTATGTTTTAGCCGATTTTGCGCTGCTTCCTGGCCAAAAGTTTTACACTGTAGACACGCGGGGGAATGTGGGCGAAAAGCTTAAGTCAAAAAAGCAGTCGAAATTTCCTCGTAAGTTTTTGGTTTAGCAAGCAAACTGCAGTTGTGGCAAAAGGAGCAATTCTTTTTTAACCACTGGAACATTAAACTCCGAATTCTATATTAAGGAATGCTTGGAAAAAAGACTTTAGCCTTTCCCACGAAAGCATGAAGTTTCCACTTTTCTTTTGCCAGACTTAGCATCTTGTCATTATAGTAAAATAGCCTTGCAGGGGTACTCAAGAAATAATGTGATTTTGGTGCCTCGTGAAGTAAGTCATGCAAACTGTCCAGAAATCTGGTCAATTGAAAAATTCTGGGCTTTGGTCAAAAAGAAGATAAAGGCTACAAAAAAAGTTGCCAAGGATGCTACAAATTTTTCCATGTAGTACTAACTTCAATTAATACATATGCAAAGTTTTATATTTATATGCCAAGCGTATTTTTTTTAATTAATAAAATAAAAACCACCTGAAATTAAAACGTTTACAGTGTTCAAAATCCTTAAATTCTTTAAATGCATAAACAAAGATTAATTTTACAATTATTAGAAAAAGAGGGCCCCAAAATTTGAATGGCCTAGGGCCCCCATTTGTCTTAATCCGGCACTGATGGCAATAATGTAAATTTTGTTCCCAAAAATGCCAATCCACCTAACTGCCCAGAGCTTCGACCTATTGAGAGATATTGGGCTCTAATGAAATCAGAACTTCGGAGGAGTAAAAGTAGGGTAAGCTGGGGTACATTTGACACCGGGGCACATTTGACTTTGCTAACCTACACTCTAAATAAAACTGTGTGATACAGTGCTTGTGAGACAATTGAATAGAAAGAGCTCAGAAAGAGACTGTACTGTGCAAAACCTTAATACAGAAGCTTAGTAGAATTTAGTCATCGATGTCTGTGAGTAAAGTTTTACACATTGGTATTATACAATGGTGAGAGAGTTCCAACATAAATGTGTTGATTTTCTTATACAGTATTTAGTGGATTACTTTAAATATAGTTTACATACCGGCAGTTTCGCTTTAAATCGAAATCTCTTGTTTGCATTCCATTTTTTCTGCTGAATATTTACAAAATACATACGTGAATTGTGCTTAATCGACCATATGACACTCTAATAGAGATAAAAAGTAATAAAGTCAGAAATTTGGTTCACCAAAATGAGCTATGGATGTGATTAGAAGTTGCAGCGATGAACGAATTGTACATAGTCCTTACAACGGTGGACAAGTGTAAAATGAAATTTGTAGCTTTAAAGCTTAGAAATTTTTGAAGATGAAAAAGAGAATATTAACAAGAATTTTTATGATAAATTTGTATTGAACTAAATCAAGAATTTTTGCCCTTATCATTAAATCAATTGCATTACAATAAAATTTTATATCTTTGATAACGACTCAATAAAAAGCACCAGCGCACAATAACAATAAGGAGAAGTTACAAAGCTTATTTCGAATAAAATTAGGCTTCAAATTGAAATGGACATCAAACGTTTATACTGGCTAAAAGAAACGAGGTTTTTACATTTACAGGTCGTTTAAAACTTTGACAATCAAGTCGTTTTGCTCAAGACAATAATCGCATTGGAACTCATTGTATTCGCGTTCAAATGAAAGGACATGATGGAACATTAATCAAAATTAAAATCGAGTACTTCAAATGACTCAACCTTAGCCCATAATAAGAGTTGTAAGGCAATGAAAAAGCAAATTGGTGCTAAAATTATAATCGTCATCTACGCCAGGGAAGAGATGAGATTCATGGGATTCTACGTTCGTAGAAGTTGGCATATTTTCAATAGAATCTTTTTCTAGAAGATAATTCATGCAAAATCTCCCTGAAGTGTATTTCATTGAATGCACTTCAACTGCTTGGAATTCTTAATCTTTTCCGCAATATTTTGTCCTCGTGCAGAAAGCGCTGAGTGACACTTTTCAAAAAATACATCGTACATAACACTGACGATGACGATTTTTCATAAGGTAATTATTCCGTTTCTTATTTGTTTTGTTATTGTGGTTATTTGCTTTGTTAGCAGTAATTTTGACACGTATGACGAGTTTGCTGCATGACAAAATAAAGAAATCAACGCACCCACATACACACGGTGCTCTTGAACAGTCGATAGGTTTTTTGAATATGTGGAGAAAATCTGTGAATGGGGTTTCATTTGTATTAGTTTAGTGATCTGGAAAATGCAAACCCCGAAATCGTAGCTGATCATCCCCGCGAAATATCGCAAAAATACATATCCCATATAAAATAAAAAAAATTCAAAAAAAAAAACACAACAATCAAATATCAAAATAGTTGTTTTTAATGTATTTTGTAATGCTGAATCCGAATCCGGCTTTAAAATTGCTGTATCTTATACGGTTTTTAAGATATCTTAGCCTAAACAAGGAAAAAAAGTCGACGCTATGTTTTATTGTTGTGTTTTGGAGCTATATAACAGGACGTATATCCGTAAATTCTGATGCAGAAATGGAAAGCTTTAATCAGTCTTCTAAACCTAATTCAAATAATGTCGATATCTTTATTTTTCTCGGAGATATCCTAACCTAAAAAGTTAAAAAAGTGCAAAAAACGTGTTTTGTCATTATTTCAGTCTACGATATTTCAGAGAAAAATTAAGCTATTGACATAATTTAAATGCGGTTTAAAAGAAAAAAATTGGAGCTTTCAGATAATGTATAGAATTTTTCGTATGAATGAATGTTCTGTATTCTAGTTATATAGCTTCAAAATATAGCTAAAACGGTCTTTTTTCCTTGTTTAGGCTAAGATATCTCAAAAACCGTATGAGATATAGCAATTTTAAGGCCGGATTCAGATTCAGCATTGCAAAATACTTTAAATATAACTATTTTTATATTTGTTTGTTGCGTTATTTTTCCGATTTTTTTTTATTTTATATGGGATATGTATTTTTGCGATATTTCGCGGGGATGATCAGCTACGATTTCGGGGTTTGCATTTTCCAGATCACTAAACTAATACAAATGAAACCCCATTCACAGATTTTCTCCACATAGCCAAAAAACTTATCGACTGTTCAAGAGCACCGTGTACACATGCATACATAAATGTATCTGTGTATCTACACAACGGGAAACGGAAATGCATTGAAAAGACTTCTGATAAGCATCCATTATTGAAAATTCCGATCGAAGGTAACTTAAGGTCCCTTTTCCTACATTTGTCTATAATTCGAGCTCATTCTCTCTAGTTTATCTTCTACTTCAAGGCTAAAAAATGATTTTATGAGCTAACACACAAAAAAAAACGACATAATGCACAGGTTAACAAAATAAAAAAATGTCATGGCGTTTTGACCGGACTATGTGTTTCCTAGGGACTTTGACTTTCTGAATCCAAATCCGGGGTCCGTTTTTTTCCAGAACGTCTGAGAAAAAAGATTTCAAGGTCATATGGAGGTCAAAATGGTCATGTGTCGTTTAGTGATAAATTCGCTACAATTCTGAAACTAATTTTATATCATTGAATTCTTGGTTCTAAAAAAGAATGTGTGATCAAAAACGGTCTCTCGGGCCTAGTTTCGGAGATATAGCCATCGGAAGATTCGGATATATCTTCTATGAAAACCGCTATAAGTTGGGAACCACTGGATGGATTTGGAAAATATTGGTGTCATATGAAAGGTATTTTGTTGTTGTTGTTGATGTATTTGTTGTTGTAATTAAAAAAATTTCTCAAAATTTCAAAAAGGTCATATCTCTAAAACTATGAATCCAATTGAAAATATTTTTAGAGGTTGTCAAATTACCTTTCATATGATTCCAATTTTTTTCAAATCCATCCAGGGGTTCCCAACTTATAGTGTTTTTCATAGAAAATATATCCGGATCTTCCGATGGCCACATCTCCGAAACTAGGTCCGAGATACCCTTTTTGATCACATTTTCTTTTTAAGGACAAAGAACTCAATGATAAAAAATTTGTTTTAGATTTTTAGCGAATTTATCACTAACGACGCATGAACCCCATTTTGACCTCCATATGACCTTGAAATCTTTTTTCTCAGACGTTCTGGAAAAAAACGGACCCCGGATTCGGATTCAGGACGTCAAAGTCCCGAGGAATCACATAGTCTGGTCAAAACGCCATGACATTTTTTTTTTTTGTAAACCTGTGATATTAATGAAAAATTTATTATTAATAACGAAAAAATTCATCAAATTTGAGCCGAGAACAGCATTCATTTTCAATCATATGTTGAACAAGGCATACGTAGGGGAGGGGGGGGGGCTTGTGTGGACTGGGGGCTAGTGTGGACTGGGGGCTAGTGTGGACAAATTCAAATTCTCGCGCCGTTTTGAATTTTTTGTTTCTGTTTTATATTTTTCAAGTTGGTATTTGCACTCTGTATCACCAAAAAAAAATTCATTTGTTGACAGTTCAGCTTTCCATGATAACGTGACTGAACGTGTTTTACGCAGCAAAAAGTAATTTTTTTGTTGTTTCGTAATTTCAGTGATACTTTTAAGCTAATTATTCTTCTGCTGTAGTGCTTATAGACAATACAACTTAAAATAGTGTTTATTTGAACCTTTGAAGTTATTTTTGAAGAACTTTACCGTAAGATTAAAAAAAAATATTTTTGTTTAAAAAGACATGAAGGGGCTAGTGTAGACAACTGAAATGGGGCTAGTGTGGACATGTCCGCAGCAGCTGAAATGACTCCAGAAATCGTCAGACCATTTCTAAAAGCCTTTCCAAGAAAGTACGTTCGTTACTAAAAAGAAAGAACGACAGATTCACGTATCCCTATTTACCGGATACCAGCGAAATTTACCGAAATTTAATAGTGGCAAAGCTGCCACAACCACAACTGTCGGAAACATCGCGATCAGCAAGTTATATGAAGTTTGAAACAACATGGACAAAAAGTATTTTATATTGGCCAAATAAACATGTATCTGAACTTTTTCTTAACGTTTTTGTATGAATTATCAAGTTTCTTATGGTGTCCACAAATGTGTGGACAAAAATACCTTTAAAATAATTTAATAGTGCATTTATGAACATAAAAAATCATAACTATTGATGCAATTATGAAGGCGAGAGGTATAAGTAATCGCTAAAAATTACTTTATTACAAAAATGATATATTTACATATATAATTTTGTAATTATATAAAAATATTCCACACTAGCCCCCCCCCCTCCCCTACGCTTATGAATTATTCATATAACGTAAAAACTTTTCTTAAAATCTAAGAACAAAATTCGTAAATTTTTCTTATGAATTATTTTTAAAACGTAAGAACTCACGGTGGTTTTTAAAAAATTTCAACTTTTTGAAATACCACCCGCGATTTTTTTCGGGGATAGTGTTGGGGGACCCTTCTATTATCAGAATCCGGGAACCGCGAAATCGAACGTCCAGCCGTTTTTTTTTTTTCGACATTTTAGTTTTTTTAACGATTTTTGAGAATGTCTCGGATTTATATACATATTATGTACACATATATATGTATGTACGTACATATATATACTTGTATATGTATATATGTGTAATATATATATGTATATATATATACATACATGCATACATACATATAAAAGGTATCGTTTCCGCACCATTTATTTTAAAAAAAAATCGGTTTTTTCGTATAAAAAAAAACAAACAAAAACCGGATACAGCAATAGTCACTCCAGATGTGATTTTTGATGCTTAATCCGAATCCGGTCTTAGAATTGCTCTATTACTTCTGGACTTTGAGATATCCCTACATATATGTATAAAGGACAACACTTTTTTTCCTATTTTTGAAGTTATATAACAAGATAAGATAATATTATGCCGTAAAATCTGGTATGACAGTTAATAGCTCTAGTTTTTTTCTTGAAAACTCAATCAAACCGATAACGATATCTTTTTTTTTTTTGTCGGAGATATCTTTACCTAAAAAGTTAAAAAAGTGCAAAAACACGACTTTTGGCTATATTGGATGTTATATGCAGGCCACACAAAATTCTTCTGTGAATTTCTATTACCAGAAGCATTTAGTACTTTCTTTTGGCTTTCAATTGAGCTATTAAATGTTTATCTGCAATATTTCTCTGCAAAGTTATGTTAACTTTAAAATCACACCATGAAACTCAAAGTGAAAAATCTCGGTTTTCGGCTTTATTTGAGGTTGTATACAGTACGGACGAAACTCGTCTGCTCTTTTTTACTAACCGACACATTTAAAACCATTCTTTATCTTCAAAATGAGCTAACAAGTGGTCTCTTGAAATAGTTTTCTTAAAAGTTATGACTATTTTATGACGACATGTTGCAGCAATACGTATATAAGAAATACTCGTACACTATATGTTAGTGGCACCCCTGTGAGTTTGCACTTCATAATGTAATTTTTAAATGGTCATAACTTTGTAGAGGAATATTGCAGATGAACATTAAATAGCTCAATTGAAAGCCAAAAGAAAGTACTAAATGTTTCTGGTAATAGAAATTCACAGAAGAATTTTGTGTGTCCTGCATATAACATCCAATATAGCCAAAAACCGTGTTTTTGCACTTTTTCAACTTTTTAGGTAAAGATATCTCCGACAAAAAAAAAAGATATCGTTATCGGTTTGATTGAGATTTCAAGAAAAAAACTAGAGCTATTAACTGTCATACCAGATTTTACGGCATAATATTATCTTATCTTGTTATATAACTTCAAAAATAGGAAAAAAAGTGGTGTACTTTATACATATATGTAGGGATATCTCAAAGTCCAGAAGTAATAGAGCAATTCTAAGACCGGATTCGGATTAAGCATCAAAAATCACATCTGGAGTGACTATTGCTGTATCCGGTTTTTGTTTGTGTTTTTTTATATACGAAAAAACCGATTTTTTTTTAAAATAAATGGTGCGGAAACGATACCTTTTATATGTATGTATGCATGTATGTATATATATATACATGTATATATATTACACATATATACATATACAAGTATATATATGTACGTACATACATATATATGTGTACATAATGTGTATATAAATCCGAGACATTCTCAAAAATCGTTAAAAAAACTAAAATGTCGAAAAAAAAAAACGGCTGGACGTTCGATTTCGCGGTTCCCGGATTCTGATACTAGAAGGGTCCCCCAACACTATCCCCGAAAAAAATCGCGGGTGGTATTTCAAAAAGTTGAAATTTTTTAAAAACCACCGTGAACTCGTTTATAAAATCTAAAACCCAAATTCATGATTTTTTTTTTTTTTTTCAAAATAAAAAAATTCGATTAAGCTTTTGAAATACAAATTTTACACAAAAACGTCAGAGGAGTCTGTAGCGTATGTGATAAGGAGCTAGTTTCATTTCTCTGCAATTTGGTTTCTAGGTTCGAACCCCAATGCGGTGAAAGTTTTGTTTTTATTATTTTTTTTTTTTATTGGGAGAATGCTCAAGCTCCAATGCATAGGACATACATACAATATTGAAATGGAGTAGTGTGTCTTAAGGAAAGTGAGCGCTTGATGCTAAAGAACGCCTTTTAAGGCGCTATTTTTCCTCTTAGGAAAATAAATACTTACCACAGCATGCCTAGAAGTTCCAGGAGAATACACACTCATATAGCATGATGGTGTGAGCGACATAGAAAAAAACTTTCAACAATACTTTATTTAAAATTTAGTCTAAGATACGAATAAGGAGAGATTTGCACCCATCTGTTTAATGGATGAAACCTTTTTTATATGAAAGTAAATACGTTTAGAAACATTTTGTGAGTAGGTTGTCTAAAAAAATCCTGGCAAGGCTATGGTTCATTCCATATTGAAAAGTGCATTTTTTTGAAAAAATGCACCCATCTGTTTAATGAAAAAAATATATACCATTCGAAAGTTTAGAGCCTCTACAATATGTTAAAGTAGGGTTGCCTATTTTTTTCCTGGCAAGGCATAGGGTTGTCAGGTTTTAAAAGGTCGGCCAAAACCACAAATTTGCACCCATCTGTTTAATGAAAAAATTATATACCATTCGAAAGCTTAGAGCCTCTACAATATGTTAAAGTAGGGTTGCCTATTTTTTTCCTGGCAAGGCATAGGGTTGTCAGGCTTTAAAACGTAGGTCAATACCCCAAATTTGCACTATGTGTTTAAAAAAAAAAATGTTTAAAATGTTAAAAAAATCTGTTTAATGAAAAAATTATACACCAATCGAAAGTTTAAAGCCTCTACAATGTTTTAACGTAGAGTTGCCTATTTTTTTCCTGGCAAGGCATAGGGTTGCCAGGCTTTAAAAGGTCAGTTAAAGATAATTTCATTGCGAACACGGTGATACAGGATTGCTTGTGAAAAACCTATTTTAAGCCAGGGTTACCGAGCTTTAAGAAATGAAATATTGGTACAAATGAAAATGTGCGACAGAGAGATCTGAGCGAACTATTTGGTTAGGATGTATACTAGACCTATCGTTAAAATTGAAAATGAAAGAAACCTTGCTCCCAGGGGCTAAAAAGTTTCCTATTGGTGGAAATATCAAGCATAAAAATTTTGGTTCCGATCGAAAAATATTTTACAGTGCCGCAAGGCCGTTGAAGGTCGGAAAAACGCTATGTATATGGAAAAATGGTGCCTTAATCGCAAGAATCAGTCCTATCTCTGAAACTATTTGAGATAAGTGAATGAAATTTAGTATGTGTACGAACAATGCTTAAGCTATTTGCATCCAATAAAAAAATAGACGATGCCACGCCCCCTCGACCCGAAATTATTGTATCTCTGGAAATATTGGACTCATGGGAATGAGACTCGGTACATATGTAATTGGCACTGGGAAAAATAATGTTTGGTAAAAAATGGGCGGGTCACGCCCCTTCCTTCTAGAAAAATCAAATTTGTCATATCTCTGAAACTATTTGACACATATGAATAAGATTTCATTTCAGGTAATGGAAAGTGAACAGGATATGGCACTGTAAAAATGTTAAAGCAATTTAAGGTACTTAGTTGATGTAGAAGCAGTAATTTTTTCTGTTCTTATTATGGTCTCCTAAATATAGACACCATGCAAAAAAAATTTGGTCCCGGTCGGAACATATTTGACCGTGCCACCAGGCCGTTAAATGTCGGAAAAACGCTATTTATATGAATATAAGGAAACAATCAATCCTATCTTTGAAATTATTTGACATAGGAGGATGAGATTTAACAAATTTGTTCTTTTTTTCAATGAGGGGCGTGGCCCCGCCCGTTTTTTTGAAAATTTTTTTCCCAATGCCAATTAGAAAAATACCAAACCTAATTTACCTGAGCCAAATATTTTCAGAGATACGACAAATTTCGGTTGGAGGGGGCGCGGCACTGCCCATTTTTTTATTGGATACTATTAACTTAAGTATTCTTCATATAAATACTAAATCTTATCCTCCTATGTTAAATAGTTCCAAAGATGGGATTGATTGTTTCCTTATTTTCATATAAATAGCGTTTTTCCGACATTTAACGGCCTGGTGGCACGGTCCAATATGTTCCGATTGGGACCAAATTTTTTTTGCATGGTGTCTATACTTAAGAGACCAAAATAAGAACAGAAAAAATTACTACTTCTATATCAACTAAGTACCTTAAATTGCTTTAACATTTTTACAGTGCCATATCCTGTTCACTTTCCATTACCTGAAATCAAATCTTATTCATATGTGTCAAATAGTTTCAGAGATATGACAAATTTGATTTTCTAGAAGGAGGGGGCGTGACCCCGCCCATTTTTTACCAAACATTATTTTTCCCAGTGCCAATTACATATGTACCGAGTCTCATTCCCATGAGTCCAATATTTCCAGAGATACAATAATTTCGGGTCGAGGGGGCGTGGCATCGTCTATTTTTTTATTGGATGCAAATAACTTAAGCATTGTTCGTACACATACTAAATTTCATTCACTTATCTCAAATAGTTTCAGAGATAGGACTGATTCTTGCGATTTAGGCACCATTTTTCCATATAAATAGCGTTTTTCCGACCTTTAACGGCCTTACGGCACGCTCAAATATTTTCCGATCGGAACCAAAATTTTTATGCTTGATATTTACACCAATGGAAAACTTTTTAGCCCCTGGGAGCAAGGTTTTTTTCATTTTCAATATTAACGATAGGTCTAGTATACATCCTAACCAAATAGTTCGCCCGGATCTCTCTGTCGCACATTTTCATTTGTACCAATATTTCATTTCTTAAAGCTCGGTAACCCTGGCTTAAAACAGGTTTTCACAAGCAACCCTGTATCACCGTGTTCGCAATGAAATTATCTTTATTTTAACACAAAATTTATTTATTAAACAGATGAGTGCAAATTTGTGGTATTGACTGACCTTTTAAAGCCTGGCAACCCTATGCCTTGCCAGGAAAAAAATAGGCAACTCTACGTAAACACATTGTAGAGGCTTTAAACTTTCGATTGGTATATAATTTTTTGATAATTTTATATTGAACTAATTAAACAGTCATTTTTGCAATTTTTCAACAACAGACGAAAGCAAGTGTTAACATGGAAATTGATTACATATGTTTCGGCTACTTCCACATACATATTTATATATTTTTCATATATAAACATGTATATAGCCTCATCAGATCAGTTTTTAGTTAAATCTTGCCAGCGTAGCATGTCTCAAAACCAGAGTGTGTTACCAACTAACAATTTGGCAATTTTTCACAACAGACGGCGCTAGTGAGCCTTATGAGTTATGCATAATGGCGATCCTGCTCAGAGAGTTTACTCGTGGCCTATAGCACAATCGCTTAAGCACCGTGTTCTCTTTCATTAGAAAACCGGAGTCACGAGTTCGAGTACGGTTTCTGGCAAGATTTAACTAAAAACTGATCTGATGAGGCTATATACATGTTTATATATGAAAAATATATAAATATGTATGTGGAAGTAGCCGAAACATATGTAATCAATTTCCATGTTAACACTTGCTTTCGTCTGTTGTTGAAAAATTGCAAAAATGACTGTTTAATTAGTTCAATATAAAATTATCATACTTCAATTTAGAAAAAAGCGCGTTGGTACTTTCATTAGTACTATACAAGCAATAAAAAACAGTCAATAAACTAACTTCATAATTTATCTAGGGGAACCTGCCTATCTATCATTAAAATTCTCGTAATTTCGAGAGCCTGCATTGTATGTGGAAAACAAATCCGCCCTTGTAGGTTTTAATTGTAGCTAGCGTAGCATGTCTCAAAACCAGAGTGTGTTACCAACTAACAATTTGGCAATTTTTCACAACAGACGGCGCTAGTGAGCCTTATGAGTTATGCATAATGGCGATCCTGCTCAGAGAGTTTACTCGTGGCCTATAGCACAATCGCTTAAGCACCGTGTTCTCTTTCATTAGAAAACCGGAGTCACGAGTTCGAGTACGGTTTCTGGCAAGATTTAATTAAAAACTGATCTGATGAGGCTATATACATGTTTATATATGAAAAATATATAAATATGTATGTGGAAGTAGCCGAAACATATGTAATCAATTTCCATGTTAACACTTGCTTTCGTCTGTTGTTGAAAAATTGCAAAAAAAAAAAATGACTGTTTAATTAGTTCAATATAAAATTATCATACTTCAATTTAGAAAAAAGCGCGTTGGTACTTTCATTAGCACTATACAAGCAATAAAAAACAGTCAATAAACTAACTTCATATAATTTTTTCATTAAACAGATTTTTTTAACATTTTAAACATTTTTTTTTTTTTAAACACATAGTGCAAATTTGGGGTATTGACCTACCTTTTAAAGCCTGACAACCCTATGCCTTGCCAGGAAAAAAATAGATTTATGAAATGAATGTGTTTATTTGAAAGTGGAATAAGTTCAATTCCGGAAAAATTGAGTTTATGATAGTTATAGCTAGCTATATGTGTCCTCTTTTTATATTGAAAATTACAGACTCGTCAGACCACGACTTCATCAAAAATTACTCAAAAGAACTTTTCATGAAAAGCATTTTTACAAAAATGATTTTTTTGAAAGTGGAATAAGTCCATTTTTTCATCTACTGCTATGCAGACGATTGATACGTTATTGAAACGTTTGAAAATAAATAATTTTCCAATTGTTGATTTTAACTTTGCAAATCAATTTTAAAAATAATAAAAAAATAATATTTTCCAAACGATTGAAAATTGGTTATGAAAACATTTGAAAATTAACTTTTCCCAAGCTTAAAAATTGAAAAGCTTATAAAATTGTTGGTTGGGATGTTGAATATTTTTTTGTGTGTATAGAAGTTAAATCATTTATTATAAAAATTAATATGTTTCTGCTTAATGTCTCCTGACCTGACTTACTAAAATACTTAAATCTTATTTTTATATAATTTTTCTTTCCGTGTACCTACTCTTACACATAGCATTTCGAATTTTAAAAAGTGTCCCATTTTGACAAATTTCATACTGAGCCAGAAGCTAATCCATGATAAATGTTCCGTTTTTAATGAAATGGTAAGTTTCCGAACGAAATGAGTAGAGTTAAGGTGAACCTCACTGGCATTTAAAGAATTTTGTTTGATTAAATGGCTTTTGATTTTCTTCCGAATACAACTGTCCTCATATGCACCCACATTCATGCAGTTACCGAATGAATATCATACGTATACGAGCGTAACGTACTTTGTTACCTAATATTGTAACGTAAGTAATAAAATTAAATACGTTAATGATTTTCTTGACACTTTCTTGACATTTATGTAAGCGGGAGATGCTGTCATATCCAGGTTTGTTTTCTTTGTTGGTGTGTGAACATTGTACGTACATACCCAAGGGGAAAAGTAGTGCTTCAAAAACCCTTCTGAAGTGCATCCTTTTCACCAATAAGCGCTTCCGCTCCGTAAGAACAATACTTTCTTTTTAACATTGCATGTCATAGGATGTAAGCGAGCAAAAACTTACCGTAGCCTTACCAAAAAAGAGTTTTTAAAGCGCTTATTTGTAATGCTGCGGTAAGCATTTTTTCAATAAAATTAAAAAAAGAAAAAAAAAAGAAAAAAAAAACTGGCCGCGCCAGGATTTGAATCCACGCCCCTTCGCGTTGCTAGATAATTTTTTCTTACATTTACCAACCCTTTAGACCGCTCCACCAACGCCCGATGATATGAAAAGGTATTAAATTTGTATATTAAGCAAATGCTGTCCTGCAGCATTACATTGAATCATTGTGCAATCAGTTTCAATTCAAGTAAGCGAAAGTAAATAAAAATGAGAAATTAAAATAGAAAAGTGAAATAAAAAAGGTTGAATAAAAAATATTTTAATAAAAAAAAAATAAAGCAAAAACAGATAAAAAAACGGAAAAAAAAATCACCCGGGCTGGGTTCGAACTCACGTTGTTCTTACTGCAGCCTTATATGGAATCATTGTGTAATCAATTTCAATTCGGTTAAACAAAAGTAAATTAATAAGAGAAAGGAAAATAGAAAAGTGAAATAAAAGATGTTGAATAAAAAATATTTAATTAAAAAAAAAAATAAAGCAAAAAAAAGTAAAAAAAAGTAAAAAAAAAAAATCTCCCGGGCTGGGTTCGAACTCACGTTGTTCTTACTGCAACCTTATAAAAAATCATTGTGATAGTGCTTCTAAATTTCTATGGGGACAAGCACTTTTGAAGTGCTTGGATCAGAAGCGCTAGAAATTTTTCCTCTTGGGTACTAAAGTACTTCGTATGTGTATATGAATGTATGTAGTTGCGGTTCCACTAAGCCACAAAATACAAATACATCAGCTTTTTGATGGCACATACATATTTAGAAGTTGAATTTTGTTTTTTACCTTACATAAATGTTCATTTTTTTTAAATTTTTCAGCAAAAAAGTAACTGGGCCTACATTAAAAATAAAAGTCAATTTATACCTTTGCGTTTTTTGGATTAAAGTGAATAAAGTGATTCTACTCACCAAGGAACGAAGCACATATTTTTTTTTTTTTTGTATCTGAGCGTAAACAAGTGGTCTTAGTACAGCTTGGGTCTTTTTGAAATTTGCTAGAACCGATTGGTCGAAAAAAATAAGTGGCGCGAATTTTATGGCTGCTTAAAATAAAAATGAGCTCAGAAGGGTGAGTAACCAAGCAAATAATCGTATTTAATGATGTTTGTTAACCCAATTACTTTTATACTAAAACTCAAAAAATAAATCTTTGAATATCCAGAAAACTGAGCCCAGGAGGCTGAGGTTTTTTAACTTTTCAGTCAATAAATCGTCAGTCACGGCGTGCCTTAACCCGTTTTAAATCGAACGTCGTAGCACATCAAATTTTTTTCCAGATTCTGTTTACTTATCGTTCAAGTTATGAATAAAAAAATTTTCACCCGTGACTCCTCGACTAAATTTTGAGATAATCCCTTTTCCAATTGGGGCATTTTCCCATACAAAAAAAAATAAAAAAAAAATTTTTTTAACTACACACAAAAAAATATTGAACATATTATTTATGAACGGCATTCATACACCGAAAATCATTGATTTTCAAATAAAATTTTTTCATTAAAATTTTTTGATTTTAAGAACGATTCATTAATCGTAAGTACATGAGTTCATAAATATTTTTCTATGAGGAATTTTTTTTATGAACTTCCGTTCTTAAATTTTAAGAATTTTTTCGTACGAATAACAATGTTTCATAAATCTACAGATACAAATTTTATAAATGTTTACATAAAATTAAACAAATCGTTCATAAACTTAATAGGCGAGGAGCCGGCAATACTAAAAGTGCCGTCATCGCGGATTCTGAAAATTTTAATGCAGAATGGTAGTTTACACTAAGACGAATAAGAAAAGCTTGGTCAGCATGGTTGTAGCCTGGCAGGAATATTTTTAAATGATTTTTGAGTTATTAAATATTCAGAATGTTTTGTCGTCATCGCAGATTTTGATCAATCTTAATATTAATCGATGGTAAATTTCATAACCATTGAGAAAAAATCCGGCCGACCAAATTTTTTTTGCCGAAAATGTCCAGCAGACCTATTTTAATGGTGCGACAGTGGGTTCTTCCGACAGTTTCTAAGCTCGCATACCAAGATATTTTTAAATTTGACATTAAAACACGTAAATTAAAAAAAAAAAAAAAAATACAAATTTCGGTGATAACAGAGCAATTGTACCCATTATTAAAATAGGTCTGCCGGTCATTTTCGGCTAAAAAAAATTGGTCGGCCGGATTTTTTTCTGAATGGTTATAAAATTTACCATCGATTAATATTAAGATTGATCAAAATCCGCGATGACGGCAAAACATTCCGAAAATTTAATAATTCAAAAATCATTTAAAAATATTTCTGCCAGGCTACAACCATGCTGACCAAGCTTTTCTTATTCGTCTTAGTGTAAACTACCATTCTGCATTAAAATTTTCAGAATCCGCGATGACGGCACTTTTAGTATTGCCGGCTCCCGGACTATAAAGTAAAAGTTTCATCAATTTGAAATATTATTTTCAGTTTGCATTTCATTTTCTTCTTTTGGTTCTATACTTGTTTATGCTAAATTTCAAATAAAGTATTGTTGAAGTTCCTTTCTATGTCGCTCACACCATCATGCTATGTGTGTGTATTCTCCTGAAACTTCTAGGCATAGAAGCATGCTGTGGTAAGTATTTATTTTCCCAAGAGGAAAAATATCGCTTTTAAAAGCGTTTTTTAGCATCAAGTGCTTACTTTCTTTATGACATACTACTCTAGGACAATATTGTATGTCCAATGCCTTGGAGCTTGAGCATTCTCCTAATATAAAAAAAAAAAATAATAATAAAAAACTTTCACCCGCATTGGGGTTCGAACCCGGAAACCAAAGCGCAGAGAACTAGCTCCTTATCACATACGCTACAGACTCCTCTGACTTTTTTGTGTAAAATTTGTATTTCAAAGCTTAATCGAATTTTTTTATTTTGAAAAAAAAAAAATATTATGAATTTCGTTTTTAGATTTTATGAACAAGTTCTTACGTTTTACAAATAATTCATAAAAAAAATTTACGAATGTTGTTCTTAGATTTTAAGAAAAATTCTTACATTTTATGAATAATTCATAAGCGTACGTATGCCTTGTTTAACATATGATTGAAAATACTTATAGTCAATGAATGCTGTTCTCGGCTCAAATTCGATGAATTTTTTCGTTATTAATAATAAATTTTTCATTTATATTATGTCCCTTTTTTTTGTGTGTACATTAAACAAAAATCAAAATAATCACATTCGATGTTTTTTGCGATGCTAAGCACGAATCCAACCTCAGAATTACTCTATCGTGAATAGTTTTTGAGATATTTTAACCTAAAAACCAAAAAAAAAGTCGTCTTTTGCCATTTTTTTAATCTATATAACTATTAGAGTCCGACCGATTAATCGGCTTCGGCTACGGCTACGGCTTCGGCCACCTTCGGCCAAAAAAACGCCTTCGGCCAAAAATTCGGCCGAATGTTCGTAACTTCAAGCATAAAGCAACTTGTTGATTAAAAAAAATCTTTTAAACAAAATGATGGCCGTTTATAGTGGATTGGGACTTTCTAATTACGAATCTGAACTTTGTTTTTTTCAATTATGTCAGAATCCTGAGTTATCCTTGCTCAAAAGTGCAAAAATCATTGTCTTGAGATATACTTTGGGCTATGTAACAAAAACAGTAAATGGCAAAATTTAATTTTGTTATTGCATTTGGATAGGTAAGATCACTTTTAACGCTCTACGTTTTTAATTCTATTCCTACTTTCCGAGTTATAAGCCATTAAAATAAGGGTATCTCTCAATAACATACAAAGAATTTTTCCGGACAGAAAAATTAAAGAGTTCTTTATTAATAATTTTTTGTCAGTTAAATATTTCATTACAAAATTTCAAGCCCTTGCAGAACAAAGTCTGATGATAAATGGCCGCTTTATTTAAGAGAGGTGGTGCCTTCGTGAGATATCGGATACAAAAGGTCGAGTAAATCAGTTTTTTGGTCTTCCGATAGTAGGTTTGATCTTTTGTTCTAGTCATAGCTTGAGAAGTTGTGCCTTCCTGAGAAATCGAGTGCTAAAGGTCATGAAAATACCTTATAATAGATTCTAATTTGTACGAAAACAACTTTTGCAAATTTTCTGAGCTAAAAAATCGTAGATTAAATAAGGGAAAACATTTTGCAAAAACCTTTTGCACCTAATATCTCACAAAGGGACCACTTCTCAAGATCCATTCCCGTTAAGGCTTATCTCAAACAATGCAAAATCGGCGCTAAGTGTGTTATATTTGGCCTGATAATGCCTAAAATGCTACAAATTGAATATACCCTGAGAGTAGGGTATAAAAATATAAAATAAATGAACCTTCGGCTTCGGCTACGGCCGAAGGTTATAAAAAAACCGATTAATCGGCTACGGCTTCGGCTTCGGCCAAAAAGTGACCTTCGGTCGGACACTAATAGCTATGCAACATATCATTTATTCGTTAAATGTGGTTAAAGTACTTGAAAGCCCTGATCTTTCCTTTAAAACCAAATTTAAGTTATGTTTATATCTTCATGCTTCGAAGAGATATCGTAGACAAAAATATTGGCTAAACGGGTTTTTTGCACTTTTGTGTCTTTTTAGGTTAGGATATCTTTGAGGAAAAGAAAGATATCAACGTTATTTAAATTAGGTTTTAGGATTAGGATTACGACTTTCAAGTTGCTTACCAGATTTAACGAAATTAAAATTTCTTTCACATTTTAAATATGTTCAACGAACCGACCATTTCAAAATTCAGCCCAATTGGAAAAGGGATTATCTCAAAATTTAGTCGAGGAGTCACGGGTGAAAATTTTTTTATACATCACTTGAACGATAAGTAAACAGAATCTGGAAAAAAATTTGATGTGCTACGAAGTTCGATTTAAAACGGGTTAAGGCACGCCGTGCAATACAAAGCTAAACGACGAAATGATGAATGTTAAGATGCTATGGATTTTTAACTTACAAATGTAATTAAAAATTTCCAACGAAATATATTTTTAACGAAAACACTTGCAAGCGACCTGAGAACTTGACTGGCTGCAACACAATTTCACACACAAAGTTTGGTGTATCGATTAAAATATCCACGATCCAAGACAAATGAAAGCGATTATATGATAACTTTACAAGGTTCATTCGCATCAATAAAGCAGGAATGCAACAGATACGCAAATTTATCACAATTTCAATAACATATTTTTTAATAAAATTGAATATTGATTGCAAAATTTGACAATTATAATCAAAGACTGTTGATAAAATGTACATACACGTTGCTCTTGAACAGTCGATAGGTTTGATGAAAATGTGGAGAAAATTAGTGAATGGGGTTTCATTTGTATTAGTTTAGTGGTCTGAAAAATGCAAACCCCAAAATCGTAGCTGATCACCCCCGCGAAATACAGTAAAGTACGGATAAATGCACATCGGTTTTCGCCCGACTTTTTGTGCACTTATCCATCCTCTGCATTATTGCAATTATACAATTATTGGGTTTACAAACTTTCATGTATCGTACATAAATATGTTAATACATTTTTTTTACAAAGCTTAAAAAATCAGTTCAGTTTAAAAAAGTCTAAAAAAAATCATACGTGTGCAAATTTTTAGTTAAGTTAATTTGCTATTGTTTTTAATCAACAACAAAAATAAAAATTTTTTATTAGTTAATAAAAATAATTATTAAAAAAAATTGGTAGGGAAGATTACATATGTAGATGAATCAGATTGCGGTTCATATGAGATAAAAAAATCGGAAACCTTTTTTTTGGTCAAATTTGTGGTTCCTACCTTAAAAAACTTTTCTTATAAATTTTCGAAATCGAGATTTTCAGGCTTTTATCGAAATCGGTCAAAAGTTCAGTCCATATGGAGCTACTCATCAGGCATTTTTTTGACCGTATTATGGAATCGGAATAACTTTTTCCCTAAAATCGTGTGTTTTTTTTTTGATTTCCCTATAGCATACGCACGCTTATCAGACCCAATCCAATTACACAAAAATAGTAAAGTTTATCGCAGTTTAGATATTTTCCCTCTAGACACTCCCTCGCCTTTCGAAGCAAATGTCCCTGTGGGAATTGCTTTATAAAACAGTCCTGTTTCATCTGCATTATACACCTGACAAGGATGCAGATCTTTGACTAAATCCGGTAGCGTTGAAATTGGCCACTCTGCACCAGCTCTGTAATCTGCCTTTTCACCACTAATTGCAGCCAACCAGTATTTGCCTCGAAACCTTCTACCTCTATATAAACTTCAAACTTATTGGCTCTTTCGCAAATCACGGGGGTTCAAAACATTTTTTAACCCTCAAGTTGCATCACTCGGAAAGTTTTTATATTTTCGTGTTCAGGGTACTTTCCTTATCACATAAAAAAAAAAATTAAGAAAATCCGTCGGGCGCTTTTTTTTTAAATCGAATTTTCCGTTCTTGGCAAAGTTGAGTTAAGTCAAAAATAACATGCGAAAACTAAAATCAATAAAAAGGAACACGAATAGTCATTTCTAACTAACTTTTGGATGCTGAACTCAAATCCAATAACAAAATCGATCTATCGCTTCAGAATTTTGAGATATCCTAACCCAAAAATTAACAAAATATAAGAATTTTCGTGATTTTTTCCTACTTTTGAGGTTAGGTAACACGACAGTGTAATACTTTGTCATAAAACTTGTTATGTTAGTTAAAAGAACATATCTTTGTCTACAAAACTCTTTTTAAATAATATCAATATCTTTTTTTTTCTTGGAGTTATCCTAACCTAAAAATTTAAAAAGAAACAAAAACAAGATTTTCGACTACGTTGAAGGCTACATAGAGAACGCACGAAATTTTTCTGCTCTTCTATACTAACTGAATTACTTACTACAATCCCTCGTCTTCAAAATCAGCCATCGAGCGGTCACCTACAAATTTTCCCTACTTCGTCACAACAATTTTAAGCAAACTAACTTTTTAGCTTCAGTGTATTACTTGTTTTGGCATAACGTTTTTGTGTTTCTTGATGTCATTTTAAAGAGCTCATAACTTTGTATAGAAAAATCGTAGATGACTATTTGATAGCTCATTTTGAAGACAATAAATGATTATAAGTGATGCAGTTTGTATAAAAGACCAAAAAAATTTCGTGCGTTCTCTATGCAGCCTCCAACGTAGACAAAAAACTTGTTTTTATATCTTTTTAAATTTTTAGGTTAGGATAACTCCAAGAAAAAAAAGGATATTGATATAATTTGAAAAGAGTTTTGTACGCAAAGATATGTGCTTTTGACTAACATAATAGGTTTTATGACAAAGTATTACACTGTCGTGTTACATAACCTCAAAAGTAGGAAAAAGTCACGAAAAATCTTATATTTTGGTAATTTTTGGGTTAGGATATCTCAAAATTCTGTAGCGATAGATCGATTTTGTTAACGGATTTAAATTCAGCATCCAAAAGTTAGTTAGAAATGACTATTCGTGTTCCTTTTTATTGATTTTAGTTTTCGCATGTTATTTTTGACTTAACTCAACTTTGTCGAAAACGGAAAATTCGATTTAAAAAAAAAGCGCCCGACGGATTTTCTTAATTTTTTTTTTATGTGATAAGGAAAGTACCCTGAACACGAAAATATAAAAACTTTCCGAGTGATGCAACTTGAGGGTTAAAAAATGTTTTGAACCCCCGTGAAATCATGGGCCCACTGATGATTGCACTTTTGGATCTCACTTATTCATTATGTCATACTGTCCTGGCTTCAAGCGTTTCCGCTTGGTGTTCCCATGACGGTCATGAATAGCTTCAAACTTCTATTGATCTTTTAGAATTCGCGAAATTGTTGAAATATTTAAATTATATTTTTCAGCGAGACTCTTCCGACTACAGCCGACGTTAAGGGATTCCATTTACGCAATATTATTATTATTATTTTTTTTTTTTTTTTTTTTCAAACAAGAAAATACAAAGGTTGTTTGGACATTGTCTTCTTACTTGAGCTTTTTGGTCAAATCTAATAAGTTTTTTTTTTTTTTTTTTGACTTACTTTATTTTCATTCTAAGCAATACACTTATACATTATTTTCCAGAATTTTTTCCAAAAAAAATCCGAGCCAATGCCCATCTTTCCACTCAACTATGTAAAATTGGCGTTATTAAGCCAAAACGATAAGGTTTCCAAAAAATTTTGAAAATTAAAAATAGACTTAGATCTTTTCAGAAACATTCTTAAATAAACTTTTGTGGAGAGTTACTAGGCCAACATTATCTTAAAAAGAAAATTAAAAATTTGTTGTACAAAAAAAGCTATATTTTAAGAAAAGTTTTATGACTTTTTCTAGAAATTGTTTTTTTGTAATTATCAAAGAGCGGAACATTTGTCCGGAATCAAATGTAATCAAAAGTAATTAAAAAAAATTATTTAAATATATAAAATTTTTAGGTTATGACGCCTCAAAGCTAAAAAAAAATTTAGTTTTTTAGTGTTTTTTTTTTTTTTCTTAATTTTTGATTTGTTTGCTTGTCATATCTTCTAAATTAATTTCGGGTCGCTGAACACGAAAATAGCTTTTGTTTTCGATTTTTTTAAAGCCGCTCCTGCACATATTATCGAAAATTTCAATTGTCGAGCTCGCCACCCAGGAAAAAATTTAAATCAAGTGAACTCCAAAAAGGTGTTAAAATGTGCTATGAAGTAGTCTTGTAAGATTTAAAGGAAAATCATACAAGACCATTTCATAAAAAACTAGCAAAAAAATTTGTTGCTTCCAATTAAGTAGAAGAAATTAAAATACAGCATTTTTCCAATTTTGAGACCAGCTCTATACATACATTAAGAATTTATATTTTGAATTAATTTTTTCTTTTTAATTATTTTACATTTTATTTCCTACAATATAGGATTTCCAGAGCAAATAATTCGCCTTTTAAAATTTACAAAAAATCATTTTCTACACATGAACATTTTCTTAAAAAATTGCTATTTTTGTATCAAAACTGCAACAAGTTTAAATCTTAGACCGAAATCTTCTAAGAAGACTTTGTTGGCCTAAATATTTTCTACACAGGTTTACTTAAAGACATCTTCGAAAAAACCAACAGTTCTGAAGTTACGGGCATTTAAAAAAAATTGCCTTTTTTTATTAAGTACATTTTTCAAACTTTAATCGCAGACCGGCTGAAACCTTATTTTTTGACCTTTATTTTATCAATATGAGCAGGAAGCAAACAAAATCACAACTTTACACTATTCATATGTCTCGTGGGCATCCTTGCGTTTACGGAAAAACAATATTCGCTCGACGATGTGATAGTCTCGAATGAAAAAAAAATCTAGAAGTGGATGGGGCCCGGTATATTATTACCCCCGGCCCCCGATTTTCTCTCCACGCCCCTGATATTACCTTATTTAAAGTTTTTTACCAAAACTTAACTTAATTTAAAATTTAAATAAATGATGATAATTTATTAAAAAATTAGGAACACATGACATAAAGAAAGCTGGAATTTTCGTTTTTTTCAAAAACAACCCTTGGTGCTAATCCATTTCAGTTGATACTTTTCGGTATAAAAACAAAACGTTTCGAAGAATCATATTTTCTTATTTCATACCGCCGCGGCGAAGAAGATCTTTTTTTTTGAAATTTGCGGCGAAAAAAATTTTTTAAGTAATATAATAATAATACAAGAAAATCACTTTTTATAAAATGCGGCGAAGAAAATCACTTTTTACCAAATGCGGCGAAGAAAATCACTTTTTACAAAATGCGGCGAAGAAAATCTCTTTATTTAGTGAATAGAGAAATTTTTCCTATTCCTTTTTTCGAAAAAATTTGCAATACTAATCGAAAGAGTGATTTTTTACGCTGCGTTTTTAAAAAAGAGATTTTCTCCGCCGCATTTTGTAAAAAGTGATTTTCTTCGCCGCATTTTGTAAAAAGATATTTTCTTCTCCGCATTTTGTAAAAAGTGATTTTCTTGTCCGCATTCGCACAAAAAAGATCTTTTTCGCCGCAGTTTGAAAAAAAGGATTTTCTTGTCCGCATTTAAAGAAGAGATAGTCTTCGTAAGCACCGGCGATACATACATTTCATTATTAAGCGTTAGTTACTAGATATGTAAAGCAAGGTTTAATTTTGCAGACATATGCCAAAGCAAAGAAGATTTTTTCCTTTTTTTTTAAAAATGGAATTGATTCACGAAATTATTTTGGAGAGTTAAATTAAACAAAGAGTACCCTGTAAAAAGATTATAGAATGCGCGAATCTTACAGTAGCAAATTTGACAAAGCAGTTTTTTAGCATTAATTTTCTATTTGGCGGACACCATATTGTGCTTTATAAATGTTTTGGATACGTTGTACAAATTCAATCATTGAAAAAATAACGGCTGAAGCAATGCAAAAACGTTATACTCAAACATATGTTTCGGCGCTCGGTTCCACCGCAAAGAGATAGGTACAAATTTTCTGTATGGTTTTTCACTTCATCGCACACCTACTTGAACTTTAGAAATTGAATATGAAAAAAGAGAAAAATTCGATTAAATTGAAGAATTGATAAAAGAGAAATACAATTCTCACATACAAACGCAATTGCGATTGCATAAAGTAACTTCTTTGTGTGTGTAATCCAAACTGTCACTTTGGCAATTGAGTGGTTCGTTGTAAGTGATGTCCTCAGTACTAAAAGTTAAACTCCCATTCTTAATGTATCTTGCCACAGTTTAATTAAACTAGTAACTGTTGTATCTTTTTAAATCTGAAGTTAAAAAGGATTCAAGATCATTTATAAGTGGAAACTGCGTGGTATGGTACAGTGCAAATTGTTTTGGCGAATGTGCGGATAACATTAATTTCATCTTAATATAATATCTAGAGTATAAATCAACAGATGAAATATGCATATATTAGCATATGCAGTATGCATTTGCATATAATTATCCGCTCTGGTAAAAAATATTGTAGTTTTATATCAACGATAGACAGTTTTTTGTAATTTTGTTTGAACTAATTATTTAAATTAATTAATAATGCAACACGTTTGCGGTCATTTGCGTTCTGTAATTAGTTTCATAATTCATACACAAAGATACTTTATTAGCACCCTATCTTTATTTTAGCTTAAAATATCGAGCCTTAACCGCCAAAAAGACTCAACTGACAAAAAACAAATTTTACAGTAGAAGCTTTTTTTAATTTTCTTTGCATACATTGTAGTACAAAAGTCAAAATTGCTTTCCCTATAGCTTCGTAATGGTACTTTTTACAATTATGAAATTTGGGGGAAAGACGCATATGGACGCGAATTATTGATTTCAATCAAAAAACGAAAATCCGAAATCATGTCAGTTACGTCTTTTTGGCGGTTAGGGCTCGATATGTACTTATTATTTATTCCAATGTTTGCTTGGACTACAAAATAATTCTAGCACTGAAAAAAATTTCTTTCTAAGCACAAAACTGTGAAATCCGATTTTAAAGTAGTTCTTTATTCTAAAATAATACGAAAAACAACAGAGCCGAGTGACTCTAATAACAATTGTGTTTCTAAATGGAATATACCATAATTAATTTTCATTTTATACTCAATTATTAATCTTTCGCACACTTAATTTCGCATTCTTACAACTTGTCCCAATCTTTCAGGGAAAAACAATGGCATATCCTGTCTCTGAACTTGATGTTATTTAATCCTTAGAGCTGTAGTATTGCTTTCCTTCTTTTCTATATTTTTCAATTCTATTTTTTCTTTTCGACAAATGCCCGCTCGATTTATTACGGAATAAACAAACAAATAAGCCAACAATCCACAGAACATTTTTCCTTCACCACTATCTTTTATACATAGAACCCATTGTCATGCCACCTAGCCAAATTCGGAATGGCGCTCTTACTCACTGGCATAAATTAAAATAATTCATTTGTTGCTCAGCGAAATCAATTTGTTTCAATAAATTCACGTTTAATTCGATTCATTATGGGGTGAGCAACGCGCTGGCATTATCCAGGCGATTTCCGCTTTCGCTTGACTGTATTGGTTAATGTTGTGGCAACGTGCCGACATCTTTTTTATTTTGCGCTTTTCCTCCCCACATTCGTATTCGCATTTTCTTATGACTTTGTTGTGGAATTCGAATACATAATGAAGTTGATATCTGAGCAGAGTGTGGTGGCCGCCGGTCTAAAAGTAAAAACATACAGCATAAAGCAAAAACAAAACCATGAAGAATATACAGACACCTCATTTTTTCCAGTTTCTTTTTTCACAATTCACCTTCTGGCCTAAAAAAAGAAAATAAAAAAACCCGTATTTTTTACTACCTGGCTCTGTCAACCAAGCGTTCGAGCATCAAAGTTGTGCATAGTGATGAAAAAATCGTCCCACCCATTGGCAGACAGCCCCATTGCAGGGAAATCTTGACGTTTATTTTTATAAGCGCTTTCAATTTGACCTCTACTTTTTTTATTTTGCACTTATGAAGATGAGTAGCTCCGGCGGCATATTTGCCTGTCCTAACACCCACTCACACTTTGAGTAAATATTTGCTGGCTAACAGATTCCGTTTTCTTTATTTCTTCAATTCAGCTCAACATTTAAATTACTCACCTTCCCATCTGGCTGTCCGCCCACAAGACCGCCTACACTTGATCAATATTCATTTGGTTTATTTAATGTTTCATGCAATTTTAAAGGCATCTGCACCCTGTTTCCAGAATGGGCTCACCTTTGAAATCACTTAATTGCATTGCTCAAAAGAAACAAATTATCATCCGTACGTCAATCTCAGTAAGAACTGAGAACACTTGTTTTCGTTCACTTTCACTTATTTAGAGGCAAAGCCATCACATCAGCAGAGTCCAAGCATTGTTATTTTGAACTTAAAAGAGAAACGTTGGAGAGCTTTGAAATAAAAAAAAATCACAAAAAAGATTTTATTCATTCTTAAAACGATTAACTCATTTTTTGAGAAATTTATGTTCACTAAGCAGCTGTTTTACGTGGAAGTCAAACTCCCCCCAGAATATCCGGGATTAAAAATCATCTAATTCCCTTCTTCCTATATTCCTCTTTATCTTGCATACTAAATCAACTGAATATTACCAAAGGGTTACTTTCCAAAAGCTTACTTAGAACTTTGTGCTATTCTGGGACTTTGTACCACATATTAATCGATCACACTTTTTGAAGTCGTTGAAAGTGCATACGAGAAATGAAAAACAAAATAAACAAATCTCGGATATTGGAAATCAAGTTAAAATTCTTTTAAATATTAGGTTATGGGACTCTAAAACAGCAAACATTGAAAGCAATCCTCTAAAATCAATATTTCACTCAGGTTGGGTGATTTTTTGAGTAATTTTAATGGTATGCTGAAATTGTGCTTTTCTATGATGAATGATGTTTCTGCGTATGTACTCATATACATATGTGACTTGTTTTCTAAAAACGTACCTAACGTGTGCAAATAAAATTTCGAGAAAAACGAATTCAAAGATTTTGTTTGTTACACAATACTCATTTTAACGGGCATTTTGAAGGTCAAACAATTTTTATTTAATTTTTGTAAGTGACACCACTAGAAAGATCACCTCATAATAGACTTAAAAACGTGAAAATCTCAAAATCGATTTTTTGCATCTTTGGTACGTTTTTACAAAACAGGTCACATACCTATGTACTTATGTAAGATGACAAGCAAAACAAATACTGTGAAAGAATTCTCAGATGTTATATGAGGAATCCTGCTCTACAAAAGATTTATGTTTGCTAAGAGGAAAAATCGAAAAATACGAGCGAAGAAAGTGATTTGGTTAGAATTTTATTCTTTTAATTGTTGGTGTAGATTTTCTCTTTTTGTTGGTGCTATTTTATATATTTTTTTTTTTTTTGTAGGTTTCATAAATTAAAATTCATTCAAAGCAAATTTAACTTAATTGTTTCAATGTTGCCTTACCCCTGTTGAGGGTTTCAGTATTCATTTTTTGTTAAATATAGTGTATATATACTAGACTTCTTCATAACTTTTCTTTTGCTTCCGATTTACTTTCCAGCTAGTTTTTTTATTAAAACGATAGAAACTAAAAATTCTGATCTAAGGAGAGCCCATACTATTAATATTTACTGGTATATTTTTAATAATATTTTTTAAATATTTTTTCGGATCAGTCTGTTGAACATTTTTTTTACTTTAGTCTATAGCTTTGTTGAACACAGAAAAACAAAATCCTGAACAGTTTACAAGACATATGCTTGGCAAAAAAGCACTTTTTTTGAAAAGCAAGTGTGAACCCAGATACATATTGTGCTATGAAATCAGACCTGGAGCCAAACTAGCAACACCCTATCTGTACTTTCAGGAACAGAATTAAAAAAGTTGTCTGTATTCGATGACCTCAAAAATGTTGCACAGTGTATATACGTGTATTAGACCAAGGGTGTCAGCGTTTTCAAATCACTGAGCCAAGCGCAGTCAGCGCAAAATTTTCGCTTTTACAACAACTTCAACTACAACAATCGCAAAACCTATTTTTTGTTGTTTTTTTGGTGGCTCGTTTGCAACAACAACAATATTTCAATAATTTTTTAAATTTCTGAGAACTACAACACACACGAAAAATGTTTGTTGTTTTTTTTTATGCGAAACAACAAAAACAATTTTTCATAAATATTTTAATTCCGCGAATTTTGACGAGCTCAAAAATACAACAAACATTTTTCGTGTGTGTTGTAGTTCTCAGAAATTTAAAAAATTATTGAAATATTCTTGTTTTTGTAGGCGAGCCAAAATTGGCTCACTTTTGTTTTACGCTGACACCCTTGTATTAGACCGCTTCATAATTTTTTTTTTCTTGCTTCCGATTTGCTTAACAACAAGTTTTTTTGTTAAAAGGATAGAAACTAAAAATTCTGGTGCAAGGAGAGCCCATAATATTTATGTTTACTGGTGGTGCATCGTATTTCTTTGTTTTAAGTGTGAAAGAGTACTCTTCTAAACGTATCTCGTGAAAGAGAAAACGCAGACAAATGAGACTTCTGCCATTAGAAAGAACAACATTTTTCGTAAAAAAGTTTATAATAATTTTTTTTCGTAAATATGTCACTTCGCTGGTTTTTTAGCTTTCAAAGTTAAAAATCGTTTTGAAAACTAAATATTTCGCTTTAAAACTAAACACAGTTTTTTCAAGTTTTAAAACGATTTTAAACTTTGAAAGCTAAAAAACTACCGAAGTAACATATTTACGAAAAAAATTATTATAAACTTTTTTTATGAAAAATTGTATGCGGTTTTTAATGGCAGCAGTCTCATTTGTCTGCATTTCCTCTTTCACGAGATACATTTAGAAGAATACCTTTTCACACTTAAAACCAAAGGAATATGTTTAACAGACTGACCCGAAAAAATTCCCTCATGCCATTATTCATTTTATATGTAAAATGGGCTGCTGATTCCGAAAATCGCATTATTTTTTTTTTTATTTCGTGTCGTCTTCGAGATATCGGTCATTTTCGGTTTTTGGACCAAAAAAAAAAGATAGTTCCACTTAAATACAAATATCTCAAGAACCAATCTTTGTGTTCAAACGTTTTATATCTTCTCTTCTTATACGAGATTAAATTGTATGTACTTATGTACCTATGTACTTATGTATGTACAGGGTGGCTGATTCGAAGTGTTACCAATTCAAAAGACTATATTTTTAGTTTCCATGCACAGATTTTATTGATCAAACGCTATAATTGTTAGGAAATGTTAAAATTTTAAGAATCTACTTGAGATTTTCGATATGTCCACCTTTGGCCTTAACTATGGCCCGTAGACGGTCGAAGAACGAGTCGCATGCTGCACGAATTTGATTTTGTGGAAGTTTGCGCCATTCTCGTTGAAGGGCCACTTTTAGCGTATCAACGCTCTGGTATTTTTTAGTCAAGACCTTCCTGTCCAACATACCCCAGATTGAGAAATCCAGCGGATTCGCTTCAGGCGAATTTGAGAGCCATTGTTGAGCAGAAATGAAGCTGGGAACGTTTTTTTCTAACCATTCTTGATTCACACGAGCTTTGTGTGACGGTGCCGAGTCTTGTTGGAATGTCCATGGCTTGCGACCGAAATGTTTGCGTGCCCACGGTAGTAAAGCACCCTCCAACACTGATTCACGATACACCTGGGCGTTTACTTTGACGCCAGCGGCCAAAAAAACGAGTGGTGAGCGCCCATCAGCAGTCACTGCAGCCCAAACCATCACATGCGGTGGTGCCTGCGTCCTGGTGGCCAAACGAACATTCAAATTTTCGTAGAACCTCTCTGTCAAGTAAACCCGATCATTTTGTTTGTTTACATATTGCTGGATACAGTAATTTTTCTCATCAGAGAAGACAATTTGTGACAGATTTCCGGCGGCGTGCAAGCACAACAACTCCTTGGCTCTATCGAGCCTAACTTTTTTTTGAGCAGGAGTGAGATCATGCGCCTTTTGGAACTTGAGGGCCTTTAGTCCGAGCTTGTTTGACAATATGTGTTGCATTCGTTCACGCGATATTTTCAGCTCGGCAGCCATTTGTCTGCCACTGCGTCTCGGATTTCGCTCAATTCTGGCCTTCACCTTTCGAACCATTTCTGGTGATGTTGCAGTTATTTTCCGACCACCACCATGTCGTTTGGCAACGCTGCCGGTACCATTGTAACGTGTTATGGTCCGATACACAAACATTTTATTCACTTTCAAATGTTTCAGCTCACGAACAATTGCTGGTTGCGATTTTCCAGCCAAATAAAGAGCAATCACACTATTACGTTTGAATTCCATTCCAAAAATTTTTTATTTTCAATAAATTGACGCGCAAATGCTTTTGGCTACTTGTTGACAAAAGAATGAACTAACATCATGCCAATTTTTAGACAGCTGTCATGTTCCATCTGTCAGATAAGTCTATCTGTCAGATAAGTCTATCTGAAGTTGGTAACAGTTCGAATCAGCCTCCCTGTATGTTTGGAACTGGCAAAACTTTTTCTCGAAACCGGCCACACCGATTTTAATGAAACTTCGGATAATGTTAGATATTAACATAAGAGGAAGAATGAGCAAGGTTTAAACTTTGCAAATGCTCACCAGGGGGCGTGGTACCGCCCTAAATTTTAAATTTGATTTGGTCATAGCTCGCAAACCATACAAGGTATTTAAATGAAATTTGGGGAGCGGTTACTGCTTAATAATACCTTGAAACAAACGAAAAGTGGGTAGGATCGAAGAAGTGCCACGCCCTCTTTTTAACCCTTGAAAATTTTGATTCAATATTACTCGAAAACGACTCCAACAATTTTGATGAAAATTTAGGTCTTACCTCTACAAACAGGGATTAGTATGTGGTATGCCGTTATATTGGGAAAACTTGTTGAAGGGCGTGGCACCGCCCACAAAAATATAATACGGTATAAAAAGAAAACTAATAAAGCAATAATTATAAAATTAAATGTGGGAAGCCTCCTTGCTATAGGGCATCTCTGATCTGAATCGGATTAAAATATCGCCGTTGCGCGTGGAACCTCCCATACAAGCAAAATATGTTAAATGCTATTTCTCGCAAACGCTACAAGGTATTTGAATGAAATTTGGTTTGTAGGTACTGTTCAATAATACCTTGTAATAAACGAAAAGTGGGCGGGATCAAATAAGTGCCACTTTTTAACCCTTGAAAGTTTTGATTCAATATTACTCGAAAACGACTCCAACAATTTTAATGAAAATTTAAGAGACTGTACCCCTGAAAACAAGGATTAATATGTGATATGCCGTTATATTAAAAAGAACTCGTAAAGGACGTGGCACCGCTCACAAAAATACAAAACGCCTTAAAAATAAAACTACTAAAGAAATCGTTCTAAATTTAACTGTAGGGAGTCTACTTGCTATTAGGCACCTACGATCTAAAAGTGGGCAAGACATCTGCGGTGCGCGAATTATATAATTTGGCCTATCGATTAAGCCAATTATATGTTTTGTGTTTGATGAATGTTTTTATTTTCACTATTCACTTTAAAAGATACACAAACTTTGATTTTTAAATATTTAATTATTTTTAATCTTTAGGTTATTATTATTTTTATTTTGAAGAACTGTCTTCTTCGAGTGACAAAATTATTCTCTCTATATTTTCTAATGAAGAAAGTATTTATACAAAATTATCTTAAAACTAAATAAGTTCTTAATTATAGGTTTTTCCTTAAAACTAAATAAATACCTAGAATAATACATTTGTAACAATAAAACTTTATTGCGGTCGATATTATAAAATGGAATCCTAAGATATATTTATTACGGTTGGTGTTATAAAAACATCCCTTGCATCTTAAGTGCACATTTTTAATCTTACGAAACAGCTGTTACTTTTAGTAACAACAGATACTGAGAATTAGTTAAATAGCAGTTAATCTACAATTAGTTTGTAATTAATGTTTAGGATTAAATGAGGGTTAGGTCGGAACGTAACTCCTCCATCCCGTGAATCGAGATTCTCCCGAATCGCGTTATTTTATTTCATATATTTACTTTTTTTTAAAAAAATATTATTTTTCCATTTTGGTCTACATTTATGATTACAATGTTTTTGATTAATAAAATATTTTCATCTATTTGTAAAATTTCAGTGTTATTATTAACTTTATATTTGTACGTATAATTTCTTCCGATTCATTTAATAAGCCTTAGCTGTAATTGATTGTGAATCGGGTTCTCTAACTCAGAATAAATCGATATGTCCTCGGACAATATCAACAATATTAACAGGAAAATCTTTATCATAAAATAAGAAAAAAAAAAAAATAAAGTAAAACCCTTTTTTTATCAAGGCAGAATTTTCATTATTTTATTTTATCTCGATTTCCCTATAGATATTAATGATTTAGAATTCCTGAAATATTTTTTTCCTGTTTTCATTTAACTTAAAAATTTTACACTTAAGTCTTTCCCTAATAGCTGTCTTATCTACTTTATTCTGAAAAACATTTAGAGGGGTTTCCCTTATGGAGGAATGATATGTGTTATTATAAAGTTCTATAGCTTTAGACATTTCTTCCTTAATAGGCAGTTTGTCAGCCATATTTAAAGTACGAATTTTTTCTGTTAACGTATTATTAAGCATTTCGACATCTGAATTGCCTGTATGGCCATTTGGTCTCGCGAAATGAATGTCAATGTTTTTGTTTCATAGATGTTTTCACCTATTTGTAAAATTTCAGTTTTGTAATTAACGTATAATTTCTTCTGAATAATTCAATTGATTGTAATTTGAGTTCTCTAACTCATAATAAATTGATATGTCCTCGGACAACATCAACAATATTAACGGGAAAATCTTTATCATAAAGTAAGAAAAATATACATAAAGTAGAACCCTTTTTTTATCAAGGCAGAATTTTTCTTATCTTATTTTATCTCGATTTTCCTATAGATATTCATGATTTAGAACTCAATTACTACTGTCATCGTTCAGTGTTGAATACTTTCTTATGTTTAATGTTTAATAAACTCATTTTCTAAGCAAATTTTTGTTTAAAAATATGTATTTTTTTTTTAATATTTTCCTAATTAGTCTTTGAAAGTTTTCGTTTGTCCTAATAGAAAGTTGAATAGGTTTATCTAATTTTATTTTGGTTATGGGTGTTGTCATTTAAATGACTACTATAGACAGTAGTATGACTCTCTTATTGTTTTCAGATTCCTATTACACATGCTACCAAATAAATGTGGCGGTATGTTAAGTAAAAATGTTTTTAGGATATGTGTAATATGTTTTTCATTAAAATATTCGCTTACGTTTGAATTTTTTGTGTTGATCGTTCTCTGATAAAGTTGTTGACGGTTTCCCTTGATGCTGAAGTTCCTCAATAGTTCATTTTGTATTTTTTTCTTATCTGGTTCGGGTAGAGCTCGGATCACATTAGGTGCTTCTTCAGAATTTTCATCCGTCTCTTGCATATCCACATCTTGCATATCCACATCTGCAGTAACAGCAGCGTCGACAATAGTGTTAGCGGTTTTTTCAGTTTCGGTTGTTTTGCCTGCATCATCTTTCTTTACAATGGTACTTTTAACGTTTTTAGTTGGCTCTGCATCAACTACTTTTTCAGCTAATGTGTCTTTAGCTGCTGCTGCATCTTCTTCTGCAGTATCAATGTCTAATTTTTGTTTCTTCGGATTAAGTAGAATATCATCATCAGCTGTGTGTGGTACATTAGGGGTTTCGGTCACTGGTTTTTCTTCTTCAGTTTTATAATTCTGTTGCACTTCTTGTTGCTGCACTTGCAATTTTTGTCCATACAATCCCTGCTTTTGCAAATATTGTTGCATTTTTTGTTGTGTTTGTTGTTGAATTTGTTGTTGAAACAATTGTTGTTGTTGCATTTTTTGTTGAAGCAATTGCTGTTGCATTTTTTGTAGAAACAATTGCTGTTGTTGCATAAACTGTTTGTGAGACTCCTGTCGCTGTTGCTGTTGCATTATGATAATTCCCATTAACTGGTCCAATCGTTGCTCCATTGCTGATTCAATTTTTCACACTCTGACCTTAATATTTTTGGTTCGTTTAAAAAAATCTTCGGATTTTTTCTCCTCTATGACTGCGCCAATTATATAATTTGGCCTATCGATTAAGCCAATTATATGTTTTGTGTTTGATGAATGTTTTTATTTTCACTATTCACTTTAAAAGATACACAAACTTTGATTTTTAAATATTTAATTATTTTTATTTTTAATCTTTAGGTTATTATTATTTTTATTTTGAAGAACTGTCTTCTTCGAGTGACAAAATTATTCTCTCTATATTTTCTAATGAAGAAAGTATTTATACAAAATTATCTTAAAACTAAATAAGTTCTTAATTATAGGTTTTTCCTTAAAACTAAATAAATACCTAGAATAATACATTTGTAACATTAAAACTTTATTGCGGTCGATATTATAAAATGGAATCCTAAGATATATTTATTACGGTTGGTGTTGGTTATAAAAACATCCCTTGCATCTTAAGTGCACATTTTTAATCTTACGAAACAGCTGTTACTTTTAGTAACAACAGATACTGAGAATTAGTTAAATAGCAATTAATCTACAATTAGTTTGTAATTAATGTTTAGGATTAAATGAGGGTTAGGTCGGAACGTAACTCGCGTGGAAGCTCCCATATAAGTAAAACACATTCAGGCATGTTCTGAAATCCGATTCTCTTCGGAAACGGAATGAAAGCAATCTTCAAGTGCTCTGCATTGCTACAAATAAGATGGAATCGGATTTGCATTTCAACAAATAAAATATGATAATGGTGCCTTTTCGATTTAACGATATATAAATCCGATGTGGCGTTACTTATCGGAATGTGGAGCTCTTGAAGATTGCTTTCATTCCGTTTCCGAAGTGAATCGGATTTCAGAACATGCCTGATTAAATGCTATTTCTCGCAAATGGTACAACATATTTTGATTAAATTTGGTAAGAGGGTCTGGATCATGAGTATCTAAAGCAAAGCGAAAAGTGGGCGTTGTTCAATAATTTCCACGCCCACTTTTTACCAAAATAAAAAATTTTAGTTAATAACTCAGTCGCAAAAAAAAATGGAGTGAACTCTTTATGTCTTATGTACTTTTCGACGCTGAGTCCGTCTTCATCAGCTGAACTGTCATTATAACTTCATTATTTTGAAACATCCTTGCTTGAAGTTGAAGAAAACGCTGTGTTCAGCCTTACAGCATAGCTACAAAAAAGGTGATATCAAAATATCCTTTCGGATTTTTCCAATAGGTCTCTTACTTTTCGATACATAAAACGAAAAATTTTGGGTGCGTGGCATATCCCAATTATTTATTTTAGGTAGAATGCCCGAAAAAAAATGTTAAGTTTTTGATATTTTCTAAAAATTCGATACTTTGCGAGTTTTTTCTTATTATTATTCTCATTGGTTAATATATTAATTCGAAAGCATGACCATTAGAGGTGAAAAGGTACGAGTTTCGTAACAAAAAATAGCTATGAATAAAAATATCGACCAAAATAATAAGATCAGATTGTTGACCGAACAGGGATCGCTCTCCAGGTACTGTCATATTGAAGATAATAAAATTAACCACAAATAATATTCACATCACTTTTTGATTGGCTTGTCAGTTTCGGCGAAATACATTGATTTCTAAAAAAAACATTTTTTTTTTCCAAAAAATTAAGAAAAAATCAAAATCAACTCCATATTTATACAAGAAAAAAAAAAACTTTAAAAATCATTTTGTTTCTTAATATCATAGTCTATATATTTCTAAAGCAAGTAAGATACTATTTTTTTCGGTTTTTTGTAATAAACTTCGATAATTTGAAACTTTTTGTAAAACACATAAGAAAATCCAAAAAATTCTTAAAGTTAGCGTTAAAAAAAATACCCGTGTCTCGTCGTTTTTCTCCAGCACGTCAGATTTTTTTTTCAATCGATTTTTGAAGTTTTTTAATCAACTGTACATGAAAAAAACAAAAATAACGCATTCTTGTGTTAAATCGATGAATTTAAACATATGATCCTTACATCTAAGGTGTATCTTGTGTTCTTATGCAGGATATTAAGAGGAATATTTTTGTAGACAATTTTAGCCCTCCAAGACCCTTACATGTGGGTCATTTTGACCCCCCCACATGTAGGTCATTTTGACCCATCCAAAAGGTTATTTCCTGTAACTCCTGTAACAAAAATTGACGCTTGCTCGAACCCTCATCCCCCTCCCTAGCAGCCCTACGAGGTTTATGGACAGTCCCTTATCACGTGATTTTTACGAAGGACTTACAAAGTTTCGCCTTGGGTATTTATATAAACATACATACTCATTTCTTGCATATGCTGGTACGTGTGTATGCATGTACTATCTCAACGGGAAGAAATGAAGTTGCTTCCAAAAAGAGCGCAATAGAAGCACATCTCTGGTAGCATAGAAAATTTTTAAAATTCTATTTTTTTTTTATTCATATGCTTCCAAATGTGTGCTTCCACGGAAGCGTATTTCATGTGCTTCTGAAGATGTGCATCTCCGCTAGAACATGCTGTGGAAGCAGCTTCTTGCTGTCGTTTCAATGCGCTTCCGTTGGGATATTTAAATCACATTTACAATAGCATGGGGTGAAATATTTTCCTTGTATACTTCTTGGCGTTTCGGTTCAGCTCATGTGAAATGAGCGAAACTGATAAAATACAAATAAAAATACACGCAGCAAATGATGTGATGGAAGAAATGGAATCACTGAAATATCAACGAAAGCAGTATAAAATAATAAAGAAAAACAACAAAAACGAAATAAAACAACAACAAATAAGATAATACAAAATGCCGGAAGTTATGAAAAATATTAAAATTATAATAATGTTTTTTTCCACAGCTAAGCTTATGCCTGAGTTTAAATCCTTTGAAGTCCTTTTCTGATATACCTCATGCTGTTCTTCTTTCTTACGCGTCTACTTTTGTTGCTATTGCTTAGCAACAGCATTGCAATGGAATTGATTTCTACTGGAACATTTTGCGAGTTCAAATGAAAACAATATGAATGTCAATAAATTAAGTAGTAACACGGTGCCTTCTACGGCATTATAAAACATTGAACTGAGTAAGGCCTACTCTTCTTTTTTTTGTATGGCGCCAGAGCGACATCTTACTTTTTTATCATTTTGGGTTGAAGCTCTTTCGAAGGATTTATTCGGAGAGGTAGCCTTGTTTATCAAATAACTTATTGAAAAAGAGAAAATGCATAGCCGAGAACATCCATATATTCGTTGGAAGACTCGCATAATGGCGCACATAATACGGTTTACAGCTCTGCAAAGGATATCGATCAGAAAAGCTGAAAAGAAAATTGGTGACAGTAGACGATGATAGTAGAATGAGATTAGCTTACTCTTTCCTGAATTATAATAAGTGATTCATTTTCTGTGGAAAATTTTATCATTACGGGACCAAAAATTAAAATTTAAACGAAGTATTTAAAATTAGTAAAACGTGCCTCGTAAAATAATTGTCAAAAATTGTATGGAACGTATTTTACGCATGAACGTAGTTTACGCATGCCTCGTTGTTTATAGAGGCAAATTTTACTAATAAACAGCCACGTAAAACTACGAAGTGAAAAAGTGTTGCCGTTTATTGAACTGATTCCAAATATGTTATTGAACTTACTGAATTAAAATATAAATAATAAAAATTATCCTTTCATACTTTTTTTGAAATTGCTTCAGCATTCTCGAATTCTTCAAACTTTGATTTCTAAAAAACGATGCGAGATATTGAAATATTTCGTCTATTTTTTTGGACTTATCTTCGGTCGTTTTATGTAAAAACATTGCCACAGTGCAGGGCCATGGAAAAAACACACCAACCAAAACAAAAAGAGTAATTTTCGATGAACTTGTTGGTGCTAAATCCGAATCCAGTCTCGGAATCGCCCTAGCACGTATGGCTTGTCTAACCTATAAGATCAAAAACCTATATATTTAGAAGACGCACGAAACTGTTTTGCTCCTTTTTACTAAATGCAACGCATAATACTTTTCTTCGTCTTTAAAATAAGATTTAAATTGCAAACCTGAGCTTAATGTATTCTCATTGGGTATATTTCATACGTATGCATGAATGAAACACACACACATACACGCAAATCCAGAACACATATTTGTATGTATGTATGTATTCTCCTTTAACTCCTAGGAGGAGCATAGGGCCAATATGAAATCTCTCCATTTGTCACGATCCCTTGCGATGACTTTGATCTCTTGCCACGATTTTCCCGATTCTTGGATTTCCTTTTCCAACGACCTTTTCCAGTTGGTTTTGGGTCTACCACGTCCTCTACTGCCTTGTGGATTCCACTCAAGGGCCTGGCGACAAACTTCGCTGTGTGGTTTCCGGAGAGTGTGACCAATCCATCCCCATTTGCGCAGCTTGATCTCGTTTGCTATAGGCTTCTGTTTGCATTTTTGATGTAGCTCGGCATTTGATATAGTGCGAGGCCACCAAACCTTTAGTATACGCCTTAAGCATTTGTTGACGAATACTTGCAGCTTGTTTGTTAGTTGTTCAGTAACAAGCCATGTTTCGCACCCATATAACAAAACCGATTTCACATTCGAATCAAAAATGCGCACTCTCGTTTTGGTGGATATAACGGATGAAGAACACATATTTGTAGATGCTACTTAAGTCGAGTGAACAACGACGTTAAACACAAACAAAGACGTGAAAAAATGTATGTACAGTGGGCAAATACTCGTAAGTGTAGAAATCAAAATCTGAAAAAATACAACAATAGGAAAGGGCGCAAACAAGTTCAACGAAGCATTCAAATGTTGAATTTTCTAGGTGCGATAAGAGACTTCTTAAGGGTGTGTTTGTTTAGGCCACGACGTGCTCCAAATTGAGTTAATACTACAGCAAGGGCGCTGAATTCGTGTAACTGCTGATAGATTTTGCTATGAATAACTTAAAATTTAAAGTTCCATTCCAGCACTTGCTTAGCATGAAACTCCATGTGGGCATGCAACGATTTTCAAAATTTCCACCACGTTTGGCACCTGCCGTAAAGAAGTTTACCACACTAATGTGACTTCTGAGCAAACTCCTCGTGTGTTTCATTTTGTTACAGTTATTTCTTTATAAAAGCGCTAATTCAATCAAAATCAAATGAGACGTTCTTATTTTTTTACTTAACGCAAATTTTTGTCGTGTTTAATTTGAATTATATGACGTCATTTGCTTTTCGTACTGATGGTTCTTAAAACATTTGTCCCACAAGTGATGAAGTGGTGTTACCCATTTGCCATATGCATATGTTTGTACTAGCATATTTTACATCAAAGGAAACACAACATGAATCAAGCAGTAGAACATATGAAGCTGAGCAATTTCTTCCATCTATCCACAGTCCTTTCGTACTAACATGCGAATGAATGCTGCGTTCGTTCAAGTGGTTTGTTTACGATTGCTGTAAAGTGAATTTGAAACTTGCACTCACAGGATTAACTGGCAAAAAGGAGAACGTTTACTTTGTAACTGTAGTATTGGCAGTATATGTCACTGTAAGAGACACCTAAGGCAACTGCACTTTAGCCACAAAAAAGGTTTAGCAACACATACGTCTGAGCCACAAAGAAGAAGTTTATGAGGAAAAATTCAAATTTGTTTGAAAAGGATCTTCTTTAAGAGTTCATCATCAGAAAGTTGGCACTTTTTCCATGTGGATACATTTAAAAACCAAACTTCATCATAATTTTTCTGAGGGTAAATACTGAAGGGAATCCTTTTATTTGAGTTTCTATTCAGTTTCCCATGAAGCGTAATTATATGGAAAAATAACAATGGAATACAAAAAGTATTCCTACGCTATTTGTCCATTCTGTCATCGGTCACAAGCCTTAGTCTGAGTCAATATTGCTATCTCACTTCAAATACTTTCTGCAAGCAAAAGCAAAGCAGCTCTTATTTAATTAGGAGCTTTATTTTATTAGTCAAAGTTTTTGACAAATATCTCTATTGTGCCATTTATGTTTATATTTCTCTTAAAAGTGTAAACTTTATTTTTAATTTTATCAAATTCAAAAGTTAACTTTATTTCCAGAAATGTTGCTGCCATTTCTTCAACTATTGTAACAAAATATAGATTTAGTGACTTCAAAAAACCTTTTTTCCTTTGGCAAAAACTTTTTCTTTTTCTTTGTCCTGTAAGTCCTTTTACCCTTATTCGTTTAACCTTTTGCACTTTGTGAACTCCGAACGTGTCTATGCCATAAAAAAATTACTGCTTCTCGCATAAAATCTGCCATAAACATGTCTGTTTACATTTTGGTAACATTCACCTCTTACCGCCTTGCATACTTCTGTAGTAGATGTCTCCTTAGGCTTCAGTTGTGTAGGACCTTTTAAGATGCCCACCTTCCCCATCTTCCTCACCCCGCATGACACAAGAAATGGAATCAAAACAACTAGAGTTGTTTTTCGCCTTTTAATTTTTGGGTATTTCTGCTTCTGTCTGCATAAAAATCTCACCCGAGGCCATCAAAAATGAACCGTTGAAAGCAAAACCAAAACAACTCAAAGCACAATGAGGGGAAAAAAGCAGAAAACATAAATGGAATTTTATTAAATTTTATATTTTTCACAAATTCACGCAAGAATGCAATCAGCATAAAAAACTAACTTTGTACGCTGGAGAGAACCTTCGTATCCAAAAACCAAAAATCCTGCTACACATTAAAGACAAATCAGCGCGTGCAACGAGGCACGGCCGAAAGCGAGAACGAAAAAAAAAAAATCCACCAAAGTTTCAAGCGAAATGTGCTGAAAAAATGTAGCAGAAAACCCAAAATACTCAAAACTTTTATGCCTTGAAGGAGAGGAGCAGCAACAGCCGTAGCGCGTTGGTGAACAATTTCTCAAGAAAAAAAAAAAAAACTCAGAAAAAATGAAAAACCTTCAAGCGTGTAATTCATAACAAGTAAAGGAAAATCGTAAACATCGATGTTTGCTCCTTTATGTAAATATATAGCTAAGTATGCATTGATAATGCGAATGCGAGTGTGTCGCCAAATCTGATATTATTAAGTGTATTGTGTATGAATGCTGCTTATTCAATTTTCAATTTACAACGACAAATCAATACTCTTTTAAAATGCTTATTATTACTGAGAAAAAATTCAGTAAAAAATATACATACTACTTCTCAAATTAATTAAAAATTTGCTTTGTTATTACGCCCAGCCCACCAAATATCATTTTCCTGTAACTCTGATACTCGTAAGCTACCCGGCTATAATGAAAAATCTATATATGTACTTAGAAATCTTTTGCGATGACTTTTAACGTTTTTCAAACCTTTTAGGCAAATGTTTCGAGTTGGGATCGACGAAAACTGTTCTGATACCTAAAGCAATCCTGGACGAAAAAAAAAGGTTTTCTCCTCTCCATAGTTTCTAAAAGTCCACGGACAATGCAAATCATATGTTAACTGAAGAACTAAATTAGTACAAATTTTTTGAATTTCCAATAAAAAGTTTAATAATATCGTTATTATTTTGTACATCCCATCACCGTCGCCCGCAAAGTCTTATTTTCGAATGATTGCAATAATAAAGTTTATCGTATGGGGCTGTTTAATTTTGTACATCAAAAGCATACGACAGACAGCAGCACTGAAGCGCACTTCACACACAAAAGGACGGAGATTTGAAAATTGCGCATTTGTATCAATGAACTTTTTCAATGTGAATGGTACTTGATCACTAGGGCAGCAGTAGCGTAAAGAAATGATGTCGTTCAGATGAGGAATAGCTGGGGTAGGATTTTTCTGCTAGGATCAATCGATATAAAAGCCATTCTACCCCAACTGTACTGTCATATACATATATACGAGTATTTAAAATTAACTTGCATTCGTTTATTTGTATTTGTAAGTATTTATGAAACCGACATAAGAAATCACTTAAAAGACACAGCAGGTGGGTGGAGATTTTCACATTCTCTGTTTCTCTCAATCCCACATGTTGAGTTCAAGTTGAAATGTTTAAAGGCACTTAACAATAAAATTTCCTTATTTGCAAATTCTTTAACTTCTTGATGATTATTTTATTTAAAATATTTTATACAGAATTTTATATAGACTTCTTTTCGAAGTAGCATTCTCGCGCATGTTTTATCAAAATCCATTTTAAAATCTCCCAAACAGAACACTTTCAGTTGGTCATCAATGACCGCGCTACATGGGGGTTTTATGGTATAATCCTAAAACTGAGCTTCCAAATATGTTTCTCTGACGGATCCAAAATGGAAGATGGCAGCGCAGGAGCTGGGGTCATAGCACAAAAAAACTGCTGAACAGTCCCATGGGAAAAACAACTTATATTTCCAATGCTGAAATTCTTCATAGCTTAGAGATATGTGTCGGAGAATATTTGCTTAGGGGTATCTTCGACACTGACATGAGTGCAATTTTTCAGACAATCAAGTAGTTCTGAGGACCTTAATGAAGTTTTCACTATACTCAATAGCCTTATCCAAATGAAATGGTATGACTCAAATGTCGGTACCTGTAAACGAGAGCCAACACTGAAAGGACAGATTACCTAACTAAACTTTCATTGGCCCAGAATCTTCCTGCGATCATTTGCATCAAAAACAACCCAGCAGCCCAAGAAGGAATACGGCAGGTGAAAAAGCTAACCAACGCAACAGCGTCAAGGTGGAAGATATCATGACTGTACCTTTATTTGGATCAGCCTCTGCTTCTATTTTAAAACTTAAAACACTAATTCAGCAACAGTAACTCCAAGAATTTGACATTTTATACAACAACAGTGTTGCCATGTTGCGAAAATTGTTGAATTTAATTAATCACATTTTTTATTTTACATTTTTACATTTTACATTGGAGAAAAAAATGTAAAAATAGCAATATTCTGCAATTTAAACAGAAACTAAACAAAATTAAAAAACAAGAACTTCAACAGCAGCAAAATTAGTTCAAAAATCTGGTGGTGTTGACAACAGCATTGTCAGAATTTAATAAACTGTTGTCACTGTTATTGTTGCTGAGGTCGTAGCAACGAAAACTAGAGTTGTTTAACCATTTAACTTGGAAAACCGCATCAAAAACCACCACCAGCAACAGCGGCAATAACAACAACAAATAAGTGGAGTACGAGGCCAGTTATTTTATATTTAAAATTTAAAAATAAAATCAGAAAAAAACAGAAAAATTAAATTTATTACGAAACAATTTGCCACTTGTGTGTTTTCAGTAAATTTAGTTATGCAAATTAATACTGTGAACATTAGATATATTAAAAAAAAAGTTGTACTTTTTGTTTCAGCTGACTAAAATGAAAATATATTTAAAAATAATTACACATTTAAAAAGAGATAAATAGTTTAAAATAAAAAATACGTCAAAAGAACCTACACCAATAGTTTTGTTACAAAGGCAGATCCGATTCATTTCAAAGCAAAGCAAAGCAAAAATAAATTTAGAACCAGCTCAGTTCTTGATTCTATCTGGTTTTAGCCCCTTCAATTCAGTTTTTGAAGTTATAAATACCTAATCCGGTACATTTTCTGCAACATCGACTGTCTGGGGAAAACGTTTCGACTTGTGGTGTTTCTCTATATGCGCGCAAGACACTGAAGCAAACTGATCCGAAGCCATTCAACCGGCTTGTAATATTTTTGCTTTAAATTATGCTTCTTACACAAAATATCTGAAATCTTCAGAAAAATCGATTCCAACCAAACAATTATATCGTTTCTCAAATGACCTATTCATTTCTATTTGGTTTTCCAGTCGTAAATTTGACCATTAAATAAAGATACTTTTGATTTGAACAAAATTACAGTCATTTGTGAATTATGAAAAATTAATATTATTTATTAAATACGTATGTACATTAGAGTGCCCAAGATCCAAAAGTATTTAAAAGTTAAGGTGCACGCGACTTTTCTGAATCCTTGGATCCTACTGATTGCATAAAGTGCATTGGAGTCAAAAAAACAAAAAACGAGCTTGAGCGGCTTTTTTTAGGAATTTTTGAGTCTTTGAATTCCCTTTTCAAGTTGAATGTTATATATTTTGAATTTTTGTTTGCACAAATTAAATTACATTTTTTTAGAACTCTTTGTTCTATATTCCGCGTCAAAAATAGTTTGTTTGTCCTCTGCCAGTTTATTTCAGCAGCACTGCTGCTGGAACAAAAAAAAAAATGTCATGGTGTTAAAAATTAGATTCAGAATTTTAGCGAATTTATCACTAAACGACACATGACCTCCATATGACCTTGAAATATTTTTTCTCAGACGTTCTGGAAAAAAACGGACCCGAGATTCAGATTCAGGACGTCAAAGTCCCTAGGAAACAGATAGCCTGGTCAAAACGCCATGACATTTTTTATTTTTGTAAACCTGTGTTATTAACGCAAAATTGAGCAGAAAAAATTCTTTAAAATATGTAAATTAATAAGTGCAAAAAATACCTTACCTTGTTCAAAATATATAGCAATATATTAAAAAAAGTATTCAAAGTCTCAAAAATTCTGAAAAAAGTTCGTTCAAGCTCGTTGAGAAATATCTTAATGCAATTTTTTTTTTTTTTTTGGCTCTAAAGCATTTTATGCAATCATTAGGATTCAAGGATTCAGAAAAGTTGCATGCAACTTGACATTTAAGCTCTTTTTGATTTTCCATACAAAATTTGTACCACTCTAACGTACATGCATAAACATTACATGTACATACCTACATAAATAACGCAAATATTTCGGCTTGATATTGATGCTCATATTTCATATTGATAATAATGATGATGACTCTAACAAACTTAATTAATATCAATAATTCTGATATGAAAAAGAAGCTGTCAGCAACAGACCCCCAGTATTCTCATCAGCAAAAATGGGAGCGAAAAATTAATAAAGGGGACCAGCAACAAATTAATTAAAAATTGGCATTCATTATCGTTGTAACCCAATACAAGAAATGGAATTCAAAACCGCTCTTAACAAATACAAATATTTCATTACAATTAAATTCGTTATTATTAAAATATGATTTGCATAATTTGTAGCAACACCGAGCAGCGGGAGCCTGCTCTGCAACAAACAATCCGAATATCTGTAGCATTAATTTTTGACTTTAAACAATTCTAGCCACTTTGCTATAATTAAGTTGCTGTCAAAATGGCCTCAAAATTGACAACGACTCTGACAGCAATCTACCGACTCATGTTGGCACAAGAAATGATACCACATAGACAGACGTATAGTGACAGAAACCGAACGAGAGAGAGCGAGGCACTTGCATGAAATGTAATTTCCGCTGACAGCGTTGTCAACAATAGGAAGCGCAACAGTGGAAGAAACAAACGACGAAGCGTAGGAACTGGGTAAAAAGAAATCATTGAAATAAATGTCAACATACAGTCAAAGACCTCAAGTTTTACGGAAGTTGGTGAAAAAGTGGTCAAAGAACGAGATAGCATATAAATGGAAAGTGAAAGCAATACGAGCAGAAAAGCGAAGAAGAGGATTTACAGGAAACTTAACCACGTGGTTGAAATCGGAAAACGATAGAACCTTATTAAAATGTAAATAAAGTAAAAGCCAAGGGCAGCAGCAAGCAATGGCATCTTCGATGGAAAGGATTTCGAAAGTACGGGAGAAGAAAAAGAAGAAAGTTTTTCTTGATTGACAGTGACGTGCTAAAATTTTTCATTGAGGGTCTAAGCTATCTAAAGCAAGGGTGTCAGCGTTTTAAAATCACTGAGCTTTTACAACAACTTCAAATTCCCCGAAGGACAACTATCACAAAAACCTTTTTTCTTGTTGGTTTTTTGAGGCTCGTTTACAACAACAACAATATTTCAACAATTTTTAAAATTTCTAAGAACACACTCGAAAAATTGTTTGTTGGTTTTTTTTTTTTTTTTTTTTTTTTTTTTTGATGCGAAACAACAAAAACAATTTTTCATAAATGTTTTAATTCCGTGAAATTTTGACGAACTCAAAAAATAACAACAAAAATTATTTCTGTGAATGTTGTATTTCTGCAAAATTTGCAAAATATTGAAATATTCTTGTTGTTGTAGGTGAGCCAAAATCGGTTCACTTTTATTCTACGCTGACACCCTTGGTCTGAAGCATAATTCCATTTAAAGCTTGACAAAAACTTTCGAAATCAATTTTTCAAAATAATTGCGTGGCTACCCGAACCAAAGTGAGGTTTTTTAAAAACAAACATTTCGAAAACATTTGTTTTAAAAACGCTTTTTTAAAATAATATTGCTGAAATTAATTGAGTAATACTGCAAATTTTAAGTAAAATTACAGTATTTTGAATCATCTCATGTTTGTAATACGTACGTATATTACCGTACAGAAAAAATAAATGAAATCTAATTGATATAACATTTCATTTGTCTCATTTTCGGCGTTTTTGGAAATATTTTAAATTAATTATACTTTGTCACAAGCTCCAAGCAATTATTCTACGTCACTGTAGAATAGAAACATTGTTGAGAAAGCAACAGTTGTGTTACCAACAGGAAGTCTCCACTTTACAATTTTAGACTAATTTCCGATTTAACCAGCGCTCGAAACATAATCCAATTGAGATCAGTGGACAATGGATGGCAAATAAAATGAAAATGAGCTCAAAAGTAGAAATAGGAGGAAAGAAACAAACGCGAGAAGAGTTACTTTTACATGCGTACCGCTTGACTTTTTATCATAGTTGCTTGGATCTAGAATTATGTAGATTTTCATATTGGAATCCCATTAAAATTATTATCTTTCTTTGCCTTCACATTTGGACATTAATTGTTAATGTTCCACATTTCATTACAAATTTAATCTCAATAAACATAATATGTTTAATATTAATATATATGAAGTCTTCCAGCAAAAAACCCATTACCAAAACGGTATCAATACTTGGTGAATTTTTCGTAGTCACAGTATCCGTAATGAAGTCCCTACTGGAAGTTTTTTTGAATTGTACTACATATAATTATGGTGCTTAGTCGAACTTGTTCAAGTGTCGTCCAGTGTACGTTATTACCGCCAGGGGCATGGAGAGTAAATCCGGACACGGGGGTAACTATATACCGGGCCCTCTCCACTACTAGTTTTTTTTTTTTTTTATTCGATACTAACCCACAGTATGCCCGAGAGATATATGAAATGTGCAAAGTTGTGGTTTTTTTTGGCTTCTCGCCCATATTCATGAAATAAAAGTCAAAAAATAAGATTTCGGCCGGTCTTCGATCAATGCTTGAAAAATATACTAAAAAAAGGCAAATCATTTTAACTGCCCGTAACTTCGAGATTATTGGTTTTTTTCGGAGATGTCATTAAATCAACTTTTGAAGAGAATAACTAGGCCAACATTATATTCTGAGGAGATTTCGGTCCAAATATTAAACATGTTGCTGTTTTGGAACAAAAATACTTAGCAATTTTTTAAGAAAATTTTCATGACTAGAAATTGATTTTTTGTAAATTTCAAATGGCGAAATGTTTGTTCTGGCAATCCTATGTTGTAGGATGTTAAATGGTACTTTATTAATTAAAAAGAAAAAGTTAATTCAAAATACTAATTTTTAAGGTATGGATCTGGTCTCAAAGTACTGATTTTTGTCTTCAAAATGAGCTATGAAATGGTCTTGTATAATTTTCCTTTCAACAAATAATATTTTCCTAAAGGCAGGATTCCGTACCTTAAAGTTTTTAAGTTATGTAGCGTGTTAAAGGATATTAATTTTATAAGTTTTATTTTTTTATAGTTGAGAGTAAAGATGGGCTTTGGCTCGAGTTTTATTCATGGCTTGCGGGGCTCTACATACCAGCGAAGGGCTCGGGCTTTGAAATCAATTTTCATGCGAGCCCGAACCTAACCACAAAAGCCATTAATATAAAAGCCCGTACGGACCCGTAAATCACACGAAGGTTTAGAAGCACGAACTTGGAAAAAATTCTGTTCTTAAATAAAAATATGGAAAATAATGTTTAAGTGAAGAGTTTAGAATGAAAATGGAGTATAATATTTGTTTTTTCTCGTTTGAAAAAAAAAAAAAAAAAAACAATAATTGTGCGGGCCCGTATTTTTTCTAAAGTGCTTGTTTCGTGTTCGTCAGTGGGGCCCGTTCCCTGTAGTTTAGCGTTAATATCATACTGTAAATTTTACTAATGAAGATATTCTTTCTGCTTAAATCCAGGCCCTCCAAAAAACTCCGGGCCCGGGGGAAGCCCCCCTTACCCCCCTTTTCGTCGTTCTGATTACCGCCAAGAGAAATCGGCCTTTAACTCTCATGTAAGAAGATTTTTACTCTGTAGCTTTTAAATTCTTTTTTTTTTTTTTTAATTTTATCAATTTTGTCAATTTTTTTCTTGAACCAAAAGTGTCCATCAACTTATAACAACCAATAAACACGATATTCTAAATAAACTCTGAAAAGTTTCTTTTTAAAAATATTTACTTCAACAACAATAAAGTTTATCCGTAAAATGCATGGCAACTTTAACTACTACTTATGCTGAACTACTAACAGAGAGATATAAAAACTGGAGCAACAAATGGATGAAAGTGTCAGGCGGATGAAAGGAAATTTCTTCGAAAGAAAGTGCTGCTGCTGCTTCTTGCTTTGAGTACTCTTTCGCTGCCAAAGTTGGCGTCAGAACATTTTCGATGTGCAACTTATTTAGCCCAGCTGTCTCATTTTGCTGGCATCTTACGTGCATGGTCTGTGGGACTGTCCGCCTGTCTGCTCGTTTGCCTGTTAGGATGTTTAGATGTCTGCTGCTTCTTTGTATGTCCTGTGTGTCTGTCTGTTTGTTCATTGCTGCACTGACATTGAAGTGAAGTGCTTCCGTTGGTAATGAAGTTGAGGAAGTGAAGGCAGCCCGCGTCAATACGGTTAAGGCTGTGGTTGTTGTTACTTTTTTATTTGTGTGTTTTTGTTATTTACCACTAGAGTAAAATTGAATTACAAGCTTTGTTGGAAGTTTTCGAGAGGAACAACTAGTTTTCATTTATTGTTTTTAACATAGTTTTCGACTCTTATCATAATTGGATAAATATGGTAAAGAAATTAAGTGACTGTGTAAGTGTTGCTTGGATATTGGCAAATGGCATAGATGTTTTCTTTCTTTAAATGAAATCGGTGTTTGAGAATTCTTCAATGCTTAAAAATATCTGAAACTGAATAGGTACATTCTAAAGATATATTTATTTGCTCCAAAATAGCAGGCCGGCTGATAAGTTCGTATCGTTTCTAAGGGATGGCGCCGCTAGAATTTTTTTGTCATATGATTTTCGGTGAAAACTAACCTTCAAACGATACGTGTCTAAATTTGACAGCGATCGAAAAAGCGGAGAAAATAGCGTTGGAACAAAAACATGGCTCGATAAGTGTGGTCCGGATTCTGCACTCAGAAAATCAACTGACATGCTGAGTTTAAAGGTGTTCATACAAACATAATAATAATGCCAAACGCTCTGTTCACCCAAAATCCAAAAAATAGCTTAAGAAGATCTTGAAGTGAAATTGTTTGAGCTAGCTGACACTTCAAAGGTATCAAAATGTGATAGGCTTAAAATTGTATTGGGTGTGTGCATTAATTTCCATCGTTTTTTTATTTTTTATTTGAAACTTTATTTAAAGAAAATGGTACAATGTATTTTATTCAAAGTATTGCCCATCGCTAGTCACTACTTTTTCCCATCTTTCTGGCAATTTATGGATTCCATCCCAGAAAAACTGCGCCGGCTTGGCGGCCAAAAACGAATCGAGACAATTTTCGATATCTTGAACTCAAGTGAAGCGTATTCCTGATAGGGCATTCTGCATTGATCGGAACAAATGGTCTGATGGTGCAAGGTCTGGGCTATAAGGCGCGTGAGGCAAAATTTCCCATCCGTTGTTTTGCAGGTAATTTTTGACTGGGGCAGCAATATGTGGTCGAGCGTTATCGTGGTGGAAAATGATGGACTCGTGTCTGGTCGCATACGTTGCCCGCTCTGCCTGGATTTTCTGCTTCAATCGGATAAATTGTTGACGATAGAGTTTGGCCACCTGGCAACAGCTCATAATGGATCACACCTAGCTGGTGCTGACCAGGACGTTCTTTGTCTTCGACATCAAAATCACCACTTTTAAACTGTCGAAACCACTCACAACAGCTTGATTCAGCTGGAGCATAGTCCCCATAAACTTCTACAAGAATGCGATGACTTTTGGCAGCTGTTTTCTTTAAAATATAGTAGTGAAGTAAAACTTCCCGCAAATGTTGCTTTTTCGGCACGAACTTGAACATTTTGGAGCACAATAAAATTTATGATGCGGATGAACATTTTCAAATCTAATGATGCAGAGTTGTTGACAGATGCCTAAGCTTCAGATATGACGTTTCTGATCTATTATTTAAGTCACCATGTATTGATGGCGACATCTTTTGAAAAACGGTGGAAATTAATGCACACACCCAATACATGAAAATTTGAGCATCAAAAATTTACTTTTAATGTTGCTGGAAACAGATTTCACAAAAAAACGCCTATTTTGAGGCAAAATATAAATCGTTCTGCAAGGAAGGTATCCAAATGTTAGAGAAATGCTTGAATGGGTGCATAGACTATGTTTATGAATAAAATTGATTTTGGCCAAAAAACGTTTGCTTTCTTTAAAACGATACGAACTTTCCGGCTGGCCTGTTATCTAAAAAATTTTTTATTAAGAAAAATTTTTTTCAGTTTCTCAGTTACGAAAAAAATAAATTTTCAAACGGTGATTACACTGTTCAACGCATTTCAGAATTTTGCTGTTATCTGAGTTCGAACAATGTAATTATTATTCCTTGCTATTGGTGTAATAGGGCTGCACTTACAAAATTTTTAATTTACGTTTTCAGATAAAATGACAAATCCAAAATCACAACTTACATCCGAGCAAAAAATAATTAAAAAATTTTTAGCCGTCAGATTTTCAAAAACAAACTGTCGGTAATTGGGCATAATACACGTACTTTAAATTCACGTGATTTTGGAGGCCTGTCCGTAAATTTATCTGAAAGATATAAGTCAAAATTTTCTGCATCAAATTGAAATGAAATGAGTGTTCTATTTGAGTCCTCAAAAGCAATCAAAATAAATTACTCAGTTTTTTCTTCATTTCAAAAGGAGTTCATCATTTGATAAACTCTAAATTGATGAAAATAAAACGAGTCGACTCTTTCGACTTTTGATCATTTATTACTTATCAGAGAAGAAATGGGCGAGTGATTAAAACAAAGAGGAGCTTTTAAAAGATCATAAGTTATTCGCCAAAAACCGACCAATTTGATCTTTGAACCCCACAAAAAGGGGTCTCAAAGATCATAAAAAGCAGTAACTCCATATAAAACAAGATGATAACAGCAAAGGTCTAGCAAACTTTTGCAATTGCGAATAGTTTGCAACTGTCACAAAATTAATAAAATTCAAAACTGAAAGAAAACATGGAACAATACTTTTTTTTTAAATAAAAATGATAAAAGATATTAAAAAATCATTCAATTTTGATTTGCAGAATTTTGATTTTGAAGCAAAAAGCTACAACTTCTTCCGGTACTTTCAAAGAGCAATATTTTTACTACATAGTAATAAGTTCAATGACAAAAACGTAGGGAATCAACTCTTTTAAAAGGTTTGGGCTAAACGACTACCAACAGTTTTTTCGAGTTATGACTTTCAATAAAGGTTTCTAAAAGTTTTGATTCAAACCAAGTATGGATTATGATCACATCTTATTGGTTTTTTCCTCCGCTCATTTTTGTTCAGTTTTTGTACTTTATAATAAATTTGAACAAAAGTCAGCTTTCAGATTTTGTTTTGTCAAAATGAGTAGAGAATATTGTCTATATCATATTCCCAGTGACTCGACGAGCAATAAATCATGCAATAGTTCAGGTCATAACAGCATAACATCTATTTACCCCGGGTAAATTACCAAAAATAATTATTTAACCTCGTTTTAAAATACAAAATTTTTCTGCCAGACCCTTTTGAAATTTTTATATGTTAATTTAAATCGGAATTGCTTTAAATCTATTATATTTAAAACAAGTAAGCATACTTGCTTACATATGTATACAGTTGGATATTTCTATTCCTTTGCTAAGAAATGTATCATATGCCCTACTTTAATCCAACCTTACATCATCTACTGCCTTTGACATACGGAATCACTCAACATTTATCAAGAATTTTATTCTCCCTTTTGTATACAGATTTCATAGTCATGTAAACTGCTGAATATAATTTTTATTTAATAACGAAATAATTAGCTTTATTTTCTCTTTGGATGCAGAACAGTAACGCAGATACTGACTGCTACAATTTGTTGCAAACTGTTGTTGGCAACATATTTTGAGATGGAAATAAAACTTAGGATATTGTCGATGATGAACCAAATGATAATGTTAATGATGATGTTTGCAATGCTTCTCCTCCTATCGCCGTTACTCTACTGCTGCTGCCGATGATGATGATGGCGATAAGCACCAAGTTGGGGCTTAGTCTCTTGAAGGGAAACATTGTGATTAGAAACGCAATGAACTTGAAGATAACATCTTTTACATTAAGGCAACCAAACGACGTCGTCTGCCTTTTTCTGTGTTCCATCTACGTTTACTAAAGAATTATCTTCTAACTCATATCATCCATATTTTGTGTGGTTGTGTGAGTAGGTGGGTTGTTGAGGGGAACTGCGGCATTGCAAGAAAAAGAATTTCCGAGAAATTTCTCTTGTTTTGCTTTGATTTCGTTTAGACAAGAACTGTTTGTGTGGATAAAAGCAAAGATTTATTTATGTTTATTATTACAACTGGAAAAAACAACAACAACAACAACAACAAAAACAACGCTGCTAGTTATAAAGAACTTCTTATGCACAGTGTACATTTAATTACAAGAAAAGTACTCTCCTACTCTTCAAAGCAAAGACACATAAATACATACACACATACAAACATATATTGTAAGAGTATTTACAGAATTATGAAAGGAAAAATTGCAAATTTTGTATTGATAATGACACAGTTGATAACGGAAATATTAAATTCGTTTGATAATTAAGAGAATTTCCTATACATTAAGTATGTTCAAAATACACATAAATATGCTTACATTAGGGTGCCATTAAATGCAAGGTCATGGTCGTCGTCTATTGGCCTCAAAATATGCCAGATTCCTGTTGAAGCAACGATAACGACCAAAAAAATAAAGGAATTTGATACATATAGAACTTAGGGTCGTCGTGGTCTGATTGGGATAACAAATGGACGTGTTTGATTAATGTTCACGCCGAAATCTTATATTGACTTTGTTAAACATTGTATGAGAGATAGGCGTGAAGTTTAAGTGACCACGCCCATGATTGTAAATTGTACTGAGTTTCATGCACTCAGCCCTATTTCTTTGGCCGTAATTGTAATTTCAACAGACTAATGGATAAATTTGAAAAATCAGTTTTGTTGACATTTGAAGCCGATTTACTACCATCCATCATTGAAATTCGACAAATACTTCTTACACTTCTGTGTCATTGTGGATATAAATTGCTTTATTTTATTGTATACATAATGTATTAATTACGGCATGCACTTTCAGTGATTTAAAAAAAAAAAAAATTCACTTTATACCTACCATACATACGTACGTATTTATTAACAACGTATTTTTAAGAATATATAACTCGATTTATCTATGTTCCCCTTAGAGTAAACAATAGAAAATCAAGCCCACCCCCCCTTTCCATCAGTGTTACCTTTTTATAAAATCTTTATATTTATTGGATTTTTTTCAGTGTCTCAATGTGTTAACTTTACCATAGCCATAAAACTAAGAAATAAAAATTAAAGTCTCAGTGTCTTTGTGTGTGTGCGTGTTTTGAGCCCGTTTTTTAGTATCCCACACATACAATCACAATAACCAATTCCAACTCCACCACCATCAAATATCCAAGAATTAAAGCATCCTGAAAAAACTATAAATACAATCACGCTGCCCTGTTCGAGAAAATAAGTAGTAGCCAACAACCACCGGAAAAGCCGCAAGAGCTTTGTTTCACCACCAACAACTACAGCTAACTACAGCTATGAACCATGTCAAAACTTCGGCAATACAGATCCATAGACGTACCATCATCGACCACGATACGCAAGAAGTTAGCAAACATTTTAATTCAGTTAATCTCCTTGATTTTTTATTCTGCTTCTGAGTATTTTATAACTTTTTTTATTTTTATTTTTTTATTTTTTAATAAGTTGCTATAAGTACATTTCATATACGCCCACATGTATGTGAGTACAGTAATATCTGCGAAAGCCCGATTGCAATGGGTGGTACAACACTTTTTTTTTTTTTTGTTTTGAGTTGTAATCACCGTCATAAGGCAACTCTGCCAATTTGCTTATATCATTTTCCTTACTAACAACACCGTCCAACACGACATATATTTTTACATCCATGAGCCAAAAACTGATCAAAAAATGTATCATAGAAATTTTAACTAATGAGCTGAATCATAAATTGGCTAACTCTATGTTAAGTTTCAAAAATATGACTAAAGTACTCTTGGAGATATTTTATATCAGACAATTAATGGTGGACAGTTTTCTCATTAGTATCGATCAAGGGATAAATCTGCAAAAGAGCATTCAAAAGAGCCGATAATATGCAAAAGTTATAAACTTAAGTAAACAATATGTTACAGGAAACACAGATCAGCCAAACTATCGCATGAACAAAATTGTTTTGATATCCAGTTACAGAGTAATGGATAAAAGATAGATTTACTTGTAGAATATCCAAGAACAAAAGCATTGTGATTAGGAGTTATTGATAAGTAAGAGATTCGAGTTTTGCGTTGAAAATTATATAGGCAAGATAAGCATATGTTTTCATAACTCATATTTCAATCAAATCGGTCGAATAGTGATAGAAAAGCTTATATCCAGCAAATATCGAAACTGCATCTTTGTGAAACATTTGCTTTAAGTTTACCAATACAAATGTATATAAAATATGAACAACAGTTTCTTTAGAATTGAGAGCTAAAACGTAAGATATTGAAATTAAAATTCCCAAACAATTAATTCAGTTAAGCAAAGGTTTATTTTTTAATGGATTTAATCATGTGATGGACGGTGTAATAAGTACATGTGTATGTATATCTCTGGTGATTAACCATAAAACTTTGCCTCCAAGCTTTTGGACTTGTATACTTGCAATAATATTTTATATCTATAAAAAGCTTTGCCATGTTCATGCTCTAATAATTTTTCTACTTTGCCTGTTTTTCTCAGCTTTGGTATGATGAAAAATTAAACTTTTACTTTACATTTTGGTTTCGTTCCATGCTTTCGTTTTACATAAGTTATGCTTTTTACACGCCCTTTTTTTTTTTTTTTGCCTTTTCTATAAGTCTTTTCTTGTGAAAAGAATAAAGCCTTTTCTAAGAAACACACTGAAAAAGCTTCATATATTATATTCCAAAAAATCAAATAAAAAATTTACAGATATGCATGTAATCGTTATAAATTTATCCCGCATGGAATGATTGCACTGGCTTACAAGTATTTCATTTATTTATATAATTTTTAACAAATCTAATATTCTGTACATACGTGCGGTGATTTCGAAAAACTTAGTGAAATAATTCTAACACGTAAGGATTACGTGATATCTATGACTCAAAGTGAAATAGTTTTTTTGGGTCAGTAACTTCTGTATCCTAATAGTCTTGCGGAGCTGAAACCAAAAGACATTCCAAGCTTTTAAAACCTCTCTCAGTACGAATCAAATTGAGTCCAAAGTATTTGACCACCGTAGTCCTGCCATCATCTCAGCATCTTCTATTCAATGAAAACACTGCTTCATTTCATACAAAAGACCAAGTTAATTTGTGTGGACTGAAAACGTTTAGCGTTTCTTACAAACGAAACTTGAATTGACAAAATTTGAACCAAGAGATTGCTTTTTTGAATGAATTTTAGCTCAACTAATTATTTTAATCGCAAAGTATCTTTAAATTTTCCTGGAGATAGAGATTTTGTACTTTGAGAAAAGATAAAGGGGAACTTCGGGTGTTGTTTTCGTTTAAGTGGTATAGTCATATATATTCAGTTTGGATAAGAATGTGTGAACGCCATGTAATTTTTCCGCTCAGAAAACAAGAAAAAACCAGGATGTATTCCAGCCATGCACCAAATATAAGGTATTTTCGAATATTTACATAAATGCAACTTATGAAGATATTACTGAAGTCACGTAGTCATAAATAGACTCTGCAACAGCTGTCAGGTACTCAACATTTTAGCAAAAAGTGCAGTTGTAAGTTCCGTGTAGCGGATAAACCTACAGGATTTCACAATATCTTTGCATGAAGTTAGAGAAAAGCTGTAGTTACGACGTAACTACAGGAAAATGTGAAACTTCGTTTTTAATGGCGGCCAATAAATAGCCTTCATATGACATATGCCAATAGGACCCTTACATTCCGAGTTATTACCCCTTGAAGAGAAAGTATTTAGACCCCATAAAATTTTGACCTGCATGTAATTTTAAAATTATTTTGATTTTTATTATTTCATGATTGCTATGTAACATGTTTAATCTTCATAAGTGCACTGCCCACTACTTGTCAGTAAATTTTTTTTAGTTTTAATTTGGTTTCTAAATATACTTCATCAAAATGAACCAACTAACCAAAAACTAATCAAATCCATATATGAATATTTCAGGACTATGACAGCAATATGTTTTGTCTGCAATCTTCCAATTATGTCACATCAGGTGGGCTTAGTATGGCAAGGCGGCAATGGTTGGGACGATTTAGTTCGAGAACAAGTACGTTCATATTGAATAAATTTTAAAAAATACGATTTTTTATACTCCATTTCTCAATACAGCTCGAAGAGTCTACTATTCGACAACGCCTGGGTGGCAGACGCGACTCAGCAGCTCAAATATCAACACCTCCGAGCACATCCCCACCAACAGGTGCGTAACTCACTCATAAATTCTTATGTATTTTGCTTCAATATTTTTTATATTCATAATGGCTAATTTTACTGAAGGCATGACGCGTCGTCGCCGCAGCTCTTTGGCTCAGCTCACCGACATTTTACGGGAATGGAGTGGTGGCAGCAGCAGCGCAAAGCAACCTCCCCAGCGCACCAACAAAGCACCACTGAATCGTCGCGAAACTCTTGCTGACCTTGCGCGAAGTCTGCCCTGGCGCACCTCAACTACGGATGCTGGTACGGGTACAAGTTCGGCCTATATTGCACCTCGCAAGCGCCGCGAGTCCAGTGCAGATTCTGGAATACGAAGCATGCGTTCGCGAAGAGATTCAAACACGGCCGAATTTGTAAAACACTGGAACAGACGTGAGAGCACAACCGACAGAGATGAACCATCTGTTGTAGTTAACGTGGTGGTCGAAAGTTCGCAAAAAAGCGTAAGTTTTTTAAACACAATGCTCCCTTTCCAAAACATATTTACATGTAATATATTTTGTATCCAATCCTTGCTTCACCTTTTTTGTTAAAACCTCTCCTCATATACCTCATATTTTAGAGTTCCTCTCGTCGTGGTTCCGGTGAAAGCTACCTCTCAGGCCGTCGTGACAGTACCGTCGGACGTGCCACTACTCCACCACCACCTCCCAGAATTGTTGGCATCCATAAGAAGCGTGATTCTTTGGCTGCCCCTGACTTCCCAAATTTCCGTCAAGAACAACGCCCTTCGACCAGTTCTACAGCATCTGATTCTGTACCGTATATTTCTACTACAACCACAACTCAGGTCGATTCTGCTTGCCAAGCTCTTCCGCCGCCGACAATAATCACCAGCTCCGTGACTCCTCCAGCCACCAGCCCAACTGCATCTAAGGGACGACGGGACTCGACCACACAATGTGGACGAGCTAATCGCCGTGACTCCAAGACAGGAATCAGTCCAGAACGAACACCGCGTATGCAGCGACTACAGCGCCAGGCTACAGCATTCGATGAATCTTGTTTACCAGGTGGAAGTAGGCGCGGCTCACAGCCAGCACTTAGCCCAGATCCACCAGAAGATTGTGAACGACGCGCACGTCGTGATTCCCTTAGTCCAGACAGCGCTTCACGTGGTGGAAGACGTGACTCACGTTCGCATCTCTCTCCCGACCGCAGCCACGATCGCGACGGTAGTCCGCGTAGACGCACGCGTACGTTGCGCCGACAAAGCTCTTCTGCAGCCCGTGGTTCTCGGTCACCCGATTCAAGCAGCTGCGGTTCATCACGGGATCCAAGTCCTTGCGCGAGACCACCACCAACAACCACTGAAAATAACTCGCGTCCAGCCATACGTAGACAATCGACTACCGAAGAGATTTTAATAGCGCGAGGCTTTCGGCGACAATCCACCACAGAAGAAATGATTCGTTGCCGTAACTTTCGACGACAGAGCTCACAAAGTGACGATGTGTGTCGGTAAGTTTTGCTACAATTCTTAAAATGTTTAATTTTTTACAATTACTCATTAATTTTCTAGGTATCGTGGTCGACGTGACTCATCTGCGCAGATAATTGATGGAACAATTGGAACTATGACAGTAGAAACAACAAGCACATTTTTTGATTCAAGTACGCAAACTGGTAAGTTAAGGCTTGAGTACGATTGGCTTATAATATGAAAATACATATACGAAATGGCCTTTTTGCTTACAATATTGCAGGCAACTAAGGTAAAATTATCTAATTTTGTTGAACAACAACCAATTTTGATCCGACATGGCTTCTTTATATTTGTGCAGTTTTTGAAAAAATTTCGAAAAACGGTTTTTTGAAAAAAGTAGAAACAATTCAAAACAAAATAGTAATTTTCAGAGTATTTGTCGATGCTAAATCTGATTGGGCTATCGTGTGCGGCTTCGGAGACACCCTGATCTAATAGTTCAAAAATCACGTCATATACTGACATTCTTCGTCTTCAAAATGAAATAAAAGTTGTTGCGGTATCGATTCTAAGCTAAGAGTAAAACTGAAGTTTAAATTTGTTTGTATAAATCATTTATTTTAGGGGTAGGTTCATGGAAGGGCAAAGATAATGTTATACAAATTATTCCTCATAACAGCAATGTATTTGGCCGATATCATTTTGTAAAATTAATGCCATTCTATTAATTTTAAACAAGCTGTGGAGTGTCTCAGCATTCGTCGATGTACGTTACGCCCAATTCATGTAAACGACTTAAATCTTCAACCACAGCAGCCTGTGCTTGCCGCCATTCAACTCGGGATCTTCGTCAAGACGAACGTAGGTAGGTTAGCATTTCCTTTGAAAAGATTTGGGGACATATAATAAAGTTGGTCTTGTTTGATTTTTCTTTTAAAAGTTACGATCATGACAGTTGCAACATCATTAAAGTTAAAAATCATTAATGGGCACGGCCACCGTTGGTAACGATACTATCTTTTCGAAAACTAATTTCAACATTGACAAATGCATTGATAATGACTATTGGTGTTTTGAATTGTTTCTCTTTTTTTCCAAAAACTGGATTTTGACCTTTTTTCAAAAACTGCATAAATCAAAAGGGTTGGTTTTTTTCTAAGTTCAATTATCAACAAAATGAGCCATGTTGGATCAAACTTGGTGTTTGTTCAACTAAATAATATGATATTACCTTTTATGCTTGCAGAACAAAATTAGATAGTATACGTCCTAAGACACATTAGGTTATTCAGTATGAAGATTCGGCACGAATGAGGTGATTCCTAATTTTAATGGAAGCCGTAATTATGTTTCAATGAACTTTTGTTTTCCAGTCAACTTCATCAATTATGCTTTTTGCAACATTTTTTGTTTTTGGACTTCTTATCGCGATATGACGAATTTTACGCTAAACACTAACCTATAGAATCATCGAAGTGTGGTCTTAAAGTTTTTGTTCTGATAAAGAAAATGACAATTGAAGTTTTTAATAACTTTTAGCTGGATACATTTAGTCCAAAGATTTCTTATCTCAATTATGCCCTCAAATTCATATCCGGCGTTTGCATCAGCTTAACATTTAAGCTAATTTTTTTTTTAGCCAATGGAAAATACGGCACAATCATAAATAATTAAATAAGGCGAATATCATAAATACGAAAGCAAATCATATACAGCCGAGGTATACCAGCCCAGTTGAAATTAAATTTTGGGGAAGAAGACTAAAATTTATCAGCTGTATATTAAGGTGCAGCACTTTTTCGAAATAATGCGAAAATTGCAGGCTGCATCAAAGATTATCTTAGGAACAGGCCTTATAACAAAGACTGCATTCTTAGTTTTGGTCAAAATCCCCGAAAAGATCGCCCGCCCGGGACTTGAATGAAGGTCTAAACGACAAAAATCGTTGTTTTTTCACAGTTTTTTTAACTTATCTCAAAATCAACGAAATTATTGGTAATAATTCATCCCAAATCTTTGAAAAGGATTAATTTTCTACATTTTATGTTTTTTTCTCATTGCTCTACAGTGAAGTTTACCCTATGGAAGTACCGGAAGAAGTTAAAAATTTTTGATTTAGAAAACGGTTTTTTCCTATAACTTAATATACAAGACACATACTAACACTTTAGACCTCAATAAATGTAGGAAATCTGTTTTCCTATAGTTTTGCTTTAAAATCTTTATTCTAAAAGTAAACGGTTCCCCGCTGAGTACATAGTGCATTGATCAATGGACTGCGCTATGTACCCTCAGAAAAATTGGTAGCTTAAGTGCCTATATTCATGTAGTGAGATTTTTGTTCTCTTTCACTTCGTCATGACTCCTGTTGTTGTTGTTTATTTTAAAAGTGTAAAAATGTTACACTTTTGCCTGCTCAGAGGGCAACAATTTTTAGAAAATTTTAGAAAAGAACACAATATTTTGAAAGGCTTCGCACAGGGTAGAAAAAGTGTTACATTTTTTTGAGAAAAGAAAACGACATAAGTATGCAGTCTTTGTTTTAAAATCTTAATCTATGATAATTTTTGATCCACTCATTTTTTTTTTTTGAATTTTGCTGCACCCTACTGTATATTGAAGAATATTTGGAAAGCTGGTCTCTCTAAAACAACTTCATGAAAACAACAAAAATGTACAGTTTAGCCTTAACCCTATATACAAAAAAATACCATTAATAACTTAGCTTTGGGTATAATGAACTAACGAGTCGAAATTTATCGCAGGATAATTAACAATCACATGTATGTAATTGGGAAGAACTTTTATTATTAAAATAACAATAAACTTGAAGTAGAAAATATATTTTCGTATCTATGTATGGACGTAGATGCGTATTTTGTATTAATGACAATAACTAAAGCTGTGAGAGCTTGGCATTAACGTGGTATGAGAAATATGAAGAGAGTGCGATTTTTGTAAATGAATCATCTACAAAAACGCTTCAGTGAGATAACAACATATTCCTCCATTATACACCAGATGTTTTTCAATACGGATCATTACAATTTGTAACGATGCATATCTTCCAAAACAAATCTTTGAAGTGTATTAGAGCTGGAAATGTATTCTGTTAGCATTTCTAAAAGTTTAGTTTTGACTTTTCTAAATATTTTCCTACTCTTCTTGCACAAAAGCTTTCAACGGTCTCATTTTACGCTAACACATACACAAAAATCCCAATTAACTGTAAATTTAGTAAACAAAGCAAAATGCGCGCGCATTTCTACCACCAACTGAAAAGCTTTAGTAAACTGACAGCTGTCAAAATCCGAAAGAGTCAAGCAACATTTTTTCTACCACAACAACAATGCAAGAGCTTCAACAACGCATTGATGTATGTGGGTATTCACCAGTAAACAACTCGCTGTGTTGAATGTCCTTGCATTTGACTGTGTGCGAGGACGCGTATGACGAGTGCGAGTAAAATTGTGCCCTTTCGCACCATTAACATACTTTTACAGCGAAAAACAACCTCAGTTCGTGTATAACTTGTCATCGTGTGACAACAGTAACAAAACGCGCTTAAAGTTCTTAGCAGTTTATCAGTTAAATAATAAGGATAAGAAAAATAATTTTATTTAATTTACAACATTTTAATCATTTTGTGAAATATCACTACAGTCGTCTGCACACTATCGTTTGTTTTGCGTAAATTCAATAAAAAAGGAATGTTATCCTTTTGACAAAAGTGCAAATGGTATGCGTGTCTCGCCCAACAAATCTTACGAGAAATTCTACATCGAAGAAAATGCTTTACAGCAACGCCAATTAAACAATTTTACTACTTAACCCCCAAAAATATGCAACAGAAGCTAAAGATTATTAGCCATTAAAAGAAACATTTGTGCGTTTATTTACCAATATCGTTAAGAAAGTAATTCTCTAGTGAAAGTAAAAAGTTTTTTATTACACCAACACAGTTAAATATACACACTCACACATATACAAGCGTAACACATTAAAAAAAGGCCAAATAAAACAAAAACCAAAGCGTTATCAGTTCAAGAATAACGAAAAAGAAAAAGTGAAAAGTGAGAAAAATCTGAAATTCGTATTCTCAACTGTTGATTTCAGCTGAAACAAAGAAAAAAGTTTTGAGTGGTTGTGTGTGACTTTTTTAGTAAAAATTATATATTTCTATAAAACCATAGAAAACCTGAAGCTTGCATTTGACAACAGAAATGATTGTGAAATAACAAAAGTGGAAAATGATTCAGGTGGGTTTTCTTTCCGTAGAATCCTTAAGCCCAAATATTTTGTCTTACCGTTTCTCGTTTAAAACCATTTAATTTTTTTTTTTTCTTCCATTGTTGATCATAGTAAAAGTGCTGCACCCACTAGGCATGCATACATACAAACAAACACAAAAACAAATACATTCATAGAGAAATTTTCTCTTTCGTCTACATTACAAAATGTTGGTTAAAGCCAATTGAATATTCAACAGTTTGCTTCGCATTAAAAACACTAGTTTTCAGTCAAAATGTACAAAAAATGCCCCCTTAACTCGAAATTCACATAAAAAAAATATAGCAGGGATTTTGAGATATGAATTTTTGAAATTTTTTTTCGTTTTTCTTCGAAGGTGGCTTCACTTTTTAAGTCATATCCTAAACGGATTATTGGTTTAAGAATTGATCAAAATAAATGAGAAAAGTCGATTTTTAGTCGAAATCAAAGTCGAAAATTCACTAAATAAATAATAAATTCAATAAATGCGCAAAAATAGAAAAAAATTAAATAAAAATTTATTTTTATTGTACTTGGAGCACATAAATCTCATTTCTGAAAAGATATTAAAGCATAAGTATATGAAGAAAATCTTAGGATAAATAACAGAGTAATAAGCAATTAAGTGAAGCTATCAAAATTCAAACTCAATTTTTGTATTTTTCCATTGTAGAGTAGACCGCTGTTGCCATATTCGAAAAAAAACTATTTTTTAAGGTGTGACTTAACTTCAACTGATCTGTAAGTAGAACGTATTAGCATATTAATTATATGAATAATTTGTTGGAAATGAATAACCTTTCTAACAGTGGGCTATTTGTTACAATCAAGTAAAAAATAGCTAATCTACAGTGAACCAAATTTTGGATTTCATGCCTATTTTCATGAATATTGCTTCAACCCCGTTAACATTTTCTGAACTGTGCAAATCAAAAAGTTCAAGTTCTATTCTTTTTGTTCACAACATGCAAAAATCAGACGTTTATGACTTGCGATATGACTTAAAAAGTGAAACCATCTTCGCAACAAACAAAAAAAATTTCAAAAGTTCCCATCTAAGTGCTTTGGAAAAAAATAATGACATTTTTGTAAATTTTTTTTATATTTTTGTAAACTGGTGTAGTCATTCAAAATTAGTTTATTCTATACCCTACACATTGCTTACCTGTTTGTAACATTTAGAAGAATGCGTGATAGGTAAAGAAGTGCATTTTCTTGAGAAGCAGTACCCTCTTAGTCCATCGACTCATGCCACGATTGGAGGAAAATTAAGCGAGATAATTTAATACACTGGTACACAACCAAATGAATGTGAGAATGAAAAAATGAAATCAAACATCGGATAGCTCACATCGATAAAACAAACGCTATATTGGCAGAGTTATTTAAAATGTCATACAGATAACAGAACACAACCTCTACAAAAAATTTTGTGAACTTTGGAGGCCTCTTATGACGTATATTCTTTTACCATTTTACCGCCATATCACATTCATGACAAAGTGTGACCAAACAGTGCGGACGGTATTGAAAACTATAATGGGAAAATAATCGGAACCGAAAAATTTTAATGTTTTCAAATACAATACGCTAATAACTTAACATACTGAAATCAAACTTAACACTCCATAAAAAATTTACATTACTTTTCCTGTTTACATGCGGTCCCCTTAGTCGCTTGACTTACAGCATTTTGAAAATGAAGCTTACATGGTTGGTGCCACGATCTCATGGTAAGAGCTTGTGCTAATTATTCCCAGTATCTGTGCGAAATTTTGTTACATAACCTCAAATAATGATTGCATAGGAGCGTTTTGAAAGCTTTGTGTGTATGGGAGATGCCACAACCTCATGTCCGAATCAACTAAGTTTCTGATCTTTACTATCCTCAGTTTCTGGTTCGATTATCTCTGGTATTTTCTATCCCCAGTATTTGTGTTTATTTTCACTACGTTATCGTGAATAAATGCGCTTTAAATATTTTACATATTTGGGCGGTAGGCGCGTCCGTTGGCCGATTTCAATCCCACGAGCTATTGCTTAGTTTCCCATTGAAAAATATTTCCATAGACAGACATACAGACGCGCATGGCTATAACAAATCCGAATATGTACACTTTTCCATACCTGCCACGCCCCACACTGGTTCAAAATCCTTAAAAGCTGGCCAAAAGTCAAAAAAAAAGTTTTTTTAAATTAACTTTTTATGAACCGTTATGTCTAACAGATATTCATAGACCTCAAAAAATTTGTAAGAAAGATCCAGGTATTCCTACAATGCTCTTGGGATCTCTCTAAAAGTACGCTTCTCAGACACAAAATTCTGTGAGTTAAAAGTAAAAATTAAGTGTTCACTGTAAAATTATGTGGTTACTGTAAAACTGAACCGAATTTAATGTTTGAATATGGAATCTCTTTGTAAAAGAAAATACTATCGAACCTCTATATTCAAAACTTGCAATAATTTATACTTTTACGGTAATTATGATTAACTTAAAATCAAATTATTTCACAAAATTAGTATGCAATGGTTATGAAAAAGCTAAAACTAATTTATACCACGTCATTCCACCAGGATTTTTTGGATTTAAGAAGATTGAAACCTTTTCTAACACATATAAAAAAATTGAGGTGCCTTTTTTGCCCTTTTTTTTTTGAATCGATTTTTTCTGAAGCACCCATAGGAAAATTTAACTCATATTGCTTACCAAGTGTCAATATGTGTTGCTCGCCTGAAATGGAAAAATTTTTATATTATACAGCTTATACTCCATGATAACGGAATCTAAAACCCATTTTTATGTAGATTAATTTACCGTTGCACACAACTCTATCAAAGTTAAAGATTCGAAATAAATTTTTAAATTAGATATAAAAATTGTGCAAGTGTTTTTTTTTTTTTTTTGCCTTTTCGAATCCGCCATTTTATTTTTAAAAAATTTAACATCAGATTCGTAATCAGTGACCCCAAAAACCCCCGAGTAAATTTTTTTGTTGGATTTGGTTGAATATTTATGCAGTTCGTCCACCATTTTGAATCCGAAATTTCTTTTTTAAAAATCTAACATCAAATTCGTAATCAGCGACCTCAAAAATCCTAAGGTAAAAAATTTCGTCTCGAAACTTTAATGATTTCGACTTTTGGCCAGCTTTTAGGGATTTTGAACCAGTGTGCGCCCTGCACACTGTAGGTTATAAAAATCGGCTTTAAAAGTATAAAATTGCCCTTTTGCTCTAGGATTTTGGTTTTAATTTTTTTATCGATTCTTATTGAATATTGTTTAATTTATCGGAAAATTTATTGATGTACTTATGAGCGTCAAAACTGAGGCAACACCTACAAAAGACGCGAATTTTAATGTTTTATTGAGGTAACAGAAATTTTAATTTATTCTTTACAAAATTATAACAAAAACAAAACAAGAGCTTATCACCTCAATTTTTTAATAATAACAAAATCAAAAAAGTCCAAATAATATTTCGTCCCAAAAGTAAGTCAACATTTTCAAACTAAGTTAACTTGAAATCATGTAGCTAAAAAAGTTCAAGATTATTGGTGGAGAAAATCAACGTCAAAAAATATGAAAACAGGACAATGAGGAGCTAAATAAGAAAAACATCAGAAGTACGCTAACCAATGCAGTTGTTCCATCATGGTTTGAGGCTATTTCCCAGTATGAAGAGTAGGAGAAATAGAAGAAATTGAATTTATTTTAAACGCCAAAGACAACAGGATCATTTTAAACAAAAACATTGAGCCTAGCATAGATTTGCCGCAACGATGAATCTCCCACTAAAACAATGATCAGAACCAAATAACCAGATAAGCAAGAAATTGGTTGTTGTACAGAACCCCTACGCAGATTAAGCACCCCCGAAATCTTCTGGCCTGAATCCAAATGAATATTAATGGGATTATTTACAGTCCAAAATAAGAAAAATCACGTTTACCTATAAGGAAACTCTTAAAACAGACCTTTTGGAAGATTGGACGCAATTTTGGCCAAAATCCACAAATAAACAGAGAAAAGGAATGCTCGAAGTGAACAAAAAGTATAATAAAAGACAATGGGAGACACACAAAATATAAATTTTTAATTTAAAGTTAAAATTTTTTTATCTATTGTACATGATTTCAAGTTAACTTAGTTTGAAAATGTTGACTTACTTTTGCGACAAAATATATGGATTTTCTGGTTTTTTTTATTTATAAAAAATGAAGTGATAAGCTTTTGTTTTCTTTTTGTAATAATTTTGTAAAGGATAAATTAAAATTTCTGTTACCTCAATAACTTTTGACGCTCATAGTACATATATGTATGTGTGTACATTAGAGGTGTTTTAAGAATGTATGGAGATCCTTAGTAACAATATTTTGATACTTGACACCCCTCAGTTTTGTGAGGTTGGAAAAAAAAATTAATTTGCAAAAAAAATTTTGGGGGTGGGGTGAGGGTAAAGGTTGGCGCATCGAGGTCAAAGGTGAGAGAAAAAGATAAAAAATTTACATACAGCAATACAAATGTTAAGGGGTCCCCTCTAGAGGGGTCGAATGTATAACCGACCCACATTATTTTTCCCCCTCCAACATTTTTACCCAGCATACTTACCCCTATCTCCAACCCCTAAGGGGGCTCCCATACAAAATTGACATTTTTAGGAAATCGACCCCCACCACTCCCTGGGTGCCCCTAGAAGGGCCAAATGTATGACTGGTCCCAAATATTTTTTCCTCCCCAACATTTTTTCCTGACATACTTACCCTGTATTTCTGAGTCTTAAGGGGACTCCCATACAAAATAGATGCCATAGACATGAAAAATATGGAAAGAAAATCGTCAAATAGGCCCATAACTGCCCAGAAGTCACTACTAGTGGAGTCAAATATATGACCGACCCCATTAGCCAACCTCCAAAGTTTTTTCTCAGCATACCTACCCCCTATTTCTAATCCTTAAGGGGGCTCCCATACATAGTTTCTGGTTTTATATAAAATGCCCCCACTGCCCTAACTGGCCCACGGGTAACCCTAGAAGGGTCAAATGTATGACCGACCCCCATTATTTTTTTGCGACCTATATTTTTCTCCCGCATACTTGCCCCCTATTTTCAACCCTGAAAAGGGCAGCCATAAAATTTTTTTTTTTTATAAATTTTTCTAAAAATAATGCGGGTCGGTCATACATTCGACCCTTCTAGGGGTACCCATGGTCCAGATAGGGCAGTGGGAGCAGTTTTTTAATAAACCGTAATTTTGTATGGGAGCCCCCTTAAGGATTGGAAATAGGGGGTAGGTAAGCTGTGAAACTTTGAAGGGGGGATAATGGGGGTCGGTCATATATTTGACTCCTCTAGGAGAGACTCCTGGGCAGTAATGGGCCTATTTGACGATTTCCTTTCCATATTTTTTATGTCTATGATGTCAATTTTGTATGGGGGCCCCCTTAAGAGCTAGAGATAAAGGGTAAGTATGGGGCGAAAAAATGTTGAGAAGGAAAAAATATTAGGGGCCGGTCATACATTTGACCCTTCTAGGGGCACCCTGGGAGTGGTGGGGGTCGATTTCCTAAAAATCGCAATTTTGTATGGAAGCACCCTTAGGGGTTAGAGGTAAGAGGTAGGTATGTTTGGTAAAAATGTTGAGGGAGAAAAAATAATGTGGGTCGGTCATACATTTGAACCCTCTAGAGGTGGCCCCTCTTGTAGGACTGTAAGAATATTGTTTCTCCTTTTCTCACATCTTTGATCTAGATGCGCCAACCCTTACCGTTACCCCACCCCCAAAATTTTTTTTGCAAACTCATTTATTTTTCCAACCTCACAAAATTGAGGGGTGTCAAGTATCAAAATCCAAAATTCGTGCACTAAAACACCCCTAGTGTACATATATTGTAGTTCAGAATATGGTATTTAAATTTTGAGTTTGAATGGCCTTACATCAGGCTTTTTGTATTAACAATAGTTTTCTGCTTTCGAGTTATAAAAAAAGTCGTGTTCGACATCACAAATTTTTCTCAAGTTATGTCAATATTATACGATATATGTATCAGAAATCTTCTTGCAACCCTGTGCAGCAATAAAAATTTATATTCAAAAAAAAAAAACAAATAAAATAATCAATAGATTCACTTACCAACTAAATTTACAATACTTTTAGATGTTGATGCCAGAGTCCCTGTAAAAATAAATAGTCGTTTATTATTTTTGCTCAAAATGGAATATTTCATTACGTATTGAGATAAAAACTAAATCAATAACATTAGGCCACAAATATCGAAATTTTAAATATGTATACAACTCCCTCCCTTATATGTAAATGAATTGGTGATTGTTCACTGATCACTGATTCACTGATAATTTTTAGTTTGAGTTTTATGTGGGGGACCTTCTTAAAAAGTCCAATTGTATTTTAAAAACTGCATTTAAATATCAATATTAAAAACTTAAAAATTTACAAACGAAATTTCTTCGATCATGGAAGTGGCTATAAAATTTCCTACCAAGACTGCTAAGGCTTTTGCTTTTGTGCTCGAATCGGAGAATTTTTTTTCTAACATTGATAGGACCCTTGTAGTAAACATAATTCGGATATGCTGATTTCAATGGTGATAGTCATTTTTATGGTTTGGCTCTTGTTTTTGAGAAATTCAACTTTGAAAATTTGACTAAAAAAAAAAAATTTTATAAAAAAACAGGTTTTTTTTCCATTTCAACAATTTTTTCAACATATACCTATTCAGTTTGGTCGAAGTTTTGACCTTTGTAACTTATTGAATGTTCACGACCACCATAGTGCAGCAAAATGGTAAAAAATTATTTTCATTGCCAAAATTTTGAGTTTTTTACATGAAAATAAATTTTTTTTTTTTCCAATTTATTCTATTTTTGATACTTTCTCTTGATTTTATAATGACATTTTAACATTAAATGACATAATGAATCATTGACTGCACTGCATAATTTTATCGGTTAGTCATATTAAAGTTAAAAATCTGAGAAAACTAATAACTGTGCAAAACTAAACAATGTAATTTCTGTGGAAAATTTACCATTCCGTCAAGTAAGCGTGATGGGAAACCACGGAAGTGTATCATTTGCACTTTGGTGAACATATGGTTCGTGATGTAGAATGCGCCCCGTCTTTTATCTGTCAGGATGATTGGTACATGATCCAGAAGAATGTTACGCGTGCGTGAATTCAGTAATGGATTAAGCAAAATGATAAAATATGAATTAGAATACGAGCAAAAAAAATTTATTCAGTTGCAATTGTGGCATTCAGGAAATATTCCCATTCCAATCAGACCAACTCCAATGAATGAATAAGTATTTGCAACCATCATTGGAAAGTATTGAAGAAGCATCTGAAGAAGCGTTTCAACCATCAAATGTAACACCACAATGCAACCACATTGAAAAATACGCAAAATCGTCTCAAGTTATCGTGATTGCCTTAGCCAAGGAACTAAAACAAGTGAAAAAGAAGCATCAGAAGTAGAATAAATTTGATAAAAATATATTTCCATGTAAAACATACAAAATTTTTACAAAAATAGATTTTTTTAACAGTTTGTTGCAGTTTTTGTAAGCCTGAACACTCAATAGGTTGCAAAAGTGAAAAGTTGGACCAAACTGAATAGGTATCTGTTGAAAAAATTGTTGAAATAGAAAAAAATACCTGTTTTTTTTATTTAAATTTTTTTTTTTTTAGTCAAATTTTCAAACTTGAATTTCTCAAAAACAGGAGCCAAACCATAAAAATGACTATCACCAATGAAATCAGCATACTCGAATTATGTTTACTACATGGGTCCCATCAATGTTAGAATTTCCGACTACCGCAGTGTAATCAAGACCAAGACTGCTATTCGGTTATGCTCATTTATACATAATTGAACTATCACGATTATAAAAAATTCAATACCGAATTTCAGATCTTAAAAACATAACTGCGTTGAAAAATTAAGTTTAAAAATTTTGCACTATCAATGCTCTTTAGTTATTTTTTAGTAATTCTTTTTCCAAGCTCAAGATCAGAATCAAGACCAAGACTAAAGGCATGGCCAAGACCGATAAAAAGAGTTAATTGCCCAAAGCCAAGATTCAATATCAAAGAACCGAGACAAACTTCTATGGTGTAGATATCATCGTCGGAAACAATTCTATCAAAATAGCATAGGATCTTACTCTCGATTAAAATCATCGAATCATCGTGATCAAAATATTTTACTTAGCAATTCAAAATGTTTACTAAGTGAGTTTTTTTTTATTAAAATTCCAATCCGCAACAACTCATATGAATTGTTCTTGCATTCGAATGCAATTTTCTCACAGGGCACAAATACGGTACAGCGAAGCACAGACACAAGGGTGCGATTGTACACAACAATGGGGTAGTCGGGGAGGATGTGAAAAATAATCATGAAAAAGATGGCTAAAGCAAAACAAAATAAAATAATACCAGTAAATAATCCTATTAGCGAGATGGTATGTGTACGTGTGTACATGTGAAAATATGCTTCACAGTTAGACAAACGTATGTATATGAACATGTGCATATGTGTACGTGTGCATTAAAAATGCATTTATTAGCCAAACTTGGAAGCTCGGTTGAATTTATTTTTACCAAGGATGTTGTACTGTAACAAGGTAATAAAAGAAGCTGCAAATAATAGCTTACAATATCAAAGTCATGCTTTTGTTTTTGTTTTCAGTAGCTCGAAAAGTCTTTGCTTATCGTAAACCAAAATGAAAACGATAAATAAGAGTGTTACTATTAATTGTTTGCTTGAAATTGCCCAAATCTGTAGGCGTTAAACAAAATTGGTTATCCTTGTAATCTATTGAAGAAATGAAAGCTTTATCCAACGATAAATTGTAATATAATAAATGAAGAATGTTTATTCACATCTTCGGAATTTTATTTTAATTATTTTTAGGCGATAAGAGAATGCTCAAGAAGCCGCTCCATTAAATAGCCTACTTCAACGCAATACTCTAAAAGTCGTAAAATATTTATTTAAATATATTAAATTTTACTTCAAACACAATAAAAAACTAGTAAGGGTGCTACCTTTGACCAGGCAAAATATTAAATTCCTTACATAGCAACATTTAAAAATTCTTTTAGTTTTTACTCAAATCTTGCATCCACTACCCTTAGTTTATCAACGATAGTCGATTGCATTATCTCATTACATTTTGCAGAATTTTTTATTTTTTTGTTTGGGAGGTGCCATGCTCTTTTATCTGAATCCGTAGGTCATTTTTGCACATTTTCTATCCCCCGAGTAAACTTAAATGATAGAGATAGTGTTAAAAATTTGCACGATAACGTCCAAAAGTCTAAAAGAGGGTGTCAAAAAAGTGAATTGACATTTTTTTTAAATTTTTTTGAAAGTCATTTAGAAGTCGTGCAACGTCGTTTTATGCAAAATCTCGGCTTGATGCCTTTTTTATTTTAGTACGATCTCTTAAATACTCGGAATGAGTCGTACGATACATCCGATTTTTAGTCTTGACTCAAGGTAGGTATATAAAACACTTAAAAATTGGAAACTAAAATTGACGCATATTGTTTTTTAGCTAAAATACTGTCAAAAAACGATTTTTCTCAGTTTCACACCACTGTAAAACTCTAAATCTTCATTTTGATTAAACTTGTTTTTCTAAAGTCATCATGAAAAAATTTTTTAGAACATTTGAATCGGTTATATCCTGTTTTTATGGGTCTTTTGGACTCCATTATTAAAAAAACTGGGTTTAAATGGTTCTATAAAAATATTGTAGGAAAAATTTCATAAGGGGTCACCAAAGGCGAGAAATTAAGTATTTTAGTTTTGGTGACCCTTAGTAAAATTTTTTGTACAATTTTTTTTTAGAAAAATTTTAACACATTTTTACCCATTTTTTATAACGGGGTCAAAAACACCTATACGAACAGGACATAATGGATAAAGATGTTCTGGAAAATTGTTCCTTGCGTGATTTCATGATAACCTTGGAACACCAAGTCATTTATAAAACACGGCGTGCTTGAACCAAGTTTAAATAAAAGTTTCTTGCATATGAGTTTTTTGACTGAATTATGTTACGTAATAACTTCACGAATCAAATGATCCCAAAATTAAAAAAATCGAATGGGCCCTTTTTGAAATAAGGAGCCTTAAGCAATAACTATAAAAAGTTAATACAACACAAAATTAAAAATATTTGTAACATTTTGCAAATCATTTTTTCTAAACGAATTTGAGGTCGCTGAACACGAAAAACGCATTTATTTTTTTTTTTCCTTGGGGTCGTTCCCAAGTTATTCGATAATTTATAATTTCGAGGTTATAGCTTCATATACATCAATATATTTCTATGACGCCAAGTCCGATCAATTTTATTTTTCCACGCTTACAAAGAGTGATTAACGGCGCTTCTAACAAGTATACCAATAATTATGCTCCAAACAAAATTGACTGAGTTAAAGCAGGAAAAAGCTTGATATTTCAAAAATTTTTTAAATTTTTCACATCAACTTCAAATGAAACACTTTGTTTTTGGCACATATTTTTTTTTAAATAATTATTTTTAGAAATGTGATTTAATGGCGCATATAATTACAAACATTTTAAGCCTATGTTGAGCAAAATCGAATGAAATTTCCAAAAGATATAAAGGCTTTAGTGCAATAAGGAAGATGTGAGAATTTTCGAAATGTTCGGCCTGAGTCATCAGATCCAATTTTTCAGCCTCCAAATAGGACACCCTACACTTATTGAACACTTTAAAGATGATTTAAGTAACTTCTAATCATTCTCTGTAGAAGAACATTGCGGATTGTATCAAAAATATTAATTTTTGAAAGAAATCGAAATTTCTCTATTGCACTAAAACCTTAATATCTTTTGGAAATTTCATTCGATTTTGCTCAACATAGGCTTAAAATGTTTGCAATTATATGCGCCATTAAATAACATTTCTAAAAATAATTATTTAAAAAAAAATATGTGCCAAAAACAAAGTGTTTCATTTGAAGTTGATGTGAAAAATTTAAAAAATTTTTGAAATATCAAGCTTTTTCCTGCTTTAACTCAGTCAATTTTGTTTGGAGCATAATTATTGGTATACTTGTTAGAAGCGCCGTTAATCACTCTTTGTAAGCGTGGAAAAATAAAATTGATCGGACTTGGCGTCACAGAAATATATTGATGTATATGAAGCTATAACCTCGAAATTATAAATTATCGAATAACTTGGGAACGACCCCAAGGAAAAAAAAATAAATGCGTTTTTCGTGTTCAGCGACCTCAAATTAGTTTAGAAAAAATGGTTTGCAAAATGTTACAAATATTTTTAATTTTGTGTTGTATTAACTTTTTATAGTTATTGCTTAAGGCTCCTTATTTCAAAAAGGGCCCATTCGATTTTTTTAATTTTGGGATCATTTGATTCGTGAAGTTATTACGTAACATAATTCAGTCAAAAAACTCATATGCAAGAAACTTTTATTTAAACTTGGTTCAAGCACGCCGTGAAAATGAAGGTTTAGAGTTTTACAGTAGGGTGCATTTTCGAAAAACTAAAAAAAACTATATGTCGTGGATTTTAGGTTTCAATTTTTATTTTTTTGTCTGCCTTGATTGAAGACAAAAAATCTTAGGTGTCGCACAGCTTATTCGGAGCATTTGTGAGATCGTAATAAAATAAAAAACGCATCAAGCCGAGATTTTGCATAAAACGGCGACCACCAAATGACTTTCAAAAAAATTTAAAAAAATCTCAAAAACGCATGGACTAAAAATATATAGCCTGTGCGTAGAGTAAAACAAGGAATTAAAAATGTTTGCGGCTCTTTAATGCCGGCAACATCAATAACAGTGAAATATGTTACAATTTATTAGCCTACCGGAATGGGTAATTGCAAATTAAGTTCAAATTAATTTAATTAATATCCACATGCAACAGCGAAATTAGAGACGTGGAAAAAAAACTTATTCAATTACTGAAGCAAAACCAAACAAACACACGGTGTTCAAACAAGATATCTTAAGGGGGGCTTCTCATGTAAAATTTTAAAAAAAATCGATTTTTTTTTTTTTCATAGGTTGATAGAATAACGTCTTGGGAGTATATTCCCAAAGTTTCATGACTCAACTCTAAATATTATGGAAAATATGATTGATTGAACCAGCGCGCTCGGGCGCGCTTTGTGTGCGATTTGGCGCGCGGTGCAAACTTTAAATCGTTTTTTCTCAAAACTATGGTTTTAAAATCGCGGTACACGATTGCGAAAAAACTACTTAACCAATTTTGATTTCTAAAAAGTGTTTTGCAGATTATAAATTGAACGAGTGCATGAATGTCTGAAATTGTGGAAAAAAAGTTATTTTATACACTCTTTAGCCCCATTTAGCGACAAAAAATGACGAAAAAATAGCACTTTTTTTTCAAGACGTGATTTCAATATTGTAGAATCGAATTTTTTGGAGTTGCAGACATTCATGCACTCAGGGGAACCCTACTGAATAATAAAAAAAATTTTGTTTTATGTTTCAGATAAAAACTTTGGGCTCCACAATGTACCGCGATAAATCCGTCAGCCGCGTCACGCCACACGCGACATTTAATAAGTCCGCCATTTTGTCATTTTAGTTTTTGAAAAAATGCTTTTTTTATAGTTCAAACATGTTCTTAAATATATGCAAAAAATTATTTGTATGTGTTTTTATTTTCCGAGTGAAAAAAAATCCCGAAAAACAACTACTTTTTGACGTGTTACATGAGAAGCCCCCCTTAATGGGACGACGTAGAGTACCCTCTTTTTGCTGATATCAATAGTAAAATGATATGCTTTTTAAAATTGTAACCTTGGCACTTAATTTTTGTTTTGGGAAAATGGGCTTATAAATAGTTTTCATAAATTTCCTAACGAAAGTAAAAATTAAAAATAACTAAATCACACAAAAACGAAAGAAGCCATTTTATATGTATTTGATGATGCTTATTTCGAATTCGGTCTCAAAATTGCTGCATCTCGTTTGGTTTTTGAGATATACTAACTTAAAAGTACTAAAGACACGGTTTTTCGCTATTTTTGATGCGATAGGTATGACAAGACTAGTTTATTTTTTGCTATAAAACGTTTAGGTTTTTTTCTTTAGTTTATTAAGGATTGAATAAAAGTTATGCGTTCAGCAGCTGATGAACTATGAGGAGGACACATTACAGTAGAACGCCGATTATCCGAACGCCGATTAACCGAATCGCCAATTTTCCGAATCGGTCCTAAGCGTAATATTAAAAATTAAAACCAAGTGCTGTAAGTAAGTAATGTAATTTTTGTTTTGTTCTACTGAGTAGAACGCCGATTATCCAAATTAATTGGGACTGAGGTCGATTTGGATAATCGATAATTCGGATAATCGGACATAGACTGGTAATAAAGAAAAACGAACTGTCATACATCGAATAAACTATATTAAGTTTAACAAACACAGTTCTACCATAACAGTTGAAATATATCTAGACTCCAGCGAGTTCCAACTTGTTACAACAAAAGAAAAATTACATTACTTACTTACAGCACTTGGTTTTAATTTTTAATATTACGCTTAGAATCTACTGTATATTCAAAATCAGTCAACACCTTAAAGCATTTTTCTTGCATTCCATTTTTATGGAATTAACTTTTTTCCGAAAAAAGGCAACATCCATATCACTTCTGAGATCACAACTTGGAAGTCTTAAGAGGTTCCCGTTGTATTATTATATCAACATCACATTGAATAAAACAAGAAAAAGTTTATATCAAAGCATTATTGATATTTCATTTTCATTCAAAACCTTGTTAGGAATTATAAAACATAAATATTTGAAGTCTTCCCTTCCAAAAACAAACCTTTTTTGTATTTAATCTAAAAATTTCTAACGCTGATTTCAATGGTCATAGTCATTTAGTTTGGCTCTTGTTTTCGAGAAATTTATGTTTGAAAATTTGACAAAAAAAAAAAAAAAATGTTTAATCAAAAGCAAGTATTTTTTTCCATTTCAACCATTGCCTATCAACAGATACCTATTCAGTTTGTTCAAATTTATCACTTTTGCAACCTATTGAGTGTTCACGCTAACAAAAAGTACAGCAAAATGCTAAATAATCTGTATTTGTAAAAAAAATTTATGTTTTATATGGAAATATTTTTTTTATCAAATTTATCCTACTTCTAATGCTTCTTCTTCACTTGTTTTACTTCCTTGACTAAAGCAATCGACTGTCGCTGCGACAACTTGAGAAGTCGTACAATCATATCGTCGGGTTAAAACTACAACTAGACATCTATATTGATGTTTTGAGTTAAGTATACAGAAACATGCAGAAAGAACGGTTCTATGCTCCAGTCTAGTAGGTTTTTTGAAATGTAGTACCCATCCAATTTTATATAAAGAATAAAAAGCAAAAAGCTGCAAAATCCCATACAAAAAATTAATTTCAAAAATCTTTAAACGCTTTTTTCTCAAATCATGAAAAATGTAGATGTCCAGTTGTAGTTTTAACCCGACGATATCTAAACGATTTGCGTAATTTTGATGTGGTTGCATTGTTGGAGTTACATTGGGTGGTTAAAACAATTCTCTAGATGCTTCTTCAATGCTTTCTAATGATGGTTGCAAATATTCACTCGTCGAATAAATTTTGTTGGTTCGTACTGCAATTGATATTTTTTCGTTCTGTTTAATCCATTACTGAATTCAAGCACGCATAACATTCTTCTGGATCATGTACTAAGCATCCTGACATATAATAGACGGGGCCCATTCTCCATAACGAACTATATGTTCACCAAAAGACAAATGATACACTTCCGTGGTTTCCCACCACGCTTGCTTGACAAAATAGTAAATTTTCCACAAACGTTACATTGTTTAATTTTGCACAGTTATTAATTTTTTTAGATTTTTAACTTTAATATGACCAACCGATATAATAATGTATACATACATACATACGAATAAATTATTGCTTTTTGTCGTTTAATTTAAGAATACTATTATAAAATCAAGAAAAAGTATCAAAAATAGAATAAATTTGAAAATAAAATGTTATTTTCATGTAAAAACTCTAAATTTTGGCAATAAAAAAAATTTTCTTAACATTTTTGTGGTCGTGAACACTCAATAAGTTACAAAAGTAAAAAATTCGAACAAACTGAATAGGTTTCTGTTGAAAAAATTGTTGAAATGGAAAAAAAATACCTGTTTTTCATTAAATTTTTTTTTTTAGTCAAATTTTCAAACTTGAATTTTTCAAAAACAAGAGCCAAACCATAAAAATGACTATGACCATTGAAATCAGCACACCCGAAATATGTTTACTACATACATGGGTCCCATCAATGTTAGAAAAAAAATTGCTCCGATTCGAGCACAGTGTAATTATTTTTTTTAAAGAGGTGATATTTTTGACAAAATTTTTTATTAATTTTCAAAAAGTACCTAAAGAGAAAAAAAAAAAAAAAGACAAGGGGAAAAGAAGAAAAAAAATACCATAGGGTAACTCGCGTTACAATTAAAACACTTTTTAAGACTTTAATGGAGCTTTTGAGGCTCAGCCTTTGGATTAACAAATAAAATTGGATTCTTTATAAACAAAATACTTTGTTCTTGTTGCATATAAGTTGAAATTTTCAGTGGTAACTTAATATTTAACCAGTAAAATAGTGAATAGTGCTGGTAACTCGCGTTACCATTTTTGGACAACATGTTTAGAGCGTAAATTTCTTTCGCAAGTTTCTGCGAAATTTGTGGGTAAATTTCTTTACATTAGACAGAAATAAAGCCAGAAGGATATCAATAAGTATTTCTTTATTAGAAACAACAATATTAAGTGGTATTTTTTAAAATAATGCGAAAATTATGTGGTAACTCGCGTTACAAAAAAATTGGTAACTCGCGTTACTATCGATTTTTAGACCAATACAGAGGGCCTTTCAAGTCCATAGGTATAAAAATTAAAATTGGGTCAAAATACAAGAATAATAAAGAACTACTTCTGGCATTTATGCACAGGAACCAAAACTAGATCAAAATTTAATAATTGTTTAACTAAGTCCATTATATGGCGATTGAAATTATTTATGGTTTAAATACAGATAGTATATTATCATCACAATTATTATTGTCACCACCAGATTCATAACTTTCCTCTGAGAAGTACCGTTTTATTTTTATACCCATTTTTACTTCTTCTGATATGCAGACTTTAACTAAAAAACGCGATAATAACGAATTGCAATGTCCAATCTTAATTTTGACACTAAATGCTAATGTTTCTTCAATTAAACATTACTTTGAATATAGTTGAAGGTTGAAAAGAAACCAAAAATTTTTCAATGCCTTGTCCACATTTACATGGAAATACCCCATATTGTATTATTTGTAGAACCTGTAATTCTCCACAAAAAAGATCCTTATACTTTGTACCGTGTGATTCACCATTTTTATCAAAAGCCTCCTAAACTAAAAGTAATTGAATCCACATGGATTACAGAACTGGCCTGGTAATGTCATTTTAGAATGGCTATAACTTTGCTAGGAAAACATGGTGATGACCGTTCAATAAACTGGTTTGATTTGTATGAAGAAAAAAAGTCATCACGACACCGACTCAAAAGTCAGAATTTGTCTTAAAAACGATATCTGCATAATTTATATTTTTCGTTGCAAGAAAAGCCTGAGGAGCACTTTTGATTATCCGTATGCCTATTTTAGTTAAAAATAAATTTTTTTTTTTACATAAGTTTTTTTTCTTTACAAAATTGATACCCAAATTTGCTTCTTAAATAAGCATTATCTTCTTGGGAAAATTTGGCGTTAAAAATTATACATGCTTATAGTATTACTAGCTGTTTTACCCGGCGTTGCACGGGTTTTAATAAAAAGCCAGATTGCACTAAAAAGCTAATAACGAAAACTTTTTTATTTTTTAAAACAATGTGCCACAAACAGATGCTCCGATATATTTATTTTATCGATTAAATTCCAAAAGTATCGCAATATATTAAAATATACATTGAAAAAATCGGTAAGAGTCCAAGTTTATGGAAAAACGTCCAAAATATCGGTAAATGTCCAAAAGTATCGAAATACACCGAAGAAATCGGTAAAAGCCCAAAAGTATCGAAAAACATCTAAAATATCGGCAAAAGTCTAAAAGTATAGAAGAACATCAAGTATAGGTAAAAGTCCAAACACAACGAAAAACATCCAAAATATCGGCAAGAGTCCAAAAGTTTCCAAAAATATTGAAAAACATCTAAAATATCGGTAAAGGTCCAAAAGTATTGGAAAACATCGAAGAAATAATAATAATAATACTTGATTGTTATTATTATGAATAAGTGGCATGTTAAAGACTAAAGACAATTCAAATCAATAAATACTACATATAAAAAAATCAGTAAAAGTCCAAATAAAGCGAAAAAGATCCAATGTTTCGAAAAAGGTCCAAAAGTTTCGAAAAACATTGAAACACATCGAAGAAATCGGATAAAGTCCAAGTTTATCAAAAAACATCCTATATATCGGTAACAGTTCAAATACATATATCCAAAAACATCCAATACATATATCGAAAGAAGTTCAAAAGATTCAAAAATAGTAAAATAAAAAAAAAATTTCGAAAAACGTACAAAATATCGGTAAAAAGCCAAAAATGTCGAAAAACATCTTGCATATCGGTAAAAGCCCAAAATGATTGGAAAACATTGAAGAAATCGGTGAAAGTCCAAATACATATATCGAAAAATATTCAATACATCGAAAAGGGTCTAAAAGTTTCGGAAAATTTTGAAACACAACGAAGAAATCGGTAAAGTCCAAGTTTATAGAAAAACATCCAAAATATCGGTTAAAGTCCAAAAATGTCGAAAAACATCGTATATCATAAAGGAACCTGGTCATTCTGACATTAAAGGCAATGACTTTGCGGATCAACCTGCAAAATCTACTACAAAAATGCCTCTTATTTTGGCACCAAATATAAACTCAACAGATATACACAAATACATACATCAAAAAAAAAAATTTATGAAAATCAAGAACACTCTTTTTCAAATTGTAGTAAATGGTACCAAAGTATCAACAAAAACAAACTTAACATAAGACTATTTACGCTACATCTCACAAAATGAAATATCGAGACTTGACCAAATTAAAATTATTAGACTACGTTTAGGACACACAAAAATAACAAATCAACACTACATTGACAAGAACATTAGACCTATCTGCCCCCTTTGCAATTCTAACACAACTATAAAATTAAAACACTTTTAAACCATTGTCCAACACTTAATCAAATTAGAAGTAACATTTTCCAACACAAAACCCACTGTTTGTCTATCTAATATTAACGAACACAACATTAAAAAAATCATACAATTTCTCAAAGAAGCCAAAATTTATCATGAAATATAAACTTAATTCCTAATTTATTCCTCCAAATTCATTATATATTGTTATCTATATCCCTAATAGAAATATAATTTATAATTCAAATTGTTAAATTCATTTTCCTTTAATTGTTGATATAGCCGAAGACCTAATAGGCGAGGAGCCGGCAATACTAAAAGTGCCGTCATCGCGGATTCTGAAATTTTTAATGCAAAATGGTAGTTTACACTAAGACGAATAAGAAAAGCTTGGTCAGCATGGTCGTAGCCTGGCAGAAATATTTTTAAATGGTTTTTGAATAATTAAATTTTCGGAATGTTTTGCCGTCATCGCGGATTTTGATCAATCTGAATATTAATCGATGGTAAATTTCATAACCATTCAGAAAAAATCCGGCCGACCAAATTTTTTTTGCCGAAAATGACCGGCAGACCTATTTTAATGGTGCGACAGTGGGTACTTCCGGCAGTTTCTAAGCTCGCATACCAAGATATTTTTAAATTTGACATTAAAACACGTAAATTGAAAAAAAAAAAAAAACAAATTTCCGTGATAACAGAGAAATTGTAACCACCATTAAAATAGGTCTGCCGGTCATTTTCGGCAAAAAAAAATTGGTCGGCCGAATTTTTCTGAATGGTTATGAAATTTACCATCGATTAATATTAAGATTGATCAAAATCCGCGATGACGGCAAAACATTCCGAAAATTTAATTATTCAAAAATCATTTAAAAATATTTCTGCCAGGCTACGACCATGCTGACCAAGCTTTTCTTATTCGTCTTGGTGTAAACTACCATTTTGCATTAAAAATTTCAGAATCCGCGATGACGGCACTTTTAGTATTGCCGGCTCCCGGACTATAAGAAGTCAGTGCTATAAATACTTCTTTTGTTAGTTTTAATTTTTAAAATTTTAACTATCATTATAATAAATAAAATATCGGTAAAAGTCTGAAAGATTTGAAAAATATTGAAACACATCGAAGAAATCGGCAAAAGTCTAAGTTTATCAAAAAATTTCCAAAATATCGGTAAAATTACAAAAACAATTACAAAACATCCAATATATCGAAACAAAATCAAAAGTTTCGAAAAATAGTGAAATATGTACATCGACGAAATTGGTCAAAGTCCAACAGCCGTATTTATTAGATTTTTTTAAACCGTCGCTATTCTCCGGTTTAGTTGAACCAGGTATAAAAATTTAAATCGAAGTTAAGCCACTGCTGATTTATAAACATTTTTCACTAAACCAGTCTTATGTCAAATATCTATGATTCTATTACAATTTCAAACGTATTTCCTTGACTTTTTAAAAAATAAATATAGAAATTCAAAACAAAGAAAATTTAATAAAATTCCAAATTGCAGAAAACGACGTTTTCAGGCATACATACATGCTTCCAGGTAACAGTGCAATTTATTTTTTCAATAGTCAGAACCTTCCTTCCACACAAAGAACTAAATTACTGTTGTATTTTATTTTAGGTTTTTACTTTTATTGACACAATATTCGCACAAACTACACATCTTTTTCATATTCAATGAATATATTTGCAATCATTTTCCACTTTCGATTTAAGAGCAGGATGGAAAATGAAATTTTTGCCCTTGTCGTTTTCAGTGCAATGTCCCAAAAGTGATGTAGGGGCAGCATAAATTGCTGCAATGATGCGTCCTTCGGTTAATTGTCTTTGTAGGATTTCTACGTCTAACTTAACTAACTTGGGAGCCTACCAATCCGCCGGGTAAAACAAGGGCATCACATTGGTTGCACTTAAAAGTTTCTACGGTAGCTTCAGGATTGGTTTGCACACCTCGGGAGCATTTGATAACTATCCCTCAAACAAGACCCGCAAAAATAACATTAACACCACCCCGTCGCTGTACATCCGCTGCAATGACTGCTTCCATTTCTTCGGCTCCTGCGGCCAACACAAGTAATGCCGTTTTCGACTTATGTATGAATTGCTTCCATGGACGTGCTAGCATAGTGCGATGCAGCCAAATTTTGTTTTTTCATAAATTATCAAGGGGATACCTTTAATCTCGTAAACTCGTAAACCATGAAAAACTCGAAAGTTTACGAGCTTGTTTTCAGGAACACACATTTCTAAAAACGTGTAAGCAACGTATCAGCTGTCATATAATTCGAAAAATATTCAATTCAAATTCAATTTTCAAAACAAAAAATATTTTTCAATACATTTATTTGACAACAATCGCTCTCGTACTTTTTCGAGGCTATTTACGCATCGAATTTGCCTCGTAAGTTTTCGAGGCCTGGTAAACTTTTTTTTCATACAAATTTTTAAATTTTGTTTACGAGACTCGAAATTTTTCGAGGTTTACGTGCTTTTCGAGGCTTTTACGAGTTTAAAGGAATCCCCTTATTATATTTTAAATTTTTGAAGTGAATTTATTTTGGTTGAGATACACTGACAAATAATTTTTTGACAATTGTCGCATCGCGTCAAAAAATTTAAGCCGGCGCTTAACTAGCTTTAAACCTGCTCCAAGGCAGTTTAAAATTTAAACTGGGAATAAAATTGTTTGTAAATCATAATTTCATGTTAAACTTCGGAATAGTCTTATTCCATGGTTTAACTTTTATTATAAATACGTCTGCAAGTGTTTCGAAAAGCATCCAAAATATCGAAAAAAGTCAAAAAGAATTGAAAAATATTGAAAAACATGTAAAACATCGTTAAAAGTCCAAAAATATTGAGTTGGCATCACTGACGAAATCACTCTCATTTTTGTTCTCATCACCAACACAACATCAAGAATAAAAAAAAAACAATAAATGAAAGAGACGGAAAAGACAACAACAACACATAAATGCAAAAAATCATTTTTATGCAAGCATTGAATTTTTTTTTTTCAACAACTTCATACTAAAAAAAAAGGTTTATCTTATAAAAACCAAAAAAAAAGTATACAATCCTGTTCCTTACCACATGTAGGTTTAAAAGAAAAAAAATTTTAAAATCGGTTTGGTATATTTTGCACCAAATCGTTACACGGGTTTTACTCAAAAGCCTCTTACGAAAAAAGTTTAAAAGGAAAAAATGCTTAGAATCGTCTAAAGAATATGTGTGAGTTTTTTTTTTTTTTTTTGAATTGTTTGAATTTTTTTTAATGTTTTTTATGTTATGACCAATTTTTGAAGAATTATAAAATGTCTCAAAAAATTCTGAAAAAATTCACACGTATACTTTGAACGATTGTTAGCATTTTTTTCTATTTCACTTTTTTCGTAAGATGCCACCTTTTTGCAAGAACATAATCTAGCAAATTTGGGTATTCATTCTATAAAGCAAGGGTGTCAGCGTAGAAGAATAGTGAGCCAATTTTGGCTCGCCTACAAAAACAACAATAATTCAATAATTTTTTAAATTTCTGAGCTCGTCAAAATTCGCGGAATTAAAATATTTATGAAAAATTGTTCGTGTGTGTTGTAGTTCTCAGAAATTTAAAAAATTATTGAAATATTGTTGTTGTTGCAAACGAGCCCACAAAGAAACAACAAAAAATAAGTTTTATGATTGTTGTAGTTCGAGGAATTTGAAGTTGTTGTAAAAGCGAAAATGTTGCGCTGACTGCACTTGGCTCAGTGATTTGAAAACGCTGACACCCTTGCTATAAATAAAAAAAAATTGTAAGCAAAAAAATTTTTTTTGTCAAAATGGGCTTTAAGGCGAATCGAAATTGCTCCCCATGTTTTTCTCGAAACGTAAAGAAAATGATGCAGTTATAATTTTTTAGAGTTTTTTTTTAATATTTGAGACAGTATGCGGGCAACTTCTTTTTGTTTCATACAAATTGAACCAGTTTATTATTCATACTAGCTAAGAATATTTTAAACAAAGCAATATTCTGCTGCTATTGAAGAACATATTAACGAGGTGAACTAATTGCCAGATCTATTCAAAATGGAAAAAAAAATATATAGGAAGCAGTCTCTGTTGACAGCGAAATCCAGTAGATTAGTATTAAATTACAAACCTTCATTAAACGTTGTCATCATAAATTTTCACTATTTAATTAATTAAACCAATAAAGTCACATACTCGCATATAAACAGACGCATTGTTAAGAACTGAAGGTTTGTGGATCAATGTCTAGATATTAAGTTGCATCCGTTTTCAATGTGAGATGACCGAAATTTGATGGCATACTTTGGAGGGCCTTGTTGAATAAATATGATTTAATGATGTGATATTATATTTGCTTTTAAATAAAATCTTTCATCGTTAAAATGACACAGGCCCACAAAAAAAAAAGTACCATTCGCGAAAGATCAGACCACCTGATCTTTATGTTTTCGGGGTCGCTAAATCCAAATATGGTGCCAGAATAACGATGTTGGTTCGCGTTTTTTCAGAAATCAAGAATAATGCTGAAAATTAGAGAATTTTCCTGGTTTCTGAACAAACGCGAACCAACTTCGCTATTCTGGAACCATATTCGGATTCAGTGACCCCGAAAACATAAAGTTCAGGTGGTCTGATCTTTCGCGCTAGGTACTTTTTTTTTTTTTTGGTGGCCTGTGTGATTAAGTACTATATACAAATACAATGACTTAAATCTTTTGAAACGGACACACTAAAAACTAACTTGCTAAACTGAAACTTTTTTGGTGGGTTTTTGAAGGGTTTTTAATCAAAATTATTGCCTTATACTTTCTTTAAAAAAATTTTAATTTTTTAAAAAGTTATAAGCATGTGAATTTTTATGTACGTCTTTTTTCAAATTGCAATTTCTCAGAAAATATTGAGCGAAAATTAATGAAACTTTTGTAGTAGGACTAGAAATAATTCAAAATTTAAATGAAATAAACTTTTCATAAAAATTTTGAAAATTTCTTATAAATAATGCACATTTTAATAAACAAATAGATATTTAAGCTATAGAGTAGAACGGGGTAATGTCGTGCAGGGGGTAATGTCGTGCACTGGCTGTTTTAGCCCAAAGAATTGAATGATTTACCAACTGTTTGTAAGGTAGGGACCTGCTGACCTACAGAGCTTATGCATATAATACTAGCAATTTTCACCAGTTCGTCTCTACAGAGTAACCTTTTTTTCAAAACGCACGCTTTCGGGACGATAAAAGTGTTTTTTCATCGGGTCAGAAAAATAATTTTCTTTGCGGGAAAATATACCAGGTAAGTGTTTTCTAAAACGAAATATCCTGCCCAAGGAAAAGAAGTATTTGGTTTTCGAAAAAATTTTGGGCTTCACCGAGTTATCGAAGTTGACCTTTAAAACGACCATTGGGGTAATGTCGTGCACATTCACTTACACAAACACAATTTCTCGCTACACAAATGTTGTTACACAGGGATGTAACCATTGAAATTATCTTTCGTTACACAGGGATGTAACCATTGAAATTATCTTTCGATCGGATGCTTACTCGTCGCATTCGCTTGAGATGTACGGCTTTACAAGTATGTCAAAGTTGAGTGCACGACATTGCCCCGTTCTACTCTACCTATAGCAAAATAAAAACAAAATTTTTATACAGAAATGTGCTCTGAAATCTGCACAATATTTCTGTGAAAAAAAATTGGAGGTACTCATCATTAACAAAAAAGTTACGCGTACTTAAATGACTCTACATAGGTGCCTTGCCTATGCGATTCACACATTTACGCTCGCTGCGCGTTCCTACGTGCATTCTCAATTTCTGCATAAATTATGATTTGTTGTTTTGAAACGGCATGCAGCGGTGAAATGCGAAAATCACATAGGCAAGGCACCTATGTAGTGGCATTTAAGTACGCGTAACTTTTTTGTTAATGATGAGTACCTCCAATTTTTTTTCACAGAAATGTGCAGATTTCAGAGCACATTTCTGTATAAAAATTTTGTTTTTATTTTGCTATAGGTATAGCTTAAATATCTATTTGTTTATTAAAATGTGCATTATTTATAAGAAATTTTAAATATTTTTATGAAAAGTTTATTTCATCTAAATTTTGAACTATTTTTAGTCCCACCACAAAAGTTTCATAAATTTTCGCTCAATATTTACGGAGAAATCGCAATTTGAAAAAAGACATACATATAAATTCACATGCTTATAACTTTTAAAAAAATTAAAATTTAAAAAAAAAAGTATAAGGCAATAATCTAGATCAAAAACTCTTCAAAAAAACCATCAAAAAAAGTTTCAGTTTAACAAGTTAGTTTTTAGTGTGTCCGTTTTAAAAAATTTAAGTCAATACAAGTTCTGCATAGCTCTGTAAGTTTAACATTTTGAGGAATATGCTTGAATAGCGCATTCCACTCCATCTTGTTCAGATTTGGCATGATTTCTTCTGACGTGCCATCTTGCTTGAATTTGCCTAGTTTTTGCCGACCCATCCTTTTCTTTCTTCTCATAAAAATAAAAATTATTTCGAATAAAAAGACAACTCCATCACCGGATATTTCTGAAAACGACTTGAGTAATATCGTTTTGAAGTTGTGGCATAAGTTTGTAAATATCGACATCCAAAGTCACTATCTTTGAATGTTTCTTGTTTTTAAGGCCCCTTTTTTAAAAGGCTAGCCATTAGATAAAATCTCTTTGATTTTTTTTTGATATTTTATGACCGACTTAAAATGGAGTGTCTAAGCAGTGAAATTAACCTAAGCCTGAAAAACGATAAAATTACATTTAGTCCTGTCTCTTGTTCTATTGTAAAATAAAGTCTGCAAAGATAAGAGCCCTTGTTCAATGGAAAAACCACCATAAATCTACTAAAAAACGTTTTTATTAATTATGTTAAGAAAAAGTTTTCTAATTCATAATTTTCCAGTCAATTTCTATAAAGTTGATCTGAAAGTTCTTTCTTTGTAGTTTTCATTAAACTTTCGTTCTGTATACGCAAGCAACATTCATTCAGCATAACAATCTGTTAAAATTTTTAATGTTTTGCAAATTCGTTTCGCATTCAAATCAAATCTGTTGCAAAAGTTTTATTTGTTGTTAGTGTCGTTAGTGTTGTTGCCTTTCCTTACGAACGTTTCTACCACAAGCAAACTTCTGTATGACATATTGACTCAATGAATAAATGACTGACTGACTGAATGATTGACTTTCGTCAATCATTCATAGTTTCGCACTTTGGTGTTGACTAGAAGCCAAATTGGCAAGTGTTTTTTCACAAACTGTTGACACAAGAGCATTGCTGGCTGGCTGGCTGCCTGGCAGCAGCAGTGGCAGAAGCCGTATGGCATTTAACAAAAGATCGCTTGAGCTGCGTGTTGCCAAGCCATTAAGCCTTTTGTTGTTGCTGCTATTGCATGCTATTAGGTGTGTGAGGATTAATTAATTGCGGCTTATTTGCTTTCAAACAATCTGGTAAAATGGCACGTGAAAGGATTTTATACGCTTCGGGTTGTAGATGTAGCTCAAAATGTGAAATTAATTGAGTTGCCTCTGTCAGCAAGCACATCATAGCAACTACTGTAAGTAGCAAAAAAAAAAAAGCAAAAATAGCAAGACTTAAACATAGATTTTCAGTTAACAGAAGAAAAGACGCAATATTCGCAATTGACTGAAAACATCAGATACCATTCCTTTTTCGTGAAGCATAAACATTTTCTAATGACAATGTCCTTTTAATGAACATTTTCACGACGCTGCTCATTCTTTCAGATTTCTTTTGTTTTGATATTTAAGTGATAAAAATTTCATATCACAAGCATAAAAATGAATAGCTTAGTTTTTGTAGTTCCATAAGCAATATTATGTAACTTCGCCAATTAGGCCGTCTGCTCGTCTGCCTCCCTGTCAGCCTATTTGATGACCTTTATTTTATGTTCATGCGCGTCTTTTGATCATTTTATGTTTTAATAAAAACCTCTGACCTCGTACACGCACCAGCTATCAAAATCCAAACGCCATCATCCTCGTTAACTCATCCATACTTGCTAACGATACCTGCTACGCCTTCACAAAAACAAGTTCACCTCATGGCACACCAACTAAATGGTGAAGATAATAAAATTCACAATATTGAGTGATGATGTCTGCGCTTTTGCTTGGCATTAGAACATAAATGATGACATTGCGAGTTTCGTTATACAGACCATTCTACGATAATTGAAAAACAGATAGATGGTAGGAAAAACACCAACTCTGATGAACTTGAAAATGAAATTATGATACAATATGCTAAGTGTCGGTGCAATACATACTATTGGTGTGGTTACACATCTTTACGAGTATGAGTGTATTGGGTCTCTTAGCACCTATAATTTAAATTAATTCTTTTCCTTAGCAACTTTGGCGATAAAATAAAAAGATTTAAGCAAAAAGAAAAACACGCTGACACTGCAATGTAAAATTTTGTCGGCTGAAACATTTCTTTATTTATATAAAATCTTCTTCTACTTAGCATTCCTCAGAACAAGAGGGCGATAAGATAAGATTTCTCCAGCCATCCAATATTTTTGCCGATTTTCATATTTTTTTAAGGTTTCACTCAAATGCTGCACAGCAGACTTTGTCATCTGTTTTTCACTGAGTTTGAATCTTGTCGAGCAATTCATCACTTGAGGTGCTCCAGGGCCAGTAATTGGTGGGAAACAAGAAGGCATACATAGCAGTGCTCGCTAAAAGTGCCGAGACTAATTGAGTTAAGATCTCTGCTGAGAACTTAATTCAGTATTACCAAACATTGTTTACAACTTTATGTTATTGGAAGACTGTTTTCTTTAATTCTTGTTGGATTTTTGTAACTATGAAAAAAAACTAAAAAGGACTATATGTCCTAACTACCAAAAATTATAATTAAATGAAACAGATATTTGAAATGTTAAAACGCATACGCTAATTTGGAATCGGTATGTCTTAAGACAAAATATTTAAAATTACTTAAAAATAAATTTCTTTTCTTTTCGCCACATATAAGAAATGTCCTGTCAACTACCAACTCGCAGTCACCCGTTGTTATCGTTGTGGCAACACAAAAACCACACACTGAAATCTCTCCACAATGCAACTTTCCTCGCTCTGCGGGATATCTTGTGTGGTCTGTTGAGTTCGCAGTGTGACCGCATGCCGCATAACACAGTGTCCTTACAAATCGCTAAATAAATGTTACGAGTTTTTTTTGTCTCTGTTTACTGTCAGAAATCCATCACAAACACTCTCAATTGCTTTGGTGAATCTGGATATAAATGTCTGTCAGTAGAGTTTTAAGTCATTGCCTCATCTTATACATTTCGCCGTCGTCAACGGTATCGTTTGTCTTCTGTGTGTGTGTGTGTCAAACCTTTTCGAAATGGCAGATGTCAATTGTGGTACTTTTTTGTGCATCATCCCTATATCCGGATTCAATTTCCCTTGCTTTTGGTCCATTTTGCAGAAGATTAATTCGAGCGATTTTTGTTTTATTTTGCAGCGATGAGATATTGCTGTACCTGCAACAAACGCTAACGGTAAACAATAAAACACAGACTGTTAGTGCCAGTATTACTAACGCAAAAGGGGGTATGTGGGTGGAGGTTATACAGTTATTGCAGAAAATTACAATGATGGCGCTGCGCCGCGCTGTTGGTCTACTTATGTTGCTACTGCTCCTGCTTTTGTCAGTACCGATTGAAAATAGATTTATTGTGTATCCACAGTTTCAATGGTAAAATGTGACGCCTAAATATACCACCTTATCCGCTCTTCCCTGCTTCCTTTTATTTGAATATTTTTCAGTTTTTGTCACGTGTTACAGTTGGTGGTTTTAAAAAGCTTTCTCTGTCTGAATTTTAAAATTATTTATGATGTATTTATCGAATATTTGGCGTCAGGTGAAATGATATTTGCAAAGGTTTCACGTAATTTCACGAGTCCATAAGAAGCTCAAGTGCTTTGGCTGCTTGCTCCTTTTTGCGAAAAACTTTTAATGGTAAACAAGGACAAAAAAAATACAAACTACAGCAGATCGCCTAAAAGTAGGCAAAAAACAAACAGACGATTTGCCTTCAATGGCAAGGTTACATAAATTGTAATGCTTTTATAATATGTTCTTGCAATTATTTAATTTTGACACTGAATAAGTATTCTTGGGAGGATTTGTCAGCATGGCTTTGTTTCTGGCCGCTCAACTATTTCCAACTTGTTATTGTTTTCGGAGTATTGTTTATCAGCTTTTCAATTAGGTTACCAAGTAGATGTCATTTATACGGACTTTTCTAAAGCTTTCGATAAAATTTCGCACTCTGTATTGTTGAAAAAATATCAAATATTGGGTCTAAATTCGACAAATGCTTTGTTGTATTTGATCAGGTTAAATCTGTAGCTTTTTATGCAACATCTGGCGTCCCACAAGTGTCTTCTGTATGCTGATGACCTTACGATCTTCCTTAAAATAAGAAATAGATATGATATAGATCTTCTTCAGGGTGAAATTAATAAACTCTATGATTGGTGTATTAAAAACCGTATCTTTCTAAATCTGAATAAATGTGTTTTTATGTCTTTTTCACGATCAAACTCTCTTTTTTCCTCTTCTTATTCCATTTCAAATACTACTTTGCTACCTGTTTCTCAGTTTAAAGATTTGGGTGTTGTATTTGATGTGAATTTTACTTTTCGTGCCCATTTGGATTACATTATACCTGAAGCTTATGCGATGTTGGGCTTTATAAGGGTCCTCGTTCAGAGATCCATACACTCTTAAAGTTCTATTCACTAGTCTTGTTCTTTCGAGGCTAGAATATGCTTCGGTTATATGGAATCCATATTATGAGTGTCATAATTTTCGACTTGAGAGAGTACAGAAATCATTTACAAGATTTGCGTTGCGTACTGTTAATTTCCTTGAGATCCCGTCATATAATGCTCGTTGCCTTTTGATTGGTTTGAAAACGTTGGAAAACAGGAAAAATGTCTTGTAGTTACTTTTTTTGTTTGACATTGTGTCTGGTAGTATTGACTGTCCAGAATTGCTTAATTTGATACATTTTAATGTTCCTCAAAGAGCTCTTAGGAATATAGAACCTTTTTATTTAAGTACTGTTCGCACAAACTATGCTGCCAATGCTCCTATTGTTAGATCACTAAGAATGTTTAATAATATAAGTCGTAATTGTAATTTAGATTTTTCTTAATCAAAGAATGAAATGAGATCTACTTTAAATCGTATATTTTAAATTGCATTGTAATTATTTTCTAGTCTGTAAGAATTTATATTCATAGACTTAATAAAGAATATAACATGTACTTTCATCTCCAATAACCCCACATCTTTATTAATTTAAAATTTATTTTTAATTCTTGTAACTCAAAAACAAAAATATTTATTGATTTATTTCATTCACTATGAATGTTTTCAAGTTTTTTTTTTTTTTTTTTGTTCCTCTGCGATTGTTTATCCACAACATTGCATGACTTTTATAAATTATGAGTATCCTCCTCTAATGACCCCGAAATGACGACGGACTTTTATTGTTGGATGAAACTTGAATGGCAAACGTTGTAAGGATAAATTTATATAAAAAAAAAAATTGGTTTGCACTAAGTTTGGCTTGAATGTTTTACAATTGCAACAGCAAATTTCAAACGTCGGAGCAACAAAAATTTGTTTAAAAATATCATATGCTGACAAATAGCTACTATATATTAATATTTCGATTGAATTGCATATTTTAAAAAAAAAAAAGAACAAAAAACCTTTTTCTTAATGATTTACTGATTGATAATATGAGGCAAACTTTGACTGTCTGACTACGCTATAGTGACAAATTTTTCAGTTCAATATTAATAATTAAATTCGGTCTTCTATTGGTACACATTCATACATAAGAACGTTGTTGTATTGATTTTTCTACTGTGTGTCCATTAACCCTTTAGCATATGCCCTCACATTCAAAGCAACAAATACTCTTGCTCTGCTCTTGGTAAGGAACGACATATTTGTATTTTCGTCGTATCCTACTCATTTTTGTGTACGTTTATTTTCGATGAGCCATTAACATGAATTATTTCCATTTAACGTTACTGGGTACTTAATTTTTTGTTTTTCACTGTCATTTTATTTTTCGTTACTTTTTGTTGTTGTTTCCTTGTTGTAACATGGGCTTAACTTTTGAACCTAATGGACAAATTATGTTGGCCAAAATGGAGGCGAGTGAGTGTTTAATGGCACACTCAGAGTCAACTAAATTGAAATTTCTATCGGGTTTAAAAACAGCAAAAACACAAAAAAAAACAAACGGAAAATTAAAGCGTATAAGAAAAATATATACTTAGTCAAACGTCTGGCTCTGGAGCTTGTGGTGGGTATATCAGCTTGTGCTGCGTTCGATAGGAATATTAATTTAATTCCATATTAGGCAGCAGTGTCATTAACATAAAAATAAGTGCCTATAAAATAAATGATAGCAGTAGAATTTCAGGCGTAATAAATAAACATTTTTAAGAGATTCGGAGTAAATGGAATTTTTAAAGCTTATCGCCGAGCAGCTGTCCATCAATTTTGACTTTTAAGCTTTTGAGAAAAAAAAAAAAAACACATTCATAATTCCGGAAGAAGGTACGCTGTTGCTATTTCATCATTGTCATGTTATCATCGTCAACATTCTGCACTCTGCACAATCAGTCTAATGAGCTGAATAACTAATTATACCCAAACTAAATTTATATTCCAAACACAAACCAAAAATTCAAAATCCAACTTAATGCGACAATTGCAATTAACACTGGTAATTGCTCCATTTGTTGATGTAAATTTGCTCCTGCTAAATTTTGTCAAATTTGACATACAAACAAAGCTCACCCTTTGGAAGATATTGCAATGAGTTGCTCCATATACTCAATGAAATAGTACTCTTTTTGTTTTTGTGAAATTTTTAAAAATTTATTTAGTTATACCACAAAGACATTGTTTAAAAAAATATACGTGTTTCGGAGTTTTGAAAGTTTAAGTCTGAATTTTTTAGAGGAAATCAAAGTTTCCTACTTTAAACGCAATCTTGTGTTAAATTAACATATAAAACTACACGATCATTACATCTGAGGGATATAATGTCGTCAGCGAACTTTTTCAGGATATTATGAGGAGCCTTTTTGTAGAAAACTTTAGCCCTCTACATCCCTTTCATATGGGTAATTTTTACCCTTTCCTTAAATAGGTATAAAAATTACACCCTTTTCTTAAATAGGTATAAAAATTACACCTAAAACAGGGGAATATGGGGTCAATGTATACTACAAAAATAATTGCTATAAAATTTCACTGAACACTAAAAAGTCGAAACTTCATCGCGAAAGCCATAAATGCCCTCCAAAATAGGATATAATGGGTTAATATGTCACTTAATTGTTTTGGCTAAACAAACCAAATATGTTTAATGTTAAGTAACAGACATTATTTTTTCTATACCTTGACTCAAGGTGAAAAATATGAGATGCCGGACGATTCATTCCAAGTATTTTTGATGTCATAATTAAATAAAAACCTTAGCCATTTCATGCAAAATCTCGGAGCTCCAAAATACATACTCGGAACGAATAGTTCCAAATCTCCTAGTTTTCACCTTGAGTTAAGGTATACAAAAAATAATGCTTGTTACTTAACAATGTGAAACAGTGCACATTAGCTAAATTATTTGATGATATATTAAAAAATAAACTTTTTGAAAAAGTAAATAGCTTTTTAGTTAGCACCCAGCACGGGTTTTTGCCGGGCAAATCCACTTGTATAAATTTGGCACTTATTACGAACAACATAGTGAATGCTATGGAAAATAGTATTCAGATAGATGTACTCTATACCGATTTTTCTAAGGCGTTCGATAAAGTAGATCATAGTATTTTATTGATGAAACTAAAAAATTTTGGTTTGTCAGATCACCTGTTGTCACTTTTTAAGAGCTATTTGATAAATAGAAAATTGCTTGTTAAAGTAGGTACTTCATATTCTGAATATGCTATTAACGCAACTTCTGGTATTCCGCAAGGAACGCATTGTGGCCCGTTATTGTTCTTGATATTTATCAATGATTTGCCTCAAATTTTAAAGTTTTCTAAATGTTTGATGTTTGCGGATGATGTTAAACTTTTTTTAAAAATTGCACATATATCAGATTGCGACAAACTCCAATATGATTTAACAAAATTACACGAATGGTGTGTTTTAAATAACCTTAAACTAAACTTAAGTAAATGCTGTGTGGTATCGTACACGAGGCGTCAAAATTCAATAATTTTTGATTACACCCTAAATGACTCGCTTTTAATACGAAAGTCTGAAATAAAGGACTTATGAGTAATTATAAATGTCATTTTGACTACATTATTTCCAAGTCGAATGCTATGCTTGGATTTATAAAAAGGAATTCGAAACACTTTAAAGATCCTTGTACCATAAAATCACTTTATACAATATGTCACTGGTTCGTAGTAATTTGGATTATTGTTTGGTTATTTGGGATCCTTGCTATAATGAAAACCGGATTGAAAGAATTCAGAGAAATTGTACAAGATACGCTTTAAAAAACTTCGGTGGCCTGAGAGTCTTCCCACATACGATGCCCTACGTAAATTGCTTGGATTGCAGTCTTTGAAAGATAGAAGAACATATTACGATCTGATGTTCGTTTATAATGTTTTAAATAACAAAATTGATGGTGAGGAATTGTCGGCCTGTTTTAATTTATATCAAGCACCAAGGAGCTTGCGTCATAATCGAATGTTGAAAGAAGTCTTTCATAGAACAAATTATGGAATAAATGAACCAATTAATAGATGTATTAACTTATGTAATAATTTTTGTTCAATTTTGGATTTTAATTGTTCTGAATCTCGCTTTCGTTTACAGTTATTTATGTTTTTTAATTATTATTTTTTATGATTGTTAATTAGTCTGTAAGAATTGAATTCAGTAGACGTAAATAAATCTTTAAAGCTGAAATACCCACGAGAAAAGTATGTATATTCAAAACTTCATCCCACTGTAAAACTTTAAAACTAAATTTTGGATAAAACTTGTTGTCCCAAGGTCATAAGAAAATCGAACAAGAAATATTTTTACGTGACATATTCACCCATTATATCCTTTTTTGAGGATCGGTTTGACCCCATTTTCCAAAAACTGGGCTGAAATGGGTTCAATTGTTTTGCAAAAAAAAATTGGGAAAAAATTTCACTATTTCACTTAAACTTAAGAATGCGTAAAAAAGTGAAATACATAAATAATATTCCCCTGTTTCAGGTGTAATTTTGATACCTATTTAAGGAAAGGGTAAACATTACCCATATGAGGCGGTTGTAGAGGGTTAAAGATTTCTACAAAAATATTCCTCGTAATATCCTCAAAAAGGTTTCTGAACACATGATACACCTCAGATGTAATGAGCGTGTAGTTTTGTATGTTGCGTTAAATCAAGAATGCGTGAAAAGGGGGAAACTTTGATTCCTCCTAAAAAAATTCAGAATTCAACTTTACCAAAATCCATTGTCGGAACATTGTTATTTTGGAAAAATCCTAAAATTGTTGTACAGTGTTAATAGGGAATTTAATAAAAGGGAAAATGAGACTGATATCTGTAAAAATTAAAAAGGAAATATGACTAAAAATTATATATCAAGTCATAACTTTCCTCAGGTAATTCCATCTTCCACTTAGCGCCCCATTTATTTCTATTCATGTGCAACTACGTTAGGAATTGCTAAAAACTTATCACGCATTCACGAGTAACAGCAAACTAATTGTTGCCTGAAATATTGCACCCTAAGGCATCTGCTGCACCTTGCATTCATAATGGGTGTTTAGCAGAAAAAGGAACTAGCTGTCGCATAAAGTAAAGGGTGTGGTGAAGTCATTTTAATATGCAAAATGCTTGTTGCATGCTTATGGGACACGTTAGTAAGATATTACATTTGACTTAAACAATAATCATTTTAAATGTAATAACTCTTAAATGGTTGCAACGGGCTAACGTTTCTTTCGATAGTATTTTCTTCAACTTTAATTAATTCATGAAAATTAAAAAAAAAAATTTCAAATCATAACAAAATACACAAGAATGATAATTGTACATGCTCATGACTGTAAAATTCGATAAAATTGATCGACCACCCTAGCTTGAAGTAAAAAACAAAATAAATACACTTAACGTGATGCATCCTCGAACCTCGTCTAGGAGTGTCAGGAGGCTTATGGACATTCCCCCTAGCAAATACTTAGTTGTAATTGAAAATAAGGAATATTATTCTCAGATGAGAATTTTTCGAGGGCGCACAGTGGGAGGGTTTGTATAGATCGGCGGTTATATATAGTTGTAATAGACACGGTGCGTCTGAGTGAATTTAAATGACAATGGCCAGGACCTCAAATTTTCTTGTGAATTTCGATTTCTCATGACCTTGGGATATGTTTTCTATGAAAATGAAAATCGAAAAGTTTGCGGTTTTTTTTAACGGCTCAAAATAATTTTTTCTTATTTTCTACGATTTTCTCAATTTTTTGATTTTCTTTTAATTGATAATTGATATATATATATATTTATGATATTTACAATCCTTCCTTATTGACATTCATGCACAAACAAATTTCGAAGAATTTGTGGAAACCCTTCCATAAGTTGAAATTACTAATTTTATTAATTGTTTATTAGTTTTCACAGTGCTTCCTTTGCATTCGTTATGTATATTCGTTACGTATCTGGCTTAAGTAATTCTAACTTGACCGAATAATTTAAAAGCTCGCATTAGTGAATTATCCCAGTTTTTTATATTGTTATTTTAAAACATAGCCGCCCACGCGTGCCATCGCAAAGTGCCATTATTTGAAAATCACTTGATCTCACGTGCCACAGCAAAATTTAATTATTGAAAATGAAAACCGCACACACAAGTAACGGTATATGCGAAATTTTGAAGAATTGCGATCGACCACCAGCAACAACATATGCGTAAATTTTGTTGTTGTTTTTTGCGACCGCACAAGACTGTGTTTTGTTGTTGTTTTTTCGTCCACACAGGACTGTGTGTTTGTATGTTGCAACAAAACGCAAGGGTTCCTATCGAAAAGAAAGAAACAACAACACACAATGGCAACAACAAATTTGATCATTTTATGAACTTTCAGGTTTTTTTAGATTTGTGAAAAAAAAAAAACACTCGCACAAGTAACTGTTAGTTTGCTGGTTGTTTTTTCAATAATTTTAAAAAATTTATGTTTTCTTTTTTATTAATTTTACATGGGGGCCACGACTTTTTATGCGAGTGCCAAATTTTTTTAATTTTACTCTAGACGGGCAGCTATGTTTTAAAACGATTAACCCAGATTATAAAACTATTAGTGATCACAATGGAAATCGGATTAAAATATGTTTATTTTGTTACCAAAAGTCCAAAAATATGTTTAATATTACTAGTTCATTAAAAGAAAAAATAGAAAATCTTGTTAATCTGGATCTAAATGATGATCGTTTACCAACTGTACTGTGCCCGGGGTGTAAAGCTTGTATTAACAAAGGATTAAAAATACGAGAAATACGATTAGATGGTCAAAAATTAGTTTTAAAACAAAGCATTCAAAAATTTCTCTCCAAAAGACGTGATTTACGATCTCAAAATGCTGATTCTACGTGTAAATGTCATTTGTGCACTGTAGTGAAAAATAATCATCCTAAAATTTATAATAAAAACGTAAAAATGAACGATCAAACAAAAACAAACAAAAACTTAGTCGATGTTTTAAGTGTTGCACTCCTATAAGAAAAGGCATAAAGCATATTTGTAACTCTACACCGTTAGTCAACAATGTAAAAAAAAATTTATTTCAAAGTGATAAACAGAAGTAGGATGCTGCAACGGATATAATTAAACAATTTGCTATTCCAGAATGCAATTCTGAGAATTCTCCGCAACTAAACATTGATACGAAAGTTGCACTTTCTCAAAAACGAGGGAAGCCACTTGAACTTTTCTTGAAACCCAATAAAAAACAAAAAACGAGTATTATTCCTAGTAGTTCACATTTAAAAATTCAAAGGAATTATAATTTGAGTTTTAGAGAAATTAATTAATTAGTGGCAAACGCTATACGCACAGAAACCAAAAATTCTATTAGATTCGAAAAAAATTTTTAATTAAAAATTAATGAAAATTATCATGTCTTTGATGATATTTTTGAAATTAGTGAGTTTAATTTTGTGAAAGAAAAAAATAATGTCTCAACTGCAATGCCACGAAAAGGTGTTTTTTGTAAAAATTTGAGAGGATTAATTGACTTCGTAACTAAAAAGCGTGATATGAACGATGTAAATGTTAAATTTGGTATTGACGGGGGTGGGGGATTTTTAAAGTTTTGCATGTCTCTTCAACTTCCACCATTAACAGAGGAAGAGAGTGTAGAATCCAAAAAAAAAAAATTTACAACAAAAAAGAAAATTTCTCTAATTGAAAAAATAAGTCTATACTGATAAATAAACATAGCTAACGGAGTTTGGTTTAAATGGATTTATTTTGTTTCCGAAAATGATTTTTTGCATATAAAAAATTTATCTTAAATCAAAAATTTTCGGCAGCTGAAAATTTGGATTCTACGCAAAAAAATACATCAAAAAGTCTTGTTTAATTATCAATTAAAAGAAAATCAAAAAATTGAGAAAATCGTAGAAAATAAAAAAAAATTATTTTGAGCCGTTAAAAAAAACCGCAAACTTTTCGATTTTCATTTTCATAGAAAACATATCCCAAGGTCATGAGAAATCGAAATTCACAAGAAAATTTGAGGTCCTGGCCATTTTCATTTAAATTCACTCAGACGCACCGTGTAGAGCTAGGCTATTGAAATTTGGTACAGATGTTTTTTACAATAAAATAATAAAAATATATGTGAATATGAACAAAATCCGCCGACGGACACGCCTACCTCCCATACAAAGTTTGGGCGTGGTTGGAATTTTTTTCAAAATGGGTATCAATTTCCAATAACTTGACCCTGCTGATTTCAAAAATAAACGAAAATCTACACGGTGGTTTTTAAAAAATTTTAACTTTTTGAAATACCACCCGCGATTTTTTTCAGGGATAATTTTGGGGGACCCTTCTAGTATCTAAATCCGCAAGCCGCGAAATCGAACGTCCAGCCGTTTTTTTTTTTGACCTTTTAGTTTTTTTAACGATTTTTGAGTATATCTCGGTGTGTATATACATATTATGTACACATATGTATGTATATACGTACATATATATACTTGTGTATGTATATATGTGTAATATATATATATGGATATTAGGGTGGGCCGATTTGAAAACTGATCTCGGCTACCCCCCTATGTTAAATTGGGTTCTGTTTACACGAAAAGTTTACTTGATGGTGTGAAATTGATGTTATATATTTAAAAAAGTGATATGGGTCAAAAAGCCGATTATTATTTTGGCTATATTGGATGTTATATGCAGGACACAAAATTTTTTTGGGAATTTCTATTACCAGAAACATTTGGTACTTTCTTTTGGCTTTAAATTGAGCTATCAAATGTTTATCTGCAATATTTCTCTGCAAAGTTATGTTAACTTTAAAATCACACCATGAAACTTAAAGCGAAAAATCTCGGTTTTCGGCTATATTTGAGGTTGTATACAGTACGGACGAAATTCGTCTGCTCTTTTTTACTAACCGAAGCATTTAAAACCATTCTTTATCTTCAAAATAAGCTATCAAGGGGTCTCTTGTGATTGTTTTCCACAGAGTTATGACCATTTAAAAATTACATTATGGAGTGCAAACTCACAGTGTACGAGTATTCCTTATATTGCTGCAACATGTTGTCTTAAAATAGTCATAACTTTTTAGAAAACAATTACAAGAGACCACTTGTTAGCTCATTTTAAAGATAAAGAATGGTTTTAAATGCTTCGGTTGGTAAAAAAGAGCAGACGAATTTCGTCCGTACTGTATACAACCTCAAATATAGCCGAAAACCGAGATTTTTCGCTTTAAGTTTCATGGTGTGATTTTAAAGTTAACATAACTTTGCAGAGAAATATTGCAGATAAACATTTGATAGCTCAATTTAAAGCTAAAAGAAAGTACCAAATGTTTCTGGTGATAGAAATTCCCAAAAAAATTTTGTGTGTCCTGCATATAACATCCAATATAGCCAAAAATCGTGTTTTTGCACTTTTTTAACTTTTTAGGCAAAGATATCTCCGACAAAAAAAAAGATATCGTTATCGGTTTGATTGAGTTTTCAATGAAAAAACTAGGGCTATTAACTGTCATACCAGATTTTACGGCATAATATTACCTTATCTTGTTATATAACTTCAAAAATAGGAAAAAAATGGTGTCCTTTAAACATAAATGTAAGGATATCTCAAAGTCCAGACGTAACAGAGCAATTCTAATACCGGAATCGGATTAAGCATCAAAAATCACATCTGGAGTGACTACTTTCGTTTCCGGTTTTTGTTTGTGTTTTTCTTAAATACGAAAAAACCGATTTTTTTAAAAAAATAAATGGTGCGGAAACGATACCTTTTATAAATATGTATGTATGTATGTATATATATATCCATATATATATATTACACATATATACATACACAAGTATATATATGTACGTATATACACACATATGTGTACATAATATGTATATACACACCGAGATATACTCAAAAATCGTTAAAAAAACTTAAAGGTCGAAAAAAAAACGTTTGGACGTTCGATTTCGCGGTTTGCGGATTTAGATACTAGAAGGGTCCCCCAACATTATCCCTGAAAAAAATCGCGGATGGTATTTCAAAAAGTTAAAATTTTTTAAAAACCACCGTGTCTACTTTATAAAAACTAGATTTTGTTTGTTTGTGTATTTGTCCCTTATCGTTAGTACAAAAAAAGGCTAAATTATACGCTAAAAAAGTGGGCGGTGCCAATCCCCCCAAAACTAAACTAATCATATCTCCGAAACTCTTTGACGCAGATAAATGAGATTTCGTCAATATGTAAAAATTATCAGGAAAAATAATGTTCACTTGAAAAATGGGCAGTGGCACGCCTTGTTGAAAATCGAAGTGTTAACAATAACTTAAAGGGTTAAGCTTTTATTTGACATTTGAAATGAAGAGGAATTGAATTATTTGTAACTCAGTCAGTCGCTTTTTAAACCCGTTTCGTGTAACTTCGTTTAGCTCGTAATTATTATATTTCAATAAAGGTAAACTTGAATTATAACTAAAAGGTTTGCGACTTTTAATTAAACGGTACATTTTTGATAGAAACAATAGGTTATGGGCCCAGTGTTCACAAAAGTGTCTAAAAATTGAGTTTATTAAAAAGCAAACTTTCGTGATTCTTGTTTAAAATGGCCGGTGCGGTCGTGCGTATTGATCCACTAAATGCGGAAAATTATGATACGTGGAAATTACAAATGCGGGCGGTTCTTATAAAAAACGAGTTATGGGGCTTCGTCAATGGCTCCAAAGTGCGTCCAACGGATGCTGCCGAACTCACTAAGTGGAGTGGTTTTGACGAAAAAGCGTGTGCGGACATAATGTTGTCGGTCAGTTCCTCTGAACTGGGACTTATTGCTGATTGCAATACGTCAAAAAATATGTGGGACACATTGCAGTCCACTTATCAATCAAAAGGTCCAGCGCGAAAAGCAACGCTTTTGAAATGTGTTGCACTGTCACGTCTTAAGGAAGGTGAAAATGTGCGCGAACATTTAAATGATTTTTTTTGTGCTGTTTCCAATTGGTGACGATTTGCTGGCTATTTTGCTTTTGTACAGTTTGCCAGAATCGTACGAGACTTTTCGTTGCGCATTAGAATCGCGTGATGAGTTGCCGAAGCCCGAATTGCTTCGAGTTAAAATTCTAGAAGAGTCTCAATCGCGTAAAGTGAAAGAAGATGAAAAAGACCAAAAGGCATTATATGTAAAAAAGTCATTTAAAGATCATTCAATTTTCAAGAGAGACAAAGATAGTAGATTCGGTAGTCAACACAAAAGCGGCAGTTGTTTCAAGTGCGGGAGGTTAGGTCATTTCGCTAGGAACTGTAAGGAAAAGAAACGCTCAAAAGAAAATGCGAAAAATGTCACTGCAGAAAATTCTGTTAATAATGACGTCTCTTTTAATTCAACTGAAACGGCATTAGTTAGCATAAGCGAAGAGAAAGCATGGTGTTTAGACAGTGGTTGTACGTCACACGTCAGTGGAGATGTCAACGCATTTGAACAAATTATTGAAACAAACAAAGTGCTTCATTTAGCTAACAACAAAACGACAAAAATAAGCGGTGTTGGTTCTGTAAAAATCGCAGTTAAAGAAGGTAATCATAATCAAAACCTAAATCTGAGTGACGTATTATACGTGTCGGACTTACGTACAAACCTCCTGTCGGTCTCAAAAATTACCGACAAAGGATTTGAAGTACTCTTTCGCAAAAATAGTGCCGTGGTGATCAATAAACATAATGAAATTGTGTGTAGTGCAAAAAGAGACGGAAATTTGTATTATTTGCAAAAAAGCAATGAAGCCGCTAACATCATAGAAATGAAATTGAATCACGTTAATAATTTTGACATGTGGCACTGTCGAATGGGCCATTTAAACGAAAGTGATCTTAAAGCAATAGCAAATAGTGACAGATTATATGGTGTTAATATCAAGCCAGGACATAAAATGTCTGTGTGTGAAATATGCATTTCGGAAAAACAAACGCGGAACAGTTTTTTAAATGTAGATCAAAATCGAACGAGTGATTTATTGGAAATCGTTCATAGTGATGTATGTGGTCCCATGAGGACTGCGTCTCATAGCGGGAAAAAATATTTCGTAACTTTTATTGACGATAAGTCGCGTTGGTGCAAAGTATATTTCATGCGAAATAAATCAGAAGTGCTTGAGAACTTTAAAAAATTTAAGGCAGAGGCAGAGACATTTACGGGTAAAAAAATTAAAACGCTCCAATCGGACAATGGTAAAGAATTTTGTAATCATGATTTTGATTCATTTTTAGAAAAGTGCGGGATAAAACGTCGCCTAAGTGCACCATATACACCTGAACAAAACGGTGTGGCGGAGCGAAAAAATAGAACACTCGTAGAAATGTCCAGGTGTATGATGAGGCATGCAGGTGTTCCTCCTGTGTTTTGGGCGGAAGCCATAAACACGCGTGTTATACAAGAAATCGCTGTCCGACGAGAGCCTTAAATGGTGAAATTCCTTATAAGATATGGACAAACAAAGTTCCAACAGTGATTCATATGAGAATATTTGGTGCGAAAGCATATGTCTCAAATAAAAGTAATAAAGGAAAATTTGACTCCCGATCCGAAGTTTGCGTTTTAGTTGGTTACTCGGAGGAGTCAAAAGCATATCGTTTATGGTCACATGACAAAAGAAAAGTAATAATAAGTCGCGATGTTAAATTTGTAGATGAACCAGGTTTTAAAAATGAATACAGTGATATTTATGAACCGATTGAAAGTGACAATAAAATTGAATTTGACATTAGCAGCCCAAATTCGAATACTGAAAATAAAGACAGTGTTGAAATAATTCGCGAAAGTGTAAGAACAGAAAATAAACGTGGCAAAGGACGTCCAAGATTTATAAGAACTGGCTCGCGCGGTAGACCAAAGAAAGTGTATCAAAATGTAGACTGTGACGGTCAAGAACTAAGTGAATCTGAAATATTAGTAATATCAGATAGTGATTTGGAAGACGACGTTTTCGAAGAGTGTGGTTATGCTTATTCTTCAGTAGATAATCCGTTGACGTTACAAGAAGCTGTACATAGTTCCGATGGAAATTTATGGTTGCAAGCCGTTGAAGACGAATTTCTCGCGCAAACAAAAAATAATACGTGGCAAATTGTAGAACAACCTAATGATAGAAAAGTGATAGGTAATAGATTCGTCTTTCGAACAAAAGATACAGGAAATAAAAAAGTGCGTCTCGTAGCAAAAGGATGCTCGCAACATCCAGGGGAGGATTTTCACAACACGTATTCTCCAGTTGTGCGTCCTACATCAATTCGATTGTTAGCAGCTTTAGCTGCGGCATTTGATTTAGAAATCCATCAGATGGATGTCGTCACTGCCTATCTGAATGGCGAATTAGATAAAAAAGTGTTTATGAAAATTCCTGAGAATTTAAATGACTTTCTAAAAAAGGTTGTGACAGGTCAACCTGTAGGTTCAAAGAGAACTGTTCAAAAAGACAATAAAATTTGTGAAACTGCGTCGCGATGTTTGGATGAAATCCACCATAATAAAAGCCCAGTGTGTTTACTTAAGAAAGCCTTGTATGGGCTACGCCAGTCAGGCTTACAGTGGTATTGTAAATTTAATAATAAACTGTTAAATATTGGCTTAAAGCCATCTAAACGCGATCCGTGTCTATTTATAAAAAGAGAAAATAGTGATCTTTTATTATTGACTATATATGTAGACGATATACTAATCGCGTCGAATAATAAGATGTGGCTTACACAAATCAAAAAAACATTAAGTGAAGAATTTGAAATGAAAGATTTCGGACTTGTGAATTCATGTTTGGGAATTAACTTCCATCAAGACTTAAATTTACAAAAAGTTTATCTGAACCAAGAAAAATATATAAATATGTTGTTGGACAGATTTAAAATGAAAGACTGCAAATCAGTCCAAACTCCAATCGAGTCTAAGTGTATTTTAGAAAAACCGTCAGCAGTTGATGAAGAGGAAATGAAATTATACCCTTATCAAAGCTTAATCGGGGCTTTGATGTACCTTGCCGTAATGACGCATCCAGACATCGCCTATGCCGTCAACTTTTTAAGCCAGTTTAATTCAAACTACGATGAAACGCATTGGAAAGCTGCAAAACGTGTACTAAGGTATTTAAAAGGTACATTACATCATGGAATATTATACAAACATACAACAGAAAATCTTTATGGCGTTGTTGACGCAGATTGGGGCGCTAATTTGATCGATAGACGGTCTTACTCTGGATATGCATTTATATTATCTGGAGCGGCTATAAGCTGGGAAGCAAGAAAGCAACGTACTGTGGCGTTATCTAGCACTGAATCAGAATATTTGGCAATCAGTGAGGCAACGAAGGAGGCACTTTATCTACAAGAAAATTATTAATGAAATTGGTGTACAACAAGAAAGCATTATTCTGTACAACGACAGTCAAAGTGCCCAAAAACTAATTCAGAATTTCGTTCATCACTCACGCACAAAACATATCGATGTGCGACACCACTTCATAAAAGAAAAACATCAGAGTGGCGAAATCATCCTGAAATATTTACCAACTGAAGATATGTCAGCCGATGTGCTCACCAAAGGGCTCAATCGAGAAAAGCATTTACTTTGTATACTGAAGTTAGGGGTCCTGGATAAACTAAAATAGTTGTTTCTTTTTTCTAATTGAATATGTACTGAATATGAATTTGTAAATTTAGATATATATTGTTATGACTTCGAGGGGAGGTGTTGAAAATCGAAGTGTTAACAATAACTTAAAGGGTTAAGCTTTTATTTGACATTTGAAATGAAGAGGAATTGAATTATTTGTAACTCAGTCAGTCGCTTTTTAAACCCGTTTCGTGTAACTTCGTTTAGCTCGTAATTATTATATTTCAATAAAAGTAAACTTGAATTATAACTAAAAGGTTTGCGACTTTTAATTAAACGGTACATTTTTGATAGAAACAATACGCCTTCAAAAAAATAAATGCATCATTTCTCTGACAATATTTGACGCATTTAGATATGATTGGGTAACAAGAATCGTTTAACGCATTCGATTGAATTATTTAGATCACTAAAAATTCTTCCTATTCGTCACCTCTTTTACTATAAAGTTCTAAAAGTTTTTTTCTTAAGGTGCGGTTACCTGAACAGTAGGCTTTCAGATAGATACTCTCTGCGAAATGTCTATACTGTGAGTGTCCCAATGTTTCGGACAACAGGTTACCGCAATTCCTTTCACATTCTATCTTGTAGGCTCTTCAACAAACTTCCGGAGTCTTTGAAATCGATTCGCATCGTAACAACTTTTTTAAAACAAGTTAAGCTATGGCTTCTTGGTTTCGACTTAGCTGAAATTGAGGTTCTGCTTCGTCCTTGTATTTAATTTTTCAAATTTAAACTTAAGGTTTTTGTTCCTGCTTTTTTAATTTTTCTTGCTTCACTGTTAGTTTACTAATTTTATTTTGAAAAAATTTTTTTGTATTTTTTTTTTAAGGTCTCTTTTTAATTTTGATTTTATAACTTTCTTTTTGTAATACTTTTTATTTTTTGTCATATCACTTTTCTCAGTTTTAAGCATTTCAAACCCCACACTTAAATAACTTAAATAACATAAATAACTTAAATATATTAAATTATATTTTATTTCTTACTAATTACTTTTTATTGATGATCTTGTCCTCACCGACGTGGCATTAAAAACTGTATTTTTTTTATACATACAATGTCGCTTTCCATTCTTCTTTGTATATAAGTAGTTATTGTAATGAAATGTAATCTTTAATTTTTTTTTTTTTTTTTTTACCATATAATATGAATTGAGGAGGTCCATAACAAAACGCAATAATTCCTTATTTGAAGTTTTTGGACATTATGACTGAATTCAATTCAACATATTAAAATCTATGTAACCATTGTTATAAAACACACCAAATGTCAATAATTTTACTTTTATTCCATACCAAAAATAATGGTTCAGACCAAAATGAAACATTTCCATATTTTTGCAAGGAACAAATTCGAGATATGAGCGAAAAATCAATGATAAAAATTAATCTTATTGTTATGGTCACTCTACAATACAAATTAATTTTACTATGATGGTAACACTTCAATAACGGTAAAACTGTAAGAATTTGATTACAGTTGTTAATACCTAAGCGTTGTTTTTAATATATAGTAAGTTTTCAATGACATTTAAAGTCAAGTTCGTTTAACAAAAAACATCTATGGCAGAAGCAACAGTAGGAAGTATAAACGTCGGAAAAAGAAAAAGTGATCCAATTCAGAGGACGAATAATAGGCGAGCAAATCGACATAAAAAGTAGTTGCGTTGATTTCTTGGTATTTTTTCCTATATAAAAAAGTTTATATTTTTCGCAGGTACGCTGATAAGGATCCGTTTGCTCTGTCTTTTCACAAACCATGCAGTCACAAAGAAAAAAGTGGTTACAAATGTGGGAAGTTCAATATCCATTTGATTATTATCAATCGAGAGCTGTTATATAAAAACGAAGCAAAAATTGACCAAGATCAATATATGACACGACTGATAGTTCCATATGTACCCAAAGGTCGTAGGTATACAGCAGAATGTAAAAAAAAGAAATTCTCATGCAAATATTTTCTGAAACACAAGAAAAATTCAATGAGGGTGTGCCAAGCCTTATTTTTGAAAGCATTGTCGGTTACAGGTAGGAGAGTGAATACTATTGCAAAAACTATTTTTCATGGCAATATTCCAAAAGAAAATAGAGGTGGAGATAGGCTCACGGCTAGATTTAAACCAAGAAAAGAAAGTGTGCTAAAATTCCTCAAAAATTTACCAGCGAAAGAGAGCCATTACAATAGAAATAAATCTCAAAGATGCTATCTTTCATCAGAACTCAATATAAAGAAACTATGGGAGATTTATAATAATTCAGTAGATAATCCACTGAAAGTTAAAAAAACATATTTCTGGAATATTTTCAATACTCTTAACATAGGATTCTCTTCCCCTGCGACAGATGTGTGTGCTCAATGTGTATTAAGTAAACAGAAAATCAAAATGGAACAAAATTTGGACTTAAAACAACAGCTTATTACTCAGCAAAGAATTCACAAGCTAAGAGCGAATTCTTTTTATGAAATTGCAAGAACTGAGCCTCCTAGATCTATGAGCTTGTGTTTCGATATGCAGCAAGTTCAACCATTGCCACGTACCCCTATTCAAGAAGCTTTTTATTCAAGGCAAATAAGCTACTATAATATATGTGTTGTCGACATGAAATCTAAGGATCCAGTGTTTTATACCTGGACAGAAGATCAAGCTGGAAGAGGTGCTGTTTGCGTTGGTTCTGCTTTATTGGCCCATTTCGGTACACTCAGTCTATTGGATGTGGATACCTTACGCTTATTTTGTGACGGTTGTGGTGGACAAAATAAAAACATGCATATTATACATGCTCTAATCCATTGGATGTTAAAAAATGCTCCAAAACAGCTGAAACAAGTAGAGTTATATTTTCCAGTACGAGGTCACAGTTTTTTGCCAGCTGATCGCGTTTTTGGGCGTGTTGAAAAAGATTTGCGAAAAAATACTACCATTCTTGTTAAAGAAGGTTATCACGCAATTTATTCTGTGCATGGGCAAGTTAAGATTTTAGGAAAAGACTGGCACCTCAAAGACTTAAAAATGTTAGCAGAATATTACCGTCCTATAAACGGCATACAGAATATGAAACGAATTTATTTTAAGCTCTCCGCAAATCAGCAAAAGCAATGTGTAGTCAAAACTTTCGAAACTTATAAAAATGAAGGCCAAGAAAAATTTACCAGCTATCTTAAAAGAGGCAAAATACCCCCGCGTTTGCTTAATGGAATTCCTCTTGGTGTTGCCATTAATTCAGAAAAGAAAAAAGATGTTGTTAAACTATTGGAAAAACATTATGGCCAACAGTGGTCAAACATTTCGGAGTTAGATTATTATACAAAGATATTATCAGACCAGCAAGGAAATAGTGCCAATGAAACGGATGATCTAACCGTATGTGAGTGTTTGGAAGAAGACACTGGAATGAAAGTGTAACATTATGCTGATTTTTTGTAAATCTTGAATTTTTTGTAATAAGTAAAATGAAATAAAAGTTTATGAAGTTCTAATCAAAAAGATATAATTACAATTTTATTCAAAACTAAAAGCCATAATTGCAAATCTAGTTCTTATCAAAACGCAACATCTTCATTGGGTTCACACCAAAATGAAATAAATACAATGTGACGGACCAAAGCGCAACATTTCCAAAATTGTTATCTAGATAACTTAAAAATTAATTGCCAGATAAATAAATTTATTTATGATTTGTAATGTTCCTAGAAAGCTATTACACCAAAATAACTGTTTTGAAAAAAATACACATCCTACTGGCTTTAATTACATTTGTGCATTTATCCAAAAACTTGTTAAGATGGACTTATTGCGTTTTGTTATGGACCTCCTCAATTATTCCCTATTGATATTTCTAAATGAATTTTTAATTTTTGTATACTTGAAGAAATGTGAATAAAAATACAATACAATACAATACAATACAATACATATGCTAAGAATACACTATGCAACAGCCAAATCTCCCAGTGAATGCCACTATCCATTTCATATGTAAAATAGGCTGCTGATTCCGAAAATCGCATTTTTTTTTTTATTTCGTGTCGTTTTCGAGATATCGGTCATTTTCGGTTTTCGGACCAAAAAAAAAAAATAGTTCCGTTTAAATACAAATATCTCAAGAACTAATGTTTGTATTCAAATGTATTATATGTCATATTAAAGGTAATTAAATTACCTACAAATAATATTCACATCACTTTTTGGTTGGCTTGTTAGTTTCGGCAAAATAAATTGATTTCTAAAAACAACATTTTTTTTTTTCGAAAAAATTAAAATCAACTGCAGATTTATACAAGAAGAAATAAATTTTTTATAATTTTTCTTTTTTTTGTATCATAGACTATATATTTGTGAAGAAAATAAGATACCACTTAAAAAAATCGATGGAAAAATGCAAAAGTTGTATACAATTCATTGAAAAGTTACCAAAATGCGTTTTTCCCTATTTTTTTCGTTTTTTTGTAATAAACTGTTCGATAATTAAAACTTTTCGTAAAACACATGCGAAAATCCAAAAAATTCTTAAAGTAGGCGTTAAAAGAAAATACCCGTGTCTCGTCGTTTTTCTCCAGCACGTCAGATTTTTTTTTAATCGATTTTTGAAGTTTTTTAATCCACTGTACATGAAAAATACATAAATAGCGCATTCTTGTGTTAAATCGATGAATTTAACTATATGATCCTTACATTTGAGGTGTATTATGTGTTTAGTAAACTTATGCAGGATATTACGAGGAATATTTTTGTAGAAAATTTTAACCCTCTAAGACCCTTACAAGTGGGTCATTTTGACCCCCCCACATTTAGGTCAAAATGACCCACATGTGGAGGTTTTAGAGGGTTAAAATTGTCTACAAAAATATTCCTCGTAATATCCTGCATAAGTTTACTGAACACATAATACACCTCAAATGTAAGGATCATATAGTTAAATTCATCGATTTAAAACAAGAATGCGCTATTTATGTATTTTTCATGTACAGTGGATTAAAAAACTTCAAAAATCGATTAAAAAAAAATCTGACGTGCTGGAGAAAAACGACGAGACACGGGTATTTTTTTTAACGCCTACTTTAAGAATTTTTTGGATTTTCTCATGTGTTTTACGAAAAGTTTTAATTATCGAACAGTTTATTACAAAAAAACGAAAAAAATAGGGAAAAACGCATTTTGGTAACTTTTCAATGAATTGTATACAACTTTTGCATTTTTTCATGGATTTTTTTTAGTGGTATCTTATTTTCTTCACAAATATATAGTTATATGATACCAAAAAAAGAAAAATTATAAAAAATTTATTTCTTCTTGTATAAATCTGCAGTTGATTTTGATTTTTTGTTAATTTTTTCGAAAAAAAAAAAATGTTTTTTTAGAAATCAATTTATTTCGCCGAAACTAACAAACCAACCAAAATGTGATGTGAATATCATTTGTAGGTAATTTAATTACCTTTAATATGACATACAACAATACGTTTAAATACAAACATTGATTCTTGAGATATTTGTATTCAAATGGAACTATCTTTTTTTTTGGTCCGAAAACCGAAAATGACCGATATCTCGAAAACGACACGAAATAAAAAAAAAGAATGCAATTTTCGGAATCAGCAGCCCATTTTACATATAAAATGAATAATGGCATTCCCTGGTGAAAAAATTTTTACTCATTTGTTGCATAGTGATATTAGAACAAATAGTTCTCACTAGAAAAGTGGCCGGTGCCACGTCCCTCTGAATGCTGATTCATCATATCTCAGGAACTGTTGAACGCAGATAGCCAAAATCTGGTACATATGCAAAAGGAATTTGGAGAAATAATGCTCAATAAAAATATGGACAGTGCCACACCCAACGTAAATAAAATTTGTCATAATACTGACGTTACTTGACGCAAATCAAAAGATTTGGTAAAATGCTTCGCTATGGTATATCCAAGTAAAGAGACGGCAATTTCCAAGGGGCTTAAAAGGGGGGAATATACCCCTTTTCTTCTACCCTGTCATTAAAAAAGCATCTACCGAATTTAAGCACACTGTAAGCTCAAAATTGATAAATCTATTGTAAAACGTTGAAGAAATAAAAATAATTTGTTTTCTCAAAAGCTGCAACATAGAAAAAAAAGTTCTCTAGGGACACTGCATTTCGATTAAGTATAATTGGCCACATATTATATTGGAAAATTACAAATATCAAAATTTTTATATTTTTTTTTTTTTTAATGTCAAAGTTTTCGAAATTTATCGATTTTGGCTTTTTGAGCTCAAATTTTCGAAAAATCACCATAATTCACGTGTTATATATAAAAACTCGAGCAAATGTTATTTTAAAAGATGTATGCTTGTATTTTTTGCCAAAATGCTATTTTGACATATTTTAATGCAAACGAATTAAAAATAGCGTTCCAAAAAAGTCAATTTATTTCGTCCCGTCAAAAACTACAATATGAAAAAGTTCATAAAAAAAAGTTTTCAAAATAGGCAGTAGGGACTTTGCATTTCGACTAAGCATTCTTTCCTACATATTAGGTATATTGAAAAATAATGAAAAGAGGAAAATGTACATTAGGGCTGTTCAAAAAAAAATTTTTTTTCGAATTTCTTAGATATACTTTGGCATCACGTTCTACATCATGACAGAATATCCCATGAATTTTTTCAGATTTTTAAATGCATTTTTAAAGGTGGCTCAAAGCAAAAATATATTTTTATTATTTTTTTTTTAGCATTAATTATAAAATGTTGTCAAACAATTTGAAAAATTTGTTTTAGAGTAACTTAAAAACATTCATTTTGTTTGTTATTTAATGAACTTTAAAACCTACGTTGTAATTTTGACAAAAAAAAATTTTTACACCTCTTAAAAAACGAAAAACTGCTTTAAAAGACGAAATTTAACGGTTTTTCAAAGAAAAAAGTCATCGTGCTTTAAACGAAATGAACACTTTTTAATTAACAAGATCTCATTCGAAAGAGCTCTTAAAAACCTTCAACACAAGACAATTTAAGACTTCATTGGGCCAGCAGGCACGATGATATAACGTTTGAAACATAGTAATGCAGCCCCGTGAAAGGCAAAACGCTTTTTTACTCAAGAGGGAGGCATCTTACAAAAAAGTGCACATGGCATAAAATGCTTATAATCATCCAAGGAACAAGTGTGAATTATTTTTTTTTTTTTCATGGGATATTCTGTCATGATGTAGAACGTGATGCCAAAGTATATCTAAGAAATTCGAAAAAAAAAAATTTTTTTTGAACAGCCCTAACGTACATATTTTTTTAATGTCAAAGCTTGCAATTTTTTCATTTTTACCATTTTTTTTTTTTTAATATTTGAAAAATCACTATAATTCAATATGCTTTCTAATGATATGTTAGATAAGTGCATTTGGCTTAAAACAAGCGTTTATCCAGCACTTTCTAATGTTAAAAGTTCCATAGAGCATTTTTGCTGTTTAAAGTCCAACTTTGAGCCCACTGTGTTACTAAACCAAAACAAAATTTTAAAACTTTATAGTTTTTTTTTTCGTCTCTAAATACTGTCTGACGATTGGCGTAAAAATTTTTTAAATCCATAGCACTTTAAAATTTTACCTATTTATGGTCATGATATCCCATTGTGGAGCGGAGCCTAAATAAAAAAAAAAATTATCAGTATTTTCATTGAAAAAAAATCAAAATAACGCCCAAATTATTTTCATAAACAAACATAAACTTTGGGCGCTATTTCCGAAATGATTATCTCCCAAACTTATATGAAAATAATATTGGTGTCATTCAGATTTTTATGTTTTGGCGTTATTTCACATTTTTTGCGCGTTTTCGTTCTTATTTTGGGCGTTATTTCGTTTTTAAATTTTTTAACGCCCAAATTTTTAACGAAATAATCCAAAATGAATATCTCCCAAATTTATATGAAAATTAATAAGGCGTTATTTTTGTTTTGTTTATGAAAAAAATAACCATTGGGCCTGGCAATGGTTTCAACGACTTTCATAAAATGTGTGTAACAATAACTAAGGACATAAAAAACCAATAAAGCAAAAGCTCAATGCAAAAAAAAAACTCTTTTCCCACTTACTTTTGTACACGGGGCAGGCGGCAGTTCAACCTCCTGCATAATGAAATATAAGTTCATAATGAACAGATATTATCTACTCTAATTTAGTGCATTCATTCATCCTCGCATGTATGTACGAGTACAAGCAAACACCAATTCCAAGTGAAGGACATTCGGACACAATCATATTTGAAATAGAGGGGGGGATTGCTACTTTTTTTGGTTGTTGTCACTGTCCACTGGATACAAATTGATTATAATTGCTTTGAGTGCTTCCTTCTATCACTTGTTTGTGGTAAATTATTGCAGGTTTTATTTTTTCCTTTTTATTTTTATTGGTATGCGTGTGTTTATAATTGTTTTCAGTTTATTTTCTATTTGTTGATTATTTTTATTAAATATCGTTATTTCACATTAAACGCCAAAAGCGGGGAATGCCGATGGAAGGGCATGATTGTAAACATTACTTGTTATAAATGACAGTCCTCAAGCACCAATTCGACGAATACACGTAAGCACATAGTTAACGGCAAGAAAATGATCTACAAATAATTTAATTCATTTTATTGAAGATATAAAGCAATATTTCAAATTAATTGATCGTCTTTTGACAAAGATCAGTGTCTCCAATTTCAAGATAACTGACATTTTTATACCCTACACCCAGGGTATATTCACTTTGTCCTTCCGTTTGTAACGCAGAGAAGGAGGCGTGGCAGGTATAGAAAAGTATATATATTCTTGATCAGCGTCACCTCCTGAGTCGATTTAGCCATGTCCGTCTGTCTGGCTGGCTGGCTGGCTGGGTGGCTGGCTGGCTGGCTGGCTGGCTGTGTGTTGAAATACACTTTTTGGGAAAACTGAGCAAGATAATTCAATGAAATTTGGTACACTGCCTTCATCGTCAAAGTTAGCTCGGGGGATTGAAAATGAGCAAAATCGGTCAACGGACACGCCTACCGCCCATACAAAAATTATATTCAAAATGCAATTTTAGGAGTATTTTTCACGACAATGCAACCACAATACATATAAGTACTACGAATTGTAAGCGCAAGCTCTGAAAAAAAAACTGAGCGAATTCGGACAAGAGGGCGTGGCACCTCCCATATAAGCAAAAGCTTCAAAACGCTATACTGAAAGCGTTTTTTGAGATATTCGAACCAACTTTGACTTAGACACTAAGAATTATAAATAAAAGCTCTCAGCAAAAATTGGTTGAAATCGTACAAGGGGGCGTGGCACCTCCCATATAAGCAAAAGTTTCAAAATGCTATACTGAAAAAGTTTTTTGAGATAATCCAATTAAATTTCACTCTGACACTAAAAACTATAAATGCAAGCTCTGAACAAAAACTAGGTGTACTCGGACAAGAGGGCGTGGCACCTCCCATATAAGCAAAAGCTTCAAAACGCTATACTGAAAGCGTTTTTTGAGATATTTGAACCAAATTTGACTCAGACACTAAGAATTATAAATGAAAGCTCTCAGCAAAAACTGGGTGAAATCAGACAAGGGGGCGTGGCACCTCCCATGTAAGCAAAAGAATCAAAATGCTATACTGAAAGAGTTTTTTGAGATAATCCAACTAAATTTCACTCTGACAATAAAAACTATAAATGCAAGCTCTGAACAAAAACTGGGTGTACTCGGGCAAGAGGGAGTGGCACCTCCCATATAAGCAAAATTTTCAAAATACTGCAGTGTAGGGTATTTATTTTTTGGCCGGGCCAAAATTTACACCCTTACTAGTTGTACGTTATGGAAGTAAAGTAAAAAAATAAGAAATTCGATAAATCTATCAAAATATCATTATAACTTCTCCTTCAGTTATTCTTCGAACACCAACACACATTACTTTCAATTATCATTCACTTTCATAAAATTCAAACAAAAAATATTCCGCTCTTTTGCAACGTTTCTCTATTTACACGAAAATATTCCATTGATATGTACACTTCTATCGTAGTAATACTTCTTCCTTGATTATTCTTTAAATGGGGTCTTTTAAGTATTTTATTACAACTGCGGCATCACAAGATGCAAAAGTGACTAGAAACCTTGTTAGCCGAGGAAGTATATGTTTTTAGTGCCATTGCTGTTTTGCTACCAATTGTGTTGCCATTGCTGGCACAATAGACACAACGAATACAATTTTGCGCTCAATTTGGCAGCAACTTTTTTGTTGCTTTTGCTGGAGCTACTGTTTGTTGTTGTAACAAATTACTTTTGTTAAATAATTAATTATGTTTTGGCAAAAGACTGATACTGTAGCGTTAACTTTGAATGTTGTCTAGAAGTACGAGCTTCAGGGGGCTGCCAAATTTAGCTAATTAGGTTACTGAAATATCTTGTTTTTTTTTTTCTTTAATTAATTTGAATTAACTTTTTTTTTTCTTCCTGGTTATTTGACTTTGTTATTGGTACAATGTGAAATGTTTGCTTGGTCGGTCAAGGGTTAACAACGCTTAGGTCAATATATGTGCAAAGCTCGTAAAGAAAATAAGAGGAAATAGGTGTGTACCATAAGTATTTTTCGAAAAAGGTTCTCTTTATTTTCTAACATTTTTCTTATTTTTGGATTTTTTTTAAATTTTTAAAAATGGTTTTTTATTTGCCTTTTATACAAAAAATTTTCGGCTTTTTAAACGTTTTTTAATTTTAATAAACGTAGTCTGGCATTTTTTTTTTTTTTTTTTTTTTTTGGGGAGGTGTAAAAGTTATGGTGTACTAACAAAATTTTTCGGAGGTTGATCTGCCTAGTCAAATCGTGGTCATGTTCTTCTTGGACTGGGAATCAAAAATTTTGCTAAAGTTATATTGGGCATAAACGGAAAGAAAATGTTGGGTTTGTTGTAGATCGTAGCTTAAAAAACGCATTCAATACAAAAGTGAATCAGTTTCTCCTTCTTTTATTACACATTAAGGCTCATCACCAAAGCTTGATTAATTACAAGCGACAGCAACAAAGAAAAGAATTAAAGAAAATAACAAATATATACCAGCAGCGCCGAAAAATATGCAAGCAAACAATAAAGTGCTCTTTAAGGACATTCCTGCTCGCGTACTAAACTTAAAACATCACGTTTACCGTAATCAGTCTTCATTTATTTTTGTTGCTGTTTTCGTCATATACTTGCGTTGTATTTGCATTGTGTTAAACTTTGTGTAAGGATTCATAACTGTCAGTTATGTTTGTGTGTGTGAGTGATGTTTGCACGTTTTCGCTTATTTCAAGCGCAATACTTGTCTATCAGCAACAAACAAATTGCTTCAAGCATGCTGCGAACAGTTGGATGCTCTGTCATAAAATTCCATAAAGTTACTCTGATGCAAAGGATATTCGAAATATTTAAAAAAAAAAAAAAAAACACTTTTTACCGATAAATGAACTTTTGAAAAGTAGAGAGTAAAGATTTTCCGATGAAAAAAGAAATGAATAGAATCTTAACACCTACATACATTGAACAATGCGATTGAGATCCAGCCTGCTTCAAATTAAAGTTTATGATTTGCGAAAACAATAAAAATTATTTTGGATAAAATTGATCAACAAACTAACGATACTAATTTTTATTTTTGAGATAATATTTAGGACCCACAACATATTTTTTCTTTTTTCATATAATTACATCATTAAGTGCTCTTTTTCTTTAAAGTGAGCTATCGTATAAAGATCCACAATTTTTCTTTGCGAATTTATAGCTATTTAAGAAGACATAATGAAACTCATGAAATGAGGATTTTGTTTATACTCGCAACAGTGCAATGTAGGATTGAATTTCTAGATGTCTTCTTAAAATAGCTATAACTCTGCAAAAAAATCGCAGATCTTCGTACGACAGCTCATTTTGAAGTAAAAGAGTAGCACTTGTAATTATCATAATATTAAAAATAAAAAAAAATAAAAAAAAGTATCGGAAGTTTGTTGATCTTTCGTGATTTTTATTATTTTTCGTAAATCATAAACTTTAATTTGAAGTAGCATAAAAGTTGGACACAAAAAAATCAGGAAGGGTTGAAAACTGAATTTTACAATTACAACAGCTATTTTACTAAAAAATGCCAAAAAAGTCAAAAAATATTGTTAAAAACAGAAATTTTCCACAGTTATTTATCACGCTTTAAAAACTTTATAAAAAAAAATCAAACGCTCAATTACGGGCTAAACCCCACTTTCGGGGGTTTAAAAATAACAAAAACCATTTTTTTGGCGAATAACTAAAAAAAATAAGTTTCCAAACAAAAGTTGCAGCTGTCGTAATTTTCCACATTTTATTTCTTTAGCATCTATCTAGCACAAAAATTGACGGATGTTTGTAACTTTAAAGTAAGAGTCCTTTTTTAAACATTCGGTTACCTGACTAAATTTGACTGCTGCATAATGGACGATGAAACATACGTTAGGGCAGATTTTAAACAGCTACCAGGACACGAATTGTTTACCTGTTCGGAGAAGGGGCCGGTACAGAGAAAATATTTTTATATAAAATAAATATTTGTTAATAGTGTAAGGTCATTTATGTTCGTTGCACTACTCATTAATAAATAAAAAAAACAATATTTAAAAAAATTTATTTCGTATTTTTTTATTGATAAAATACAAAGTATCAAATTTTTCTGGGGCACTTCTTAGATAGTTAGCAAAACTAAATCTTTAGCTTTAAACTACTTTTTGATTTTTACCGATCGGCAAAGAGACAAAAAAGATATATCCGTTGTAATTAATAAGAAATATTTAAAATAAAAGGACTCTTACTTAGGGCCTGAGCCAATCGAAAACATTTCACTCACCTATACAAATTCTGACGTCCCAAATACAATTTTTGAAGCATGTGAAGTGAAATTGTTGTGTCAAAATTTGTGAAATTTTGACAATCGTAATTGAAAATTTTTATTTGTTTGAAAAAATATATATTTATTGTAACATTAGCCCAGGAAATAAGAATTTTTCTGCGGAATAATTCCAAGTGGATTTTTTTTCACCGCAATTGTCTTTATTTATGCATGATAAGCAAAGTGTGAAAAGTCCATTGCAAAGTCGTGTACGCATAAAAAGTTATTAAGGCTCAAAGGTCGCTAAAATCAGTTTTTTGCAAATATCTCTCTAATGCTAACTTTTACAGAAAAATATTGGTCTCAAATTTTGTAGCACAGGAAATTTTCTACAAAAGTACGTTAAAAGTATTTGCGTACATCTTCTAGTTTAGAAGATCACCCAATTTAAAAAGCTTCATTTATTAAAAATTAACTCCACAATTGCGCCATTTACTGACTCAGCTATTTCAGCAGATTAATTTTTCTTAAATCTTGAATTTTTTTAACGTATTTTAGCAATCGCAGAAAAGATTGCTAAAAATTGTAAAAGACAAATGAAAAAAAAGTTCGTTCCTGAAACGTCAAAAATTTAATCTTTCAGAAATTGTAATCCATTTGGCACAGAAAGAATATAAATTTTCATTAACTAGCTACCAACAAATCACGTGTCAAGAGGTTCTGTGGTGTGAGCTTACTGTTCTGTGTTTTTGAGTAAAAACAATAACATTACAAAAACAAGGCAAAATGGTAGGTTGGTTTTCGATACGTTTCACCCATAACCATATGCGATCTTCAGTCGAATTCACCTACAAACCACGAACTCGATCAAGCATGCTTTACTCATTTTTTGCATAGATTAGACGAGAATCACAACAAAAAATTCAATGCAGTATATCCAAAGTTCTAATTTTTTGTTTTTTCCCCTGTTATGCATCGCTGTTTGTAAGTCGTTGATTATTATACTTTTCTTGCAAAAAAAAAAAAAAAAATACAATATATAAATTTTAGTCACCAGAGTGAAATTTTTTTCACCCCTATTTGCTTAAGGTAAAAGTTTCGATTTGCCACAGGACCTTACTCGGTTTCAGCAATCGCAAATCAAAAAAAAAAAAAAATAGAGATCTCATTCAAAATTTTGTGTTATTGAATTCTAGAAAACCTAAAGTTTCAAAGCATGGCTGGTAAACTGGATTGTAAGAAACAATTATCTCATTTTTGTATGTATCCAATATAAATTTCAAAGTGCAACAGAAAAATTTGGGACAAGACTTGGCTATACTGGGATGATAGCCCAACCATAGCTGAAAAAGTCCCTCGATGGGTTTTGCAAACTTAACTGCATAACGGTTAATATCGACCTCTAAATTCTTGTAAGAGGCTCTTTAGTATCCGATCAATAGCTTCTGTACTATTCCAGAAACCTTTATTTTTTTTACTTAAATTATAGCTAAATGTCAAACAAAACATTCCAAATGGTTCCAAATGGAACCGTCGCACGTTGTTTTCAAAAACTCAATTATTTTTCAAATGTAATGAATAGAAAAAAAGATATTCAAATAAATAAAACAACGAAAGCAAACTGAAAAAAATGTTAGTGTACACTTTTAGGATGTAAAAAGCATATGAAAATTATGAAAGCTCAAAGAGTGTTTGACCTTTAAAAGTATGCTGTAAAAATTACTTAAATTTAAAAAAATTCAGAAGCAATTGAAAAAAATTTAGGGATGTAAATTTTATAAAATACGGTATATACAGATAAATATTAAAAGTAAACGGGGAAAAACGGGGTTGTGAATTTTCACTATCTTAAACTATGGAATTTGTACTATCTGTATATTTTTGAGCAATGCCCGCAAGTCCCTTCTTTTTTTTCTGCTCTAAAGAAATTTAACATTTTTACGGTTTTTAATGTTTGAAAATTTCTTCTTCTAATTTTTAAAATAACTTTAATTTGACTGAAAAAATTTGCAAAAAAAAAAATAGGTATGTAGGCTTTTGTATGCATTTTATTTTATAACAATTACTTTTGTTCTGCGGTTGGCAAATTTTCTTAATTGATTTTTTTTTTTTTCGAAAAAAAAGTTTGTATTTAACAAGCTGTAACACTCACAAATCAAACTATTGTTCAAAAATTTCAGGTGATTTCGTAAATTCGTGATTTAAACAAAAAATTTGTACGAAAATGCCTACTATCGCAGCACTGTGCGTCGCTTTGATTCGGTTAAAATAAGTAGTAGGACACAAAAGCTTTCGACTAATAACATTGAAAGTCAACACTTGAAATAGTTTTTGTTTTAAATTTTATAAAATGCTTCAGTCAATTTCACATTTCGGTGATCTTTTAAATACTCGAATTGCTTGAAACAAAAACTTTCATCTTAAGAGTCAGAAACACTTGTGCGACTCGTTTCGTGGATAACAAAATTTCGAAGCGTGTGAAAGGCATATCAAAACTTGAAACTAAAGGAGGAAACTCCATTAATTCGAACTTGTACAGTCAATAATTTTTCCTTTAAACAAATCTCCTAAGCGGTTACGAGTGATAACACTTCGCTTTGATGGCAACATTGTTGACATAAAGGTCGACGTCAAATATCTTGGAGTTTATTTAGATAAAAAACTAACCTTCCGAAAACACATTGATATGACCTGTCAAAAAGCTACAAATGTATTTAAGGCTCTATGGCCATTACTAAATAGATGCTCAGCATTGAATTATAAAAACAAAAATCTAATTTACAAATGCGTCGTAAGACCAATATTGACATATGAATGTCCTGTGTGGTATAAAGCTGCTAAATGTCACCTAAAAAGAATGCAAATCATACAAAATAATTGTTTAAAAATGATTAATAATAAACACTGGAGATTTTCCAAAAGCATTCTTTATGACGACACGGGGTACGAGAGGATCAAAGACTTAATTAATAGACTTATTACCAGCTATTTCTATAAAATTGAGAATTCTTCATATCCACTGATAAGAGAATGCAGACGACTATTATTTTTAATAGTCCTCAATAAACTTTTTTTTATGTTTTTCTTATAATAATTGATCAATTTTTCATATATAAAGGTTTTCCCATTTTTCCTTTAATGTAATTTAATAATTGACGTTAATATCTTATGATTCTCAGAATTAGTTGTTGAAATATCTTATCGATAAAGCTCATTAAATTTTGTAAATATGTATGTTAAGTTTTGGATGAATAAATACATTGAATGGAATATTCAAAAATAGCTGTCTTAAATATCAATATTAAAATCATTTAAATTTGTGAAAAATCATTTAAGGGGACATTCGCCTTTGTAATTGAAAAAAAAATAACACTTTTTAAAAATTTTATTATGAAAAAACTATTATATTTATTGACAAAATTTCTTTTGGACATTGTTAAATATTGTCCAAAAAATATGAAAATTTTTTTTATTTTTATTTTCAGTTTCCCTTGGCTGCTGTAGAGGGCGTCATCCAAAAGTTACTTTTCAAACTGGTAGGAAATTTTTCTCCGAATTTACTCGACCGATTTTAAAAAAACCAAAGAGCATTCGATTATTCATAAAAAATATTAAACAATAAGCCTCTGAAAGTTTTAAAAAATACCCCCTCCCCGTTTTACGGGGCCTTTTTTGAGGGCAAGTCCCTCAATTTTATCGCATTTTTCATAAATATTTAAACAAAAACTTCAAAATTTAAAAAAGTATGAATTTTAGAGGCTTGTTGTTTAGTTTTGAGTCTCAAGAATAAAATCCATTTTGAATTTTTCAAAAATCTGTAACAGGAGGTCTACAACATGTCCTCCCGTTTAAAAAGTAACTCTACAGCAGCCAAGAGAAACTAAAAATAAAAAAAAAAAAATTTCATATTTTTTAGACAATATTTAACAATGTCCAAAAGAAATTTTGTCAATAAATATAATAGTTTTTTCATAATAAAATTTTTAAAAAGTGTTTTTTGTTTCAATTACAAAGGCGAATGTCCCCTTAATAAAAGAGGAAACTTTTTTTTTTTTGATATTTTTGCATTGGTCGTAGTTTCTATGTGGCTATGTTCGCTTTAGGTGAATTAGCTCTTGAACAGGCAGTTTATTTATTAGATTCGTCCTTTTCTCAAAGTATTGTGAAGGATATACAAAAAATATGAATGTCAAATGACGCTGACAAGACGAAAAAGTAAAGAAAAGTTTTTGGATGACTTTTTGAAAATAAAAAAATAGTAACACCGTCAAGTTACAACAGCAAAAACAAATACGAGAAAAGAAACAAAAGTCAATAAATGGTCAAGTATATGAAGCACGAACGGATGAACGGTGCGCTAACAACACAGGCATCCAACCGTCAACAAAAGAGGTCACCGGAAATTTGCATAAACTTTGTGTATTCCCTTGCATATTTTTGCTTTCGGATTCTTAGTCATTTGGAGATAGAAAAAAATGCTATGGAACTTATAGATATTTTCTGCACTCTATCTTCTAGAGGAAATCATGCGTTAAACTTTCTACAATGTTCAGAAATTATATAAATTCTAAGGTTATGTTCATTAGGAAATTTAAAATATATATTTTTTTTCATAAATTTAAATAGAAGTTGTATTTGGCTTTCAAAAAAAAAAAACCCAGATTCGGGTTGTTACGAGTATATTCACAAATTTCGCGCGAAAATCGAATGAGTATTTTTTGATTTCATTTTACATAAAAATGTTGAAGTTTTAAAATTGAAAGTAGTTTTGGAGCATTCCAGTGAAAATGGTATTTTTTAGCAGATGTTTCAGATGTATTTTTCATATATTTTAATGGATCGAATATATTCTAGTAGGATTAAATTTTACTATCCAAATTGATTTCTTACTAAAATCTTGGTATTAGGCTCAGTTTTTTACAGTTTAAGAAAGTGCCAAAGCTTTTTTTTTACTAGGTATATTTTTGATCATATTCATCATTGTTATTTTATATAACCATGATGAGTTACGATACAAATTATATCTGTCGTTTAAGGTCATAGACTAGTGTATTGATAAATAGTATTTGCAAAAAAGCTATCTTGCAAACATCTGTATTATACCGCGACAAACAAAACAGTTATGGGTGTCCCGTACAAACGCACAAATCGATGTAATTAATTTTCTGTCTACACACATACCTAACGGTTTAATTTTATTAACATTTTTTTTAAAGCTAGTTACTTGTGTACTCTTAAAAAGTGCAGTAATTTTCGGATTTTATTTTGCCTAAAGTATAATAATTATTATCTTATTACTTGTCCCGTACAAACACAATATTTATTTAATTAAGATTTCTATTAATTTGTTTCTAATATTGTTGAGAAAACTCTTTAAAAATTATATATATGGGTACGGTCACCGTTGGTTACTGCTTTTCAGGGGGCTTTATTATGTATATGCACTTAAGAAATTGTGACCATTAATTATTTGAGATATGAGCAAAACTGTTATATAAAAATGAAATGGTGTTCATATAGGGCCGTTCAAGTATAAATTAAGCATGTTTAGGTGGGGAGTGGTTCAAGATTTGCTTATTGTTGCTTATACAGGAGGAGAGGTCGATAAAATTCTTACGTAAGACAAACAAAATTTTTAAATTAAAGTCTAACTTAAGCCCTTAAAATTGATTTCAAGTGTCAACGATTTTTTCAATTTTCGTATGACCGCTATTGCTTTAATTATAAAAATAATTTAGTTCCTGAATTCTTGTTCGTATTTGAAAAACTGCTTACGTCTAATCATAAGAGAGAGGTTCGTGTTCACGATTTGTTAATTTTTGCTTATATCATTGAAAATCTGCTTACGTAATGCTTAAACAGCATCTATGTAACTTATGGACACATCCCAAAGGCGTGATTCACGGAGTCTGGGGTAATGTGAAACGACTTGTAAGTCAAAAAGGTCGAAGTCGAGAGAAAAAATTTCGCGACACGAGCAGCCACTTTAGTACCCTCTACGAGAATTTTTTCATCTCTGAATCAGAAATAAGTAGCTTAAAAAATTAAAAATGTTCAGCCATGAGCCTATCCCAGGAATATCAAAAATTCATTAAATTTCAGTTAATGGCCATCAAGTAACATGCAAGAAACACGCTTGGGATAATCATAGTGTCATGGTTTCATTTAAAAAATGATTTAAAACTAATTATTGGGTGTACAACTTAAAAACCGGAATTTTTTAGCGAAATTTGATGCTTAATTGTGGAAAAATGTTACAATATATTTTATTCAAAGTATTGTCCATTGGAAGCTACAACATTTCCCCATCTTTCAGGCAGTTTATGAATTCCATCCCAAAAAAATTGCGCCGGCTCACAATGGGAGGGTTTGTATGGAACGGCGGTCATATATAGTAATAATAGAGCTAGGCAATTGAAATTTGGTACAGAAGTTTTTTACATCAAAATAATAAAAATCTGTGAATATGGACAAAATCCGCTGACGGACACGCCTACCTCCCATACAAAGTTAGGGCGTGGTCCGAATTTTTTTTCAAAATGGGTATCAATTTTCAATAACTTGACCCCCCAAATTTCAAAAATGTTAATAAATTTGCGCTATCTTTTATAGTTTTCAAGTTATGAGGAATAAACGAAAATCTACTTTATAAAAACTAGATTTTGTTTGTTTGTGTATTTGTCCCTTATTAACTCGGAAACTAAGTAACCGATTTTAAAGAAATTTTTATATTATGCTAGTAAAAAAAAAGGCTAAGCTATATACTAAAAAAATGGGCGGTGCCACGCCTCCCAAAAAATTGACTAATCATATCACCGAAACTCTTTGACACAGATAAATGAGATTTGGTAAATGTGTAAAAATCATCAGGACAAATAATGTTCACCGGACAAATGGGCGGTAGCAATCCTTCAAAAAAAAAAAATCCTTATATTTCTGAAAATATTTGACGAAGATAGATATTATTTGGTACATATGAAAAGACCATCAGAACAAATAATCCGCACTAGAAAAATGGGCAGTGCCACGCCTACCAAAAAATAAACTTATCAATATCTCCAAAAATCTTTAATGCAGATTGATGATGTTTGGCAAATATGTTAAAGATATTATGACAAATAATGTCCACTAAAAAAGTAGGCGTTGTCACGCCCTTTAAACATTTTATTTATTATTTTCATAAAATCTATCAGAAAAAATAGTCCGCACTAGAAACTTTTTCATTGCAATTCTTTTGGCTCAAATTGGCGATCAAATCAAAAAATGAGGACACAATCAAGTCGAAACTAATGTATACAATAATAGAAAAAGGAAAATATTAAGTTATTTCATTGTTTTAAATTTATTTTAATCAGTTTTTTCATTTAATTGAAACAGCTCTTGAGCTTCTGGTGATAACTTTTTATATTTTTTATCACGTTTTACTCGGATTTGGCTAATAATCGGATCAGAAGAGATCAGCATGTAATGCAAAACGTCTTCGTTGTTTGCTACTCTAGTGCACAATCTGCTGTTGTGTAACTTACCGCTTTTAAAAACTTTGTTTGATGCTTCCTGAGCTTCTTCGGAAAGACTACCAATTGGTATTTGAAGTGCTTGTATGATTTCTTTTCCGTGAATTAAAACTTTATGCACAGAAAGGGGCATAATATACCAATTATAATGTTTTTCATATACCTTTCAATATGCCCTTACCTGTCACCCTTCTCTTAAAATTTTTTTTCTTTTGGAATTTAAGAAGACTGTAAGCTTAAAATTGATAAATATATTGTAAAACGTTGCAGAATATAAAGAAATAAAAATATTTTTTTTCTCAAAAACTGCTACAGGAAAACATTCATAGAAAAAAAAGTTTTCAAAAAAAGCAGTAGGGACTTTGTATTTCGATTAAGCATACTTGGCTACATATTATAAGGGAATGTCGTCAAGGTTGGGACGGGTTTTGTTTTCGGTCAGTGGTTTTGAAACGGATGGAAAAATTGTTAATTTAAATAAGCCAATAAAAAGGTATATTCATCGGCTACAACTTTTTCATAGAATGTTATTTGATATCGTGATCAGATCAAAAGTTATAGCCATTTTAATGAAGACAACTTTTTTTGCCGAAAAAAAATTTGCCGTATAAGTTGGGACACTTTCAAAAATCACAAAGTGAGCCAAAAAGTAAAGTTAATCTGCATGATATTATTTTTATTAGAACATTTATTCAAACGTCATATTTCAAAGAAACAATTTGGGTAAAAATATATAATATTCCGCCTAATATGATTCGCAGTTTGTACAGGTGAAGAAACTGTTCCGCATATTTTATTTTTAAGGTACTTCTTGTGCGAGACACAATATACCATCAACAGATTGGCGTGCGAAGCAACTCTTTTAACCAGCTTTAACAATGCATCGTCATCAATGGTGGAAATGTCCTTAATTTTATCATTCAATTTTTGGGTATACACCGCCAAACTGCATTTTGGGATTTTATTGTCTTTTCTGGTGGATCGAATGCCTTAGCCAATTTTATTTCCTTGATTTCTGCGACCAATGCATTGAAATCAATAATTCCACGATCGGTTTTTCGGGCGTTAATGAACTTGCCAAACTCATTTCACATAAATGCGACACAATCTTCAAACATTCTTTAATAAATGCTTTTTAATTATTATAAATGCCATTGCATTCATCAAATATGGTAAAAATATAATTTAAATGGTATCGCAATGCCTTGGAATAAAAAAAAATTCTGTCCCAACTTATACGACATGAGTGTCCCAACCTTTACAAAGTTGCCATTTCGTGAAAGCCCAAAAATAATATATGCCACAACAATACATTTCAATCACTCTTTCACGCAATGAAAATACTCTGAATACAAGACACATTGAACACACTTACACGAAATAATTGGTTTAAGTTCGGCAAAATACGAACACGCAGAAACTATCGAAAAGATCTTTTTGATATGACAATTTACTCTTTGTTTGGAATGGATGTAATCAACAGTAGTTCTTCGATCTTTTGCACATGAAACGTTAGGTTATAAACAGACTTTACTTCGACAGTTGAAACATAGGTGTCGCCAGTATTGAAAATTCAAGAAAAACGGCTGTCCCAACTTATACGGCGTCCCAACCTATACGACATTCCCCTATTGAAAAATAATGAAAATCAGAAAATGTATTTTTTTTTTTTTTAATGTCAAAATTTGTAAAATTTATCGATTTTGGCTTTTTGAGCTTAAATTTTCGAAAAATCACCATAATTCACCTATCATACATAAAAACTCAAACAAATGTTTTTTTAAAAGCTTAATGCGTGTACTTTTTGACAAAATGCTATCTTGATATATTTCGATGCAAACGAATTAAAAATAGCGTTCCAAAAAAGTCAACTTATTTTGTCCCGTCAAAAACCACAATATGAAAAAGTTTATAAAAAAAAAAGTTCTCAAAAAAAGCAGTAGGGACATTGCATTTCAAATAAGCATACTTGGCCACATATTATATTGAAAAATAATGAAAATCAGAAAATGTATTTTTTTTTTTTTTATGTCAAAGTTTGCAATTTTTCCATTTTTACCATTTTTTTTTAAATATTTGAAAAACCACTATAACTCACATAAAATCGGCAAAAAAAAAAAAAAAAAATATTTTTAACAAAGTAGGAACAATATACTTTCTAACGGTATGCTACATGAGTGGATCGGGCTTAAAACAAATTAACTAGAGCGTTTATCCAGCAGTTCCTAATTTTAGAAGTTCTGTAGAGCATTTTTTCTGTTTAAAGCCCAACTTTGGGCTCGGTGTGTTGCTAAACCAAAACGAAATTTTAAACTTTTATAGTTTTTTTTTCCGTCCCTAAGTATTTTCTGACGATTGGCGTAAAAATTTTTTAAATCCATAGCACTTTCAAATTTTACCTATTTATGGCCACAATCTCCCATTGCGGCTTGGCGGCCAAAAATGAATCGAGCCAATTTTCGATATCTTGAACTTAAGTGAACCGTATTCCTGATAGGGCATTCTGCATCGATCGAAACAAATGGTAGTCAGATTGTGCAAGGTCTGGGCTATAAAGCGGGTGAGGCAAAATTTCCCATCCGTTGTTTTCCAGATAATTTTTGACTGGGGCAGCAATATGTGGCCGAGCGTTATCGTGGTGGAAAATGATTGACTCGTGTCTGGTCGCATACGTTGGCCGCTCTGCCTGGATTTTCTGCTTCAATCGGATCAATTGTTGACGATAGAGTTGAGCATTAATGGTTTGGCCACCTGGCAACAGCTCATAATGGATCACACCTAGCTGGTCCCACCAAATACAGAGCATTACCTTCGAAGCGTGAATATTTGGCTTCGGCTGTGATGGGCCGGCCTCACCTTTCTTGACATACGCTGTTTTGCGCTTGGGATTATCGTAATGGATCCACTTCTCATCGCCAGTGACAAAACGATGCAAAAAGCCCTTCCTTTTGTGGCATTCAAGCAGCATTGTGGACGTCAAAAATCGGCGTTCGACGTCCCTTGGCTTCAACTCGTATGGCACCCATCTTTTGAAAAATGCCCAAGGCTTTCAAACGTCTGGAAATTGTTGCTCGATCAACTTCCTATGGTTCTGCAAGTTCTTCTTGCGTTTGACATGAATCTTGATCGAGTAATGCCTCCAATTCTTCATCCTCACACTTTTCCGGCTGACCAGAACGTTCTTTGCCTTCGAAATCAAAATCACCACTTTTAAACCGTCAAAACCACTCACGACAGCTTGATTCAGCTGGAGCATAGTCCCCATAAACTTCTACAAGCAAACTATGACTTTCCGCAGCAGTTTTCTTTGCAAAAAAATGACCCAACAGAACCTCCCGCAAATGCTGTCTTTTTCTCCAATTTTCGAAGTTATTCATCGTGAAAAATAATAATGATGCACACAAGATAAAATTGTTTTATTGACTGATTTTGACAGCTGTCAAATGTACCTTCAAAATGACATATACATAAAGTTCGAGCTTTCACGATATTGTTAGTACGGACATCCACCGTCAAATTCCGGTTTTTAAGTTGTACACCCAATAAATATACGTGTATTTCGTACGAGTCTCGTACAAACGAAAATGTCCCGTACAAACAATTTAATATTTATTGAATAACTCTCATTTAAATGAATATTTTTTCAAACTTTTATTGTTTTACTATACCATGACCCTTAGTCTATCCAAAAATATTTTTGCTAATTTTTAAAGCTTATTAATTTAGCTTAAAACTTGCTACAAAGTCAAAAAATGGAAAGTATGGTAGATTTGGGCTGTCCCGTACAAACGAACTTCTTTTCTTATTAATTACTCCCTATCTATAAATATTATTAAGAACAAATAATTAGTTTTAATAGGTCCACGTCTCACAAAATAAATGTACTAGATGCTTTTTTTGATAACATTCTGGTTTGTCTTTAATTTAAGGTTTAAACTCAAAAAATGCGTACGATTTGTCCCGTACCAACCGTTGAATGCTCCTTTTGGTTTTTGTCTTTGTTGTTGTGGTTACCTTTGTTTTTGTTGTTGTTTTCTTTTTTTGTTGTTGTCACATTTGTAAATTTCAGGAACGTGTTAACACGAGACTCTACGAGTTTCTAAAAAAATGGGAGGCTTTCTAACTTTAAAGCTTGAGAATATTATTTTACCGTAGTGATATAATATGAAAATACAATACAAGTTACTCAAATGTGAATTAAATTGTTTTTAAAATGAATGATTGAATTTTAAAGACATAAGTTTTTGAAGCCACAGCAACAAAAACAAACACCATTTCGTCCTCGCTCCCTCAACTTCTACCTGTCATTTCATGGACACTCCATTGAAGCCGAAGGTCGCTCATCAATCAATCATTCACTAGTAATTTTTACATCAACAAGCAAATCAGATGCTCATCATCATAATCCAGAAAAGAAATTTGTCATACAGTACAGTAAACTGTCTCATGAATAATTGTCAAAAAATATTAAAGGAATATTTTAGAGCGATAGCCCATGCTATCAATGTTGCCGTCTCTGAAGGCTTTGATGCATAAAATCCGAAAATATATGGTATAAAATCGGTGTTTTGTCCAATTTGACTTAATAAAGCTAGTACAAAATATTTCTAATGCCTATAATGCATCACAGAACAGCTATATAAAATTTACAAAGAATATCAAGATGTATACCCACAATTTCATAATATATAGATCTGCCGTTTTCCACCAAATTCATACTCTCTCTAAGAGGAATGATTCGGCATCATTTCCGACATTTTTTTGTTATAAAAATTTGACGTGTGGGATGGAAATTGTACAGGAATGGTCAAAGTTATGTGCCATTTTAAAAATTCCAAATTTATTAATCAGTGTTCGGTTATGTCGTACCACAATTTGCATTCATTTTGCAACGAAAAAAGAAAACTTTTCATGATTTGACTACAAATTAAACGTTCTTCCCAAACGCTTATTGGATCACATTCTTGGCTATCCCACAGCGACCAATAACGCATTTCTATATGTACATTAGGATGGGCCGATTTGAAAACTGATCTCGGCTACCCCCCTATGTGAAAGTTCATTCAATTCTATGAATATTTACCCAAGGAACTATACCACTGCGTTCAACTTTAGTTCGGCGCATTTTCGATTGAAAATTTTACCTTGCGTTTAATATTTATTTTTATGCTTACTTTTCAAAATTCCCATAGAGACAAAAGTAATATCATAATATGTTTTGGCTGGTATTCTGTCAGTAATCAATAAAATTGGGTTCTGTTTTTAGGAAAAGTTTACTTGATAGCGTGGAATTGATTATATTTATTCCAAAAAATTATATCGGTCCATGTAATCCATGTAAAAATATGACTCGTTTATTTTGAAATCGGTTATTTGACCGATATAATTTTTTGGAATAAATATAATCACTTCCACGCTATCAAGTAAACTTTTCCTAAAACAGAACCCAATTTTATTGATTACTGACAGAATACCAGCCAAAACATATTATGATATTACTTTTGTCTCTATAGGAATTTTGAAAATCAAGCATAAAAATAAATATTAAACGCAAGGTAAAATTTTCAATCGAAAATGCGCCGAACTAAAGTTGAACGTAGAGGTATGGTTCCTTGGGCAAATATTCATAGAATTAAATGAACTTTCAGCCTAGGTTGGTGTTTTGTTTGAAAAAATTCATCCAAAAATATGAATCGTTTATTTTGAAAGTCGGTCATAATAATCGGCTATTTGATCCATATAATTTTTTTAAATATATTACATCAATTCCACACCATCAAGTAAACTTTTTATGTAAACAGAACTTAATTTAATTGATTACTGACAGAATACCAGCCAAATCATATAATGACATTACTTTTGTCTTTATAAAAATTTTTAAAATTTAGTATGAAAATAAAAAAAATATTAATAAAAGATACAATTTTCGATCAAAAAGCGCCGAACCAAAGTTGAACGCAGAGGTATAGTTCCTTGGGCAAATTTTCATAGAATTGAATGAACTTTCACATAGGGGGGTAGCCGAGGTCGATAAAATTTCGTCCATACAATTTGGCCCACCCTAATGCACATATGTTTGGATTTGGGCGAATAGAAAATAAAATAATAATTTCACTTAGTGTTACACCACAACACCCACATGTAAGTACATAGACAGACAAATATATTTGCAACTAGACAAACTCCAACTGTGACGAATACCGCCACAAATCAGACTCAACGCAACCCAATCAACCACAATCAAACTAAAGGCAGCAGCAGGAGCAGCAATAAGGACACCACAACGCCGATTTGTGCCCACACCACATTTTGATTAAGTAATTTTCTATACTCATGTCAGCGCCACTACATAAAATATGAAATCACATCCTTAAGGATGCTCAAATTATTATTATTATTTTTATTGCGTTGGGCATTAGAGATTTATAGATAGAAGCTTTGTTCGAGATGCTGATGCGGTAGCGATTTCATTGCCACATTTCATGATATATATAAAAATAGTGATATATCCGTAGGTTAATCCACAGTGTTGATGTAGTTAGCTCTCAATATAATATTAATAATAATGAGAAAAGTAAGTTTCCACACTATTTTAACAGAGTTATTCACAATCTGAAGTAACAAGCTGAGTAACTGGTTAAAAGTGTACTCGATTGCTCTAAATTGTTAGTACACGTTATCACATTGCAATGCCTTTTTTGCCAAATAGGCGAAACTTTTGCTTTGTTACTCTGTTACCAAGTACGTTTCTCCAGATCGTGAATATCCCTTATGATGTTTTACTACCCAAGTAGTAAAAAACAAGTAGTAGCAAAATTAAAGAATATCTTCTTGGAATATGAGTAAAAAAATCAAATATGTTTATAAAATTGAAAATGTGTTTTACGCTGTATTTTAAACTTAATTGGTTACATTTTGACCTAGTCAAACTTCTTAAATATTGTTTTACTTCTTTATTTTACAGAACCTTCTCCTTTGTATGATAATAATCATTACCACGAGGAATGTCTCAGATGCAATTCATGCGGTTTGAACTTAACGGGTCCAAATCAGAAACGCGCAAGAAGGTTCAAGGTGAGTAAATTAGTTTTTCTTTTTTTGAGTAAATTGTGTACATATGAACCCAGTTGGACCACTCTACAAGAAATCGTTAATTAGAGGGAGCACGGCCATATCAAATCATTGATAACGGATTTGGATTTTTGTATGGCGGTCGTTAGCGACACTTTCATATAAGTGTCCCATATTTCATCAACTACTAAAAAAGCGACAGTTTTTGCTTAATTTTCCAAATATATACCTATGTAAATTTAATGTTTATTCACCATGAAAGAATTAGTATTTTGGTCAGTATCTTTAAACTGATTTGATTCGATGGTGTGAAATAAACTTGATATTTCCAAAATCCAAATTTAGAAACGAGACGCCGATAAAATGACAGTTAAAACGCTAAAAGGCATTGGGGTGGTAATAAAATATCATTAAACCCTATATTCACTATGTCCTTCCGTTTGTAACGCGAAAAAGAAGGCGTGGCATGTATAGAAAAGTGTATATATTCTTCATCAGCGTCACCTTCTGACTCGATATATGCGCGCCGTCTAGCTGTCCGCGGAAATATTTTTCACGAGAAAACTAATCAAGATAATTCGATGAAATTTAGTACAATGACACCTAACACCCATACAAAAAATATATTTAAAACTTAACATTCAGAGCGTGGCCTTAACATTAAAACTGAACACGAACAAGGTGAACTCGGACAAGTCAGCGGGACACCTCCCATGTAAGCAAAAGTTTCAAAATTATGTACAGAAATCGGTTTTTGAGATAACGAACTAAATTTCAGCCAGACACTAAGAACAGCAAGTGTTAACACTAAGCAAAAACTATGCGAACTCGGACAAGCGGACGTGGCATATTCCATGGAAGCAAAGATTTCGTAATTCTGTAATGCAAGCGTTATTTGAGGTCATGAAACCAAATTGCATAGATACTTCTGAGCAATAACTAAGTGAATTCGGTCCAGAGGGCGAGGCACCCCAAGTACAAGCCAAGTTTTGAATAAAATTTTTGCCAGGCCAAAGGTAACACCTTTACTAGTTTTAAATTAAAATTTTAAAAATTTATAAAATTTATGGTAATACTAGAAAATAAATTTTTTCTTAAAATTTTTATTTAAGAAGTTGAAATCTTGATACTCTGAAGTATTTTTAAATTCGTTGCGTACGCCTTCCAAGACTTAATCATCTACTTAACCATGTCATTAAATTACAGAATGTTGACATTGTTGATGACATGGTCGTTAGTGAAAATATCTTCGACGAGTTTTTGCCCAATAGAGAGCTTAAAACAATTTTGTCAATTGCAATGTCTGAAATTATTTCTATTCCAAATCATTCAGTCGAAAGCGACAAAAAACATCTTAAGTTTGAGACTTTTCCAATAAACGTTTCTGCACTTTTTAACATGTTTTTGAAATACATGGTGTTTTAACCACATTGCAACATCACTCCACATCTATTCGTGAATCATTGCAAATATCTCTATTACACTGCCTATTGCTATACGAGACAACCAATTTTCTCACCACATGTCCCCAAAAATATTTCCAACTTAAAGCAATTTTTATTATGAAAAGTTTTTCACCACAACTTTTCCAACTTCAACTGTACACGTCACAAATTCAGTTTACGCCATCCAACTCATGCCTGCAACAAACCGGGGAACACATTTATCGTCCCTCGTGCCGTCCCTATCGTAAAAAGGCGGTTTTTCAGTTGGTTTATTTGTTGACTGGCAGTCAAGTCGAAGGAGGGGGTAATGTTAATGCAAATTTGTTCCCAAATAAGACTACACATTCTGTTGCTTCCCGCGTCTTCCACTTTTGTATGAATACGAGTTCAAATAAAATTGTTTTCCGAGTTCTGGGAACATGAAACCCACATTCTTGAGTAATTCAATTATTCAAGCTATGCGAGGATATAATTTGCATATGTGTTTGTATAGAAGTTATTTATGTGGATGTGTGCCAGAATAACCCAATGGGAAATTTATTTATTTATTAAATACATACTTAATACGATCGAACTTCCTCATAACGAAATTTTATACAACGAAGCTCTGTTCATTACGAACTGATTTCTTGTTGTGTTTTGATATGCTAATAACGATTTTCCATATAGCGAATTTTTTTCGACAACTACGAAAGATTGCAGCTAAAAATTTAACTCTGACATTATTGATTACCATATTGTGGATGTTTTCAAATAGTTTCTTGCTATGCATATCAATGAAAGAGCATAACAAATTACGAGGATCCCCAAAAGTTGAAAAGAAAGTTTCGTCACTGACATTTTGGCTGCATTATTTCTTTATAACGAATCGTTAGTATAACAAAGTCTGATGGTGTGTCGAGAATTGGACTCATTGCTTAAGTTTTACTTTTGAAATATATAATCCAGGTTGACAGGTTTCAATGATAACTAACGAAATTCGAAACAAATGTCAAAATCAAGATCACCCTAAATTTCATTTCCTAGTGGATATGTATGCACGAGCATGTGTGTATTCCTACATATGGTTGTGTATTTGTATATCTAACTGAGAGGAAGTGATTTGAAAATTTCCAAATTGATGTGTTTAGTTTCTGCAGAATCCGCGATATCAAATTTAACGCACACGGATTGTTAAACGCAACACAAAAAGAAAGTTTTTTTTATGTTTCTCTAACATTTATAAATATTTCTTAGATATAAATATTGTAGGTGTGAGTACAATGAGAAAAGATGTAATTTAAGTTCAAAGGAAATACAAGCAGAAATCATTTATTTCATAGGCTTACGGATACACTCGTACTCGTAGTTGCCATTTTAAATGCACAATAATGTGTTTGTAGCATTGGCATTACATTTGGATTACCCTTGTGTTTTTTTCCAGAACCATATCCTCTGCGACCTACACTTTGCGGACGTGGCCCTAATGGAGTGCTCCGATTTCATGCAACAGCTGAGAAGCTTTAAGCCGCAATCGTTGGGCTGCGCCGTTGCCAGACGAAAGAGTTCAACAACGCTGATATTTCCATTACCGCCGCAAGCTTGTTCAGGTATGTACTATTTTTTCGACCGGCAAACGCAGAAGAAAGAATATGAAATGAAAAGAAAGAGAATTTTTTGGGATTTTCTGCTGTGTAATAAAAAGCTTTAGAACCATAGCGCATTGCTGCGTTAATAAAATTTAATGAATGAAAAGTGACATTGTCGGAAAGGAAAGTTTATTAGCAATTTTTTTTTCCGCATGAATTTTAAGTGACGCTTTTTTTTAATAATACCAATTACATTGCTGCGCTTGTGTCTCTTTGATTTCCTTTCTCATACATATACATGTACATATGAAATTTTTAATAGTTTTTTAGCAATTTATTTTGATGGGGCTTAAATAAGCAGCATTGTCATTAACAGGAACAGCCAGCTTAAAATTCTATTTTAGAATGATGCCAACTGTCTGAAGATTTTCTTCGTTCAAATAAAAACTTATGAGGTGTAAAATATTCTAATGGCTTTTTACTACAAACACTGGATGTTGTCTAGCATTCAGTACCTATTTAATACATGAATCCATTAGAATTTTTCATGATCCTGTTTTATCTCGTAGTATAATTAATCAACGTAATGTGTCCACCATAAAAATTAGAATTTTCAAAACTGTATACATAGTAAGAGATCCGGAGCTAAACCAAAACACCCCTTATCCTTTTTCCTGTCGCAGGCTCTCGAATGCAGTTCACAAGGTACTAATGGGCGTGGTAGACCGAGAACCACCTGGAAAAGGTCGCTGGTAGCAAGAAAAAATTCATCGCAAAGGCTCGGGACAAATGGAGATGTTTAATTTTTGAGGTATGCTCCTCTAACGAGTTACAGGAGAATACATAGGGTATGGGACAGGTTTTTTTGTTTGTGAGCCAAAACTTGTTGCTGGTTAAACTGTTCCAAAGGTAAAAAATATACGCAGCATTGATGAGTATTTTACAACACGCAAAAGTTATGGCCAATTTTTCAAAATTCATGTTTTTTCGCTCTTTGAAAATTTGTATCCGGGTATGGGACACCCACAAATATGCAATGAAAATTAGAAAATACGAAATGAAAACCCCATGAATGTGTGCAAACAGAAACTTTTCTTCATTTTTCGTCACATTAATGTCGATATTTCTCCCATACCTGGAACATAATACTTTTTCAGCAATGCCAAAATCTCACAAACCCATATCGTATCCTATAGTATCACATAAAACACTAAATGCTAACTTATGACACTTTCCTTTTCAACTGATTTAATCAAAAATTAATCACTTTGAAACAGATCATACAAAGCAATTCACAGTCGAATTAAGGCACGAGTTGTGAAGCTATACTAATCAATAGATCGTTTCACTTCGGTGTTGGTTTAAAAACTTGGTCACATCGAGGCAACAATTCAACAGTTGTTAGATTGGCAATATTAATTTTGCATGATAGAAACATCGACTGTCCCATACCTGGGGATGTTCCACAACTGGGACTTTCCCCTACATATTTTCTTTTAAAAAAAAACTAAAACTAAAAAATTTTGTTTGAATAGGGTATGAATCAGATTTCCAATGCATCCGTTTTAACGTTTATTATATAGTGTTATACCAATAGTTATTTAAGATGTATGTTGAAATCCTTCATATCTTTTTGTGGCAGTAAGCCTTTCTTTATCTTTACTGTTATAATTAGTTCTTTCATTTAATTTAATGGTCATCATTATTTTTACAACTCAACAAATACGTGAGTTAACGTTAGCGTACAGAATATGAGCACACATTTTGACTAATCATAATCCTTGCATGAATTGATAACGTGACGGCAGCAACAGCAGCAGCAAGGCCAATTGGAGAAAGCATGTCATTACAATGACTTCAAAATTCTGTTATCCTGTTGCTGATGTTGCCTAACTCACATGCGCATGCATTCGACACTTGCAATTGCAATAAAAACTACTTATTTTTCATTCTTTTGTTGACTTTATAACTTACCACGTTTCCTGAAAAGCTGATCAAAATTCCTAAAGTCAGTAATTAGAAGCTTTTGTTGATTACAAATCTAGTGAATAGGATATTTTTAAAAATAAACAGACCATACGATATTTTGATTAAGTTAACAATTCATGCCATGGGGATTTTTACGTCAAAAATATATATATTTGATAGCTACATATTCCAAATATAATTTGATGAATTGTTCCCAATGCGTGATTAATTCAATAATTCCCAAAGGGAAGAAATGAACCTGCTTCCAAGAAGAGCGCCATAGAAGCACATCTCTGGTAGCGTACAAAATTTTTCAAATTCAAATTTTTTTTTAATGCTGATAAAAGTTAATAAATCTACCAAAAGTTACAAAAAAAAATTACTTTTTTGTGAAATGGAACTTAAAATTTTGAAAAACTTCCACGGAAGCGTATTTCTTATGAATTTTGTGTTTTCTGTATGAGAGTGCACAGCCCCCCGTTCAATTTACCAAGTTCTTTATTTTTAAGAAGGGACCTCTCAAAATGAAAGATAAAAAAAGAAAAATTTCAAAAGCTTGCAATATCGCAGGCCGCCCGCGAAGTAACACTTTTCATTCCTAATTGTATGGGAAAAAGTCTTGACTCGGTATCACAGAAAAACTCAAGAAATGAGGTTGTTTAAAGCAATTCATGCAGGATGCATAAAAGAAGGACGGGACCAGCTATGGCTTTAAGTTTAACGGCATTTTGTCATACATGAATTACTTAGAACAACCTCATTTCTAGAATTTTTTAAAATTTTATTGTAATTGTAATTTATTAAACTTTAAAATCATTATTTTTTGATAAGAAAAATTACATTATTTGAGATTTAACTTAGAGGTATTACATCAAATGAAATCTTTAAATAAAATGTACACAAATCCATTAAGAGTTAATTAAGTAAGGAAAAATTAAGTATTGAAAAAACCTTATGTAATCGTAAAAAAAAAAATTTATAAGAAATGAAACAAACGCACTGAATAACTTTTTTCAAAGTTATTAGTCCGGTTATTCAAGTAAATTTCTTATATAATCTATGTTAGAAAATCTGCATCTATCACTGAATTTCAGCGTCAAGTCCCTCATTGTTGAGTTGATTGGTTTATGTTCAAAATTTCATGCAGCTCAATAGTTGGATATCTACTGGAGAGTTTGTAAATAATTTTCAAGTTTTTGTTCTGAATTATCTGGAGTTTCTTTAAATGAGTTTTAGCTATTTTTTAAAACCAAATTTGGAAGCCGTAAGTCATTATAGGCCTGATGCACATATTATAGAGAAGAACTCTATTTTTGACATTAAGTGAAGAGTTTCGGTTTAACATATGAAATAATGCTCTGCCACATCTTACAGCTTTGGTGGTATATATTTTGAATATGTGATCTAAAATTCAAATTCAAATTTTATAAGACCTTAATACCGAGTCAAGACTTTTTCAAATACATTTTTGTGTAAAAAAGTAATTTCATGAGCGGCACGCTATATTGCAAGCTTTTGATATTTTATCTGATTACTGGCCCGTCATTTTGAGTGGTCCTTTTTTAAGGGGTATGAACACTGTAAACGCTTTAATTTCAGGTGGTTTTTATTTTATTAGCTAAGAAAAATTGGCTGGACATATAAATATAAATAATGAACTTGATAATGAGTGTTTCTTTGCGTTATCGATTAAGATTTGGGTTGACATCTCCGATTTTTATGAAAATTGGTGAAAAGTTAGTATTTGACAACTGTGGTAAAATAGTTTTTCGAAATTCTGAAAAAATCCAAGATGGCGACCATATGTAATCCGATCCAAATTTTAGATACTCACATGTTTGAAAATTCATAGCTCCTCGGATTTTGATTCGATTTTAATGAAATTTTCAGAGTTAGTACAAATAGATATGAACTTTTGGAAAAAATTACACTGAAAAAAAATTTATTTTAAGTGGAAAAAAAGCTTTTTTTCTTTTTTGAAGCCAATTTGGGGCTAGGTGCACCCTTTTCAATTTTTTCAAAATATTTTTACTTAAAAGTAAATTTTATTATAATTACACAGTGCAACATTTTTCAATAGCTACAACATTGCTGAAGTCATCAAAACAATATTTTCGGCTCGTTACCGAGATATGGCCATATGAAAAAATCGAAAAATCGCTCAAAATCCTCAAAATCGCTCAAAGTTGCAATTTTCAGCCGGATAATTATAATTATCCAATGTTGTAGCTATTGAATAGAAGAAAAAAAAAATGCCGAACAAACTTAACCGAAAAAAATTCATCTAGTGCCTTAAAATCGCAAAATGACCATAAAATCCTTATATGAGCCAACTTTGCAAAACGCTCTGGCAGAATTACTTGTTTCGGCGAGTACTTTCGACGCCTTATAACGGGTTTTAGTTCACTTTTCATATGTCGCACTGTGTTATATACCGGAAAGTGGCAACACTACATAGTAGCGCACCTGCACCAACGCCGCATGAAAAACACAGCGTTAAACAACTTCACAAATTCATAACTTGATAAAAGTAAAAGATACCACAATTTTGAAGCTTGGTAAATAATTATAATAAAATTTACTTTTAAATAAAAATATTTTGAAAAAATTAAAAAGTGTGTAGCAAGCCCCTAATTGGTTCTAAAAAAGAAAAAAAGCTTTTTTTCCACTTAAAATAAAATTTTTTTTCAGTGTATTTTTTTAAAAAAAAAGCTCATATTTATCTGCACCAACCTTGAAATTTTTATTAAAATCGAATCAAAATCCAAGGAGCTATGAATTTTCAAACACGTGAGTATCTAAAAGTTGGATGGGACTTCATATGACCGCCATCTTGGATTTTTTCGGAATTTCGAAAAATAATTTACCACAGTAATACATATGTCAAATGCTAACTTTTCACCAATTTTCATAAAAATCGGAGGTGTCAACCCAAATCTTAATCGATTAAGCAAAGAAACACTCTAATAATAAATAGTAAAATCTATTTATGGTATGACCACGTACACTTGAGTACAGTTTACAGTGCATTTATCAAATAGAAACATTTTTTTAACTTTTATCCACATTTTTGGGACTTGCAACCACCGTACTTCGCCGTCGTTTCATTGTTTCATCCTTTCACCATTTTTGTTTACTTTCATTGCAGTCAACTGTGTGTGGGTGCATGTGTGACTAGAGACGGGAACATATGTGGTTGGTTGTGTTTGAATTAAGATATTTATGTACGTGTGTCTGAATGAAACAATGCAATTATAATGCAAAAACAACAGCAATTATAACAATAGCAGCTACGACAATAAGTCGACTTGAAGTATTTTACGGAATTTTACAGTTTAATAGGTGTGTTTTAGGTAGATCTTCTTTTAATATAAATATATCTTATATCTCTAACTCTTAATTAATTTTATGCATTTTATTTTGTGCACTTAATGCGTATCCTTCAAAGTAAAATCATAAACAGACTCGCATACTCCAATTTTCGATGATTTGAAGCAGCGGACCCAGTGTGTCAAACGGTTCATATTTCCGCTTTTTTATCCGTTACGGATCCGTTACGGAACAGTAATGTCGAAATGTCTATTCGCCGTCGTTTGCAACAAATGGATCGAATTTTGGCCTGGACGGTATGTGGTTTCAACAGGACGGCGCTACAACACACAAAACTTGCCTCAATTTGGACTTTTTGCGTTACAAATTCGCAACCGTGTAATTTCTCGTCGCGGTGATATGAATTGGCTGCCCAAATCATGCGATTTGACGCCGTTAAACTTTTTTCTGTTAGGTAACTCGAAGGATCAAGTCTATGTGAATGATCCGAAGACAATTCCAGATCTGAAAAGCAATATAAGATCGGTGGTTCGGGCCATTCCGGAAGCCATAATGCAAAATGTCATTGAAAATATGGCCGAAAGAGTGAGATATCTACGGAATAGTCACGGCGAACGTATCTATAAAATAATTTTCCATACATAATCTTATTGTGACCTTTCGAACGAAATAAAGTTCTTGGAAAATTAAGAACCAATTGCGTTTTATTCAAAATCAAAGTAACACACGTCTTAATGGAACACCCTTTTCATATATTGTTCAGGTTTAATTCAATAGTGTAGTCGTTGATGTCGCTTGGTCTCCATAGAACTACGATTTGAAGCCATTTGTAGTGTTTATTTTCTAAGATTTTTCAAAAGAAACCAGCACATGGCCCACCCTTCTGCTAAAATATATAGACGCACACACCTTCTATATCTACGTAGAGTTGAGAGAAAATTCGTGAGTGCCGCACCCATTTTCGCAGTTTTACCCCAAACAAATCAAATGAGTTTTTTAAGGTGTTTTTTCTTTTGCTCGCACATTCATCGTTGTGCTTGAAATTGAAAACCATTGAAGAGTACATAGGAAATCGGAAATAAAAAAGGAAATTTAATGCACTTCATAACAAAGCAAACAACTTTGGCAACATCAATATGAAGCAGTTTGAGCAACATTCGACATGAGAAAATATTTTATTTTTATTTCGTTAATTCACAATAAATATCAAATTCCTTACGGAATCCCTCTTAATAAATTTTAATTTTAATTCAGACACGACGTTTCTTAACGCAAATTAAAACCCCAGCTGACTTTCTTTAACTGGTAATCATTAATATAAAACCATTTAGTACTCTCTTGAAATCCTCAAAATTTACCAATTTTCCAGGCTGATTTCGTTGAGTATCTTGCTCGTTACATTTTTTGATACAAGTATCGTTTCCATTATGTTTTCGGATGGCACTAATGCATATAAAAACGGTCTACATTTTTATAAAAATAAAATACATAATTTATGACAAGAAAGCACCGATACATCATTATAAAAACCAAATTGAGTTTACCAATAAATTAAATTCAATTAAATTTTCTCATAATTCAGACTGTAATTAATTTAATATTAGAAAAAGAAACCCCATAATTTCGAAAGGTGATTTCAACTTTCTCCCAACTCAATAGTCAACCAACAGGAGGGCGTCCCTTAATTTGTTTGCTTTTAATTAAGTTCGTGGTGCTATGCGCCAGCACCATTCTCATGAAGCCTTCTCTCCATTTTTCACAACCATCCAACCAAGAACCCCTACGCTTTGTCATGCTCTTGTTCTTCTTTCCTAATTATGCATCAAAGTAACCAGCAATTAGCCACAACGAGGTAAATGAATGAGAAAATGGTGTATGCTTTTAGGCGGCAGCGATATGTATTTATATTATTCATAGTTAGACGGCGAGGTACGAGGAAAATCGTGGACGTAGTGTAATAAAAAGAAAGGAATAAATGAAAAAGGTGAAAAATACTAAAAGAAGCAAGGATTGATAAATAGAAAATAATGAAAAGACTTGCGGGAGAACAAAATTTTAGGTTACCAATTTCATTATTTCGAAGTGGTTTGTACAGACTTAAAATCAACTAAAAAAGGCCTCACACCTGCATTAATTCAAGTTCATAGCTTTCACCATAACAACGTTATCGCTATTAGCCTTACGACCATAAAAAAAAGAAAAACTCGTGATTTCGCATAAAATTTTCTAATTTAAGTCCTTAATGTATGAAAAAATTCACCAAAACAGAAGGATTAGAAAATATAACAAGCAAACAAACAATATAATTGAAATTTTGTCAGTACACAACTGCAGAAATACAATAACGAACTCAAAATACACACTGCACTCTGCATTTGATCAACTTTATTATTTTAAGAAGATGTTAAAGTGCGAATGTTAGAAAAATTTGCAACTTAAGCAAAAAATTTTTTAAATATAGATTTTCTTTTCAAAGCTCGTTTCTTTGATATCTACAGACTGAAGTTTATTTTTTTTATGCCCAACACCCAGGGTATATTCACTTTGTCTTTCCGTTTGCAACGCAGATAAGGAGGCGCGGCAGGTATAGAAAAGTATTTATATATATTCTTGATCAGCGTCACCTCCTGAGTCGATATAGCCATGTCCGTCTGTCTGTCTGGCTGGCTGGCTGGCTGTCCGTCTGTGGAAATATTTTTTACGGGAAAACTACGCAAGATAATTAGATGAAATTTGATACAGTAAATTTGCCGTAAAAATTAGCTCTAGGGATTGAAAATGAGCGAAATCGGTCGACGGACACGCCTACCGCCCATACAAAAAATTATTCAAAATGCAACTTTTAGAGTATTTTTCACGAAAATGCAACCACAATAAACATAAATACTAGGAATGGTTCGCGCAAGCTCTGGGCAAAAACTAAGCGAATTCGGACAAGAGGGCGTGGCACCTCCCAAATAAGCAAAAGTTTCAAAATGCTATACTGAAAGAGTTTTTTGAGATAATCCGACTAAATTTCACTCAAACACTAAGAACTATAAATGCAAGCTCTGAGCAAAAACTGGGTGAACTTAAAAAAGAGAGCGTGGCACCTTCAATATAAGCAAAATTTTCAAAATACTGCAGTGTAGGGTATTTATTGTTTGACCAGGCCAAAGGTAACAAACACCCTTACTAGTTGTATTTGCTGCAGAATCCCGCCTTAAGGCGGTGACCACCAGGGACGCCCTGCGGGGCCCAAATTAAAAAGAAGCCTCAGATTTATATTTTCGTACCCAAATTAGTATAAAAAATCTGAAGTGCTGAAGAAAAACGACGTGAAACGGATATTTTTTTAACGTCTATTTTAAGAATTTTTCGCACTTTGGATTTAAAATTAAAATGACACATTCAAAATAATAAGTATTTTAAAATAAAAATCTTTAAAATTTCGTTTCGCTGCTTATAACATTCAAAAAGCAATTATTTGTTATTACAGATTATGCATTAAGCTGATATTTGATGATTCGGGCACAAATTATGTCTGCTTTTGTATAAAACTTAGTGCACGAGTACTTCAATGGCATAATTCAAAATCTAAAATTTTCATCACGTTTCTCAGAAGCACTTGTCAACACGAGTTTTGGTTTTCATCTCCCTAACGCTCCTTCACTCTCTTCCATACGTTTTGTTTAGAGTATGCGAAGTGCAAAATCGAATAATCCACAGTTACGAAGTCAAGTGCTTGCGTGTTTGTGTATGTGTGTGCGTGCACTTGAACAAATTTTTATACATTTAAATTCCTTGCATACTTTTTGACGCACATACACTTGAATTGTTGTGGTTACCCAGTGTGCCAGACGGTTCAAATCTTCGCTTTTTTATCCGTTACGGATCCGTTACTGATCCGTTGGCGGGAGAGATTCCCAAAAAAAAAACGAATCGTTTATTTTTTTGGAATTTCTCCCGCAAACGGATCAGTAACGGGTCCGTAACGGGTAAAAAAGCGAAGATATGAACCGTCTGGCACACTGGGTATGGTTGCTTTTACTCCTTATTTCTGCACATTTTCACTCCGCTCTTACCAGTCTGCTCCCATGGCTTTTTGTTCAGCTTTTCGCTGTCATATATTGCGACACATGATACCCTACCATTGACAGACACACACACATCCAAGCGGGCGCACATACGCAAGCGCTTTTGCATCCAACCCGATACAACGATATGGGTTAAGGCTAAAGTTAAAGTGTACGCAGCATTGTGGCCTCAAGCCGGATAATCACTTTGCAACATAACGCCTTTCACATCCTTTTTTCTGTTTCGATATTTTCAATGTTTTTCTACTCTTTCGATGGTTCATTTTTATGATTGCATTATGGGCATTTGATAAGAGGAAGAGTAAAGCATGAGACTGAAAAAACACAGCTCAAATTACAATCAATTCAATAAGGTTCCCAAAATAGCGCAGTAACGAATAAGACTCCTATACACTGCTGGACTGAGAACCAGTGTTGCCAATGTTGAATAAAAGTGGAAAATTATGGAAACTGAACAGTTTTGTATGGAAGCGTCGAATCTTCCAAACTAAGTGATATGTTATAACAAGACGTGGCATTTTCCATGTAAGCAATAACTTCAAAACGGTTTACTGAAGAAGTTATTTATGGTACCTAATAAAACGAAATTTGTCATAAATATTAGAAATAGTTGGCGAAGTTAGTTGAACTAAAAGAGCCTTAATTCCGTTATCAGTTCTAAAATCGTCAAAAAAAACAGCCTTACATTGCGCCATATTCATTGTCAACTTTCCTCATAGTTGGCAACACTCTATAAAAACAAAAATTATTTCCTACAGCACCTTGGGCTTTTTATGGCACTAAATTTGAAAGAGTGTTCCTTATGTGCGCTGCGAAATGAGCAAAGATAGTTGTTGTTGTTTTTATTATACCATAAGTGTTATTATTATGATTATCAGGCAACGTTATTTTTTTCTGTCGCATTGGGTCATTGGTATAAGAAAAATATGAGCAAAGAATAATTTTGCTTGATGTGGGTTTTGCGATAAGTGCCCTTGATATACAATACATATGCATGTATAGAGTATGTGTTTATATGTGTTGAGGAACTCGTTAAAATGCCTATGTGTAAATAACAAATAAAAGATAAATTCAGCAAATATTTATGACATCATTTATGAAAACACAACTGTATTCAGGCGCTTAAAGGATAATCTTCAGCAATGCTTCGAACGACTTACAAATTACCAAAATTATGAAACAGATAAAAGTTCCAGATCTTTGGTAAATATTCGCGATATGAGTTTTTTTTTATATATGTGTCCTTCTATTTCTGCTGCTTTATTTTTTTTTTTCTTTGTTTTGTAAAATAGTGAAATATGCTGAATTTTCAACAGAAATTTAACAGAACATTACTTTAGGCGCTTGGTTTTATGAAATAACCTCAAACTAAATATCAGGTTTTTAACAATAGATAGATTTATATGTAAATCGATCTTTGCAAATATATGACTAAAAGTTCAATTAAAAAATCAATTTTTCAGTTTTTAACAATAGCCAGTTAAGCTGGTATTATAATTTTCTTGAAAACTCTTGAAACTTCTGTACGTGGTGTTCAGTTACTTTTCATTTTCATGCAATACAAAATTATTTATCACACATTATCCGAAACATTCTCTCCATAATTATAGTAGAATTAAAGTTATTTTCAAAGTTTTCGGTTTGTGCAAATGCTTTAAAGTTACTTCAAAGGTCGAATATGTTTTTTTACAATTTTGTATACGCTGGTGTTTCATTATGTGTTTTTAATACAGTGGTGGCCTACAAAGTGTTCCTTCTTTACATTACATTATTCTTAAGAGTTTAAGTTTAATCTGAACGAAAATAAATTAAAAAATTTTTAGCCGTTAGAATTTGAAAATGAAAATGCCAAGCGATGCAAAAAAAAGAAAGAATTTCAAATCTGAAAAAATTTGCTAAATCGGTAAAGCAGATCTTTCATTAAGCCCGTTTTATTAAGAAAATGAACTGAAAAAATCAGAATCCGACTATCTTTTGGCACCAAAAACTTAAAGATTAGATTATACATAACAAACTTGAGTTCTTTTGAACGAAAAGTTTTAATTCATTTTAGTTATGAAAATGATAGCACACAAGTACAGATATGAGGACTATATCGAAAAGTAACTGCACACTTTCAATTGCTTGTAACTTAACTGTTTTTAGTAATTTTTTCTTTTTACCTTTTTTATGCTACGAAAATATACTTTTCATTAAAACTTATAAAAAAAAGTGATTCCCTTAGCTTGAGTCGAGTTTTATATTTGATTCCATATATTTCATTCCGCATGCCTTCTTTTTGAACCACACTGTCTGACCTATACCAATTTTTTTTTTTTTTTTTTGAATTCTTTAATGTAATCAACAACTTGATCATCTTTCACTTCACAATTGCTCAATACCTTTCTATTTGACGAAAAGCTTCTGGTGGTAATCCCTTCCTTTGAAATGAAATTCAGCTATTCTCTTCTAGAAACCTTAGAGTGGAGCGAGCGTAGTTGCCTGTGGCAAAGTCAGGCCAAAATATTGTTGATGCTTTGTGTTTCTTATAAAATGGTATAAAACGGTATTTCAGACACACCTTTCTGTAAAATTCGGCATATATCGTGTCTTTTGTGAAAAATTATTCTAATGTATGAAAGCGGTGCAAATAGATTACCAGAAAGGAGCATTTGCTCTAAATTTTTTCATTCCAACTGTCGATATTGAATGATAGACATTACTAACTTTTCTTTTTGAATAGAATTGGGGATATGTCGATGTTCTTGAGTCCATTTTACATAGATTTCATCATTCATTATAACTCATTCAGTAATTTCTTGAAGTAAATGGTCATACAAATTTCGAAGCCTTGTTTTACCAACATATGCTTCCGTTTCACTTATTTTGTGTAGTTTTTATTTTTTGTGTGCTTTAAAGCTGTGGCTATGCTCTACTTTAGTGGAGTCAATAAAACCCTAAGGGCCTTAAAGCCCACGCAATATGAGGAAGTCCTCAAGAACAGATCCGATTTCAATGATTTCTTTTTAAATATTTTGTTTTTTTTATTTAAAATCAGAAACTTTTTAAGCCTGTATCGGAATTATTTAAGTTTTTAAACAATATTTAAAAAACTTATGAAAAAAAAAAAAAATTGGAAATAAAAATACAACAAACAAAAATAAAAATCTGAATCTGGCGTCAGAATCGCTGTATGGTTTCTGAGGTATCTTCTCTTCGTTAACGACCTAAAGTTTTGCTTTTAAAAACTGTTGCATGTTTTTCTCAAAAACGACTGTACCGATTTTATTGAAACTTTGCAAAATCATGCACATTAGCTTAGACTACCGTAATTGTAATTTTCTGCATCGATTGACATTTTTTTTTTTTTTTAAATTCTGGCGGCTTAAAATTTTTTAATTTATTTTCGCCTGAAAACTGAGACGTGATGGAAACATTTTTTTAATGCAGTTCTATTATGTCAATAGCAAGAAATAGTAATTACATAGTCCGAACTCATATAATTTTTTACCGTTGAACAGTGTATCCAATAAGTTCTTAAGCACATGAAGCAACTGAAATGATAAAATGTGATTCACTGATTTTTCCGTCGATTTAGAATCCTTTTAGTGATGTAAGGTGAAATAGAATCAAAGATTTAACGTGCTTGTCACTCACATACATAAGCATATAAACACTTACTAACGCAATGCGTATATAAATTAGCGCGCTTTTAATTTTATTAGTTTGGTCGCAAATCAATGCGGTTAACCGGATTTTAGCGCTCAATTCAACTGCCAACTGTGGCTGCGGCAATACCATAAAGTGTGATGTTATTTAACAAAGCGATGGATGTGTTGTTGTTATGGTGCCGCTGATGTCTCTTCGCGGCATCATCGTTATCAGCGGCTTTAAAACCATTAATTGAAAATAGCAATTTCTTGTGGTTGATTGATTATATATCATTAGACACAAACGGTGGTTGGTGGCTTTGTGTGTGTGGCGTTTAAACGTAAGCAACAAAATATTGGAAATAGAGCAAAATATTGCGATGTCATCAATAAGAGTAAGAGCTTCTCTGTACATACGGTGTATGTTAGGAAAGGGCGCATGAGGTGACATAAAATATCGGTATACTGCCTTCCAATATTTTTGCTTTATAAGTGTTGGTATACTAGAAAAAAATTCAATCAATCGATATAAATTGCAGGTGGATTGCTCTTTTTGTTTGCGCGCCACTGCCTACAACATTGTCGAATTACCCCATGGGAACGCCATTTGATTTGCGTAAAGCGTTCGTGGAAAATACGTTGATATAGGGCCGACCGTGCATAACTAAACCGAAACTGGAGCAAAAGTATGAAATTCAAGCAAATGAGGCTGGTTGGCACCCCCTCATTTTCTACAACAAAATGGATGTTTGCTGAATTTATGACGAAATATTTGCACAAGAAAAGCAAAGACAAAAAAAGTGACAAGCAGAAAACAAAATACTAAATAAGGGACGGCACGCAGTAAGTGGAATAATGTCCTATTTATATAGACGCAATGATTTATTACGCCAAGGTCCTGTACTGCTCTTTTATGTCCTTTTTTTGCGCATGAGGATGTGTGTGTGCGCAAAGATATACAGCAGTGCTGACACCAAATAAAAGTATTGAAATTTTACCTTACAGCATAGAGATTGAAGCTCCATACATGTCAAACATCGAGTAAATGATTTCGATATTTCATTTTACATAAAGAGTCATGAAAACTGACGCCTCTCTGTGGCCATAATTGCTTAAAAATGTTCAAGTACTACGCTAATGTGCTCTCCGTTCATTAAACACGACCGCCAGAACATTAATAGCAATCAGACAGCGCTATTTCGAGAAAAACAGCTCTATTAGAATGTTGAAGACGTCTTCTTTGCAGTCTTGGAGTCAATCCCGTTTGTTTGATACCGTGTAATTTTAAACCCTTAAGCCGTTCGTAACCGTTTGTGCTCCAGATCATTCAATGCGAATTGGGCGTTGTACATCACATACAATAAAATGATTTTAAGTGCCAAATCTCTTAAAAAAAACTTGAGATATAGATGTAAATAGGGTCAAGCAAATACCTTGCAGAAATTAAATAAAACATACGTTATCACCCAAGTACCATAAATTGCAAACGAATTCGCATCTCTTACCCAAAATGTGATTCGTCTAAGGATGTTGAATTAACTTGATGATTTTAATACGAAGATTAAATGAAAATTTCTTGCGTCGTAAAAAGAAATCTCGCAATTTAAAATTTATTTGTTTGCCAATATTTTTTCGTCTCGTTATTGTGCTTAAGTTCCAACTTTAGCTTCAGCAACACGCAGCACCACAGCATAATCCTGGCAACACTAAGCACTTGCTCAGCAATATTTTTAATTAAGGTCCTGTTGCTGCATTAAGCTACCATTTTTTTATGCAGCTACTCGCATTCGCTAAAGAATGCGCACCATCCAAAAGAAGGCAACACGAAAACAAAGCACAGGTATGCTGGCTGGCACACTTCCATGGTAACGTTTGTCCTTTGACCAAATAGCGTCAGTCAGCATCATACAACAACAATGGCTGGCAACAACAATGAGTATTTATACTCAGACCTGTTGTTTTTCTCGTTTTACTTTAATATTTTTGTGTTTAAGCCAAAGTTAAAGCAATAAATAAATTGGGTTGGTTGTGTTTTGTGTCAACGACAGGAGGAGGTCATTGGATAAGAAAGAAAGCGGGAGAGAGGGGCTAGCGTTAACTAAAATCATATTGTCACGTACACGCATTACTCTGCACTTGATGTCCTCTGTGTCTTTTGTGTATACGGTAAAACGTGCAAAAACATTGTGTACTCCCTTTTTTTGCCCACTTCCACCCCCGGTTTGTGTTGCTATTTTTTGCTTTTTTCGATTCTTTTTCATTTTTATTTTATTCTATTGCTTTTGTTTCAGATTTGAATTACATTTTATGTCCTCAATTTTATTTTCTTAAAATTCCAATGCTTTCTTTGAACAAAGTTATGGGATTGGACAGCGAAAGTTTTAGAAATTCATAGGGGAAACCCTCTAGAGCAATAATTTTACTGTGCAAACAACAACATTGACTATGACCAACAACTTTTCATATTAAAAACAAATTTTGATTAAATTTATTAAGTTGCTCTGGTGATCGAAGATTTAAAATTGATTACAATATAATTGGTTTTTCGGCTTTTCCATTGAATTCGATTGCCAAACAAATAGCACGAGGGCAAATTTTTTCATTAAAATCGCTAGGCTGTTGTTCATATTAAAAAGAAAGCTTCCGAGGAATTTAATTCCCTAACTGAACTTATGTAAGCATATGAAGTGTTGTCAATATCGGTTTGAAAGTAATTATAAAATGCTGAATTTAATTAAATTAAAGTTAAAAAATGAAGCTTTGAAATTTTAGGGCAAACTAAAATTTAAGAAAATTACTTACAACTAGACCTTGAAACTTTTATACTTTTGTTCAAAAGTTTTAACAAATAAAAAAGGTTTTGAAAACTTTTATACATCTGAAAAAGTTTAATTTCAAAAAGTTGAAAAACAAAACTAAAGGAAAAACCTTCTAAAAATAAAAGTACCAAAAACCTCTTTAAGGGATTTTTTTTAAAATAAAAGTGAAAAAAGTCTTAAAAATATAAGTAAAAAAAATAAGTTTTTTTAAGATTTTTCTGACATTTATTCTTAAAAGTTTTCCGAAAAAATTTTTCTATAAAATTTTTTTAATTTTTACTGTTGAAAGTAATCCAAAAATAGTAACTTGGAAAAAAACCGAGGGCGTAACGTATAAGAAATTGCAATAAATTCAGATAAAATTTGAAAAAATCTTTTTCAAAAAACTTTTTTGAAGAACTTTTAAAAAAAATTACAAAAACCTTAAAAAATTTCTTAAAAATATAATTTTTAAAAAAGTTTTTTTTTTCATTTTTTAGTACAGTCATTTGGTAGTTTTACCTGGAAAGTTTTGCCACAATATTTTTCTCTAAATGTAACCGTTAAAGAGATATTTGTAAAAAACTGAGTTTGGACTCCATTTTTCCAATATGGCGGCGCGAGCGAACACGACTCGAGGTAGCAAAGTTGAAATTCTGAAAGAGCATATTAAAATCTATAAAATAACTCATTTGCAAAAATCCCACAAAACATTCCAGGTAACATCATTTTATTCTCCCAAATGATTGTACTATTTTTTTAAAAGTTATTTCTACTCTTATTCCTTAAAGAATTTTTTTTTATTACGACGATTTTCTCTGACCTGATTGCCTCTACGGAATTCTTATATAAAACGAATAGCTGATGATGAAAATACTTTCATATTAATATCTTCTACGGTCACCGTTTGAGAATGAAAAAAATTATTTTTTCACATGAAAACTTGAAACGTATTTTCTGCAAAATCAAGTTTTTTGACTTGTGACAAGAGCTTCTTTAAATTTTGGTATTTCACGTAATTTGCTTATAACTCCATTATTTATGGTACCTCTTTTTTATTTTTAACGAATCTTGTTTTAGGAAAATTTCACAATTCAAAAATTTTTTTTCTGTATTTGTTAAGAAATAAACAAAACTTTTCGAAATGTTATTTTATAAGGCAGTAATTATAAAACTGATAAAAAAAGAAGTACTTAACATTTCTCAAAAACGTATCCATAGAAAAAATAAAATAAATTTTTCGCAATCAGCGAGTCATTTCTCATAAGAATTTTATAGTGGCAATCAGATCACATTTTTGCTTTAAACTAGTATTATTAAAATATGGATACATACAAAAAGATATTGGCTTTTTGGCATTTGCCAGAGTAAGATATTCCCTAATTGAAATGAGAAATATTTTATATGTAACATGATGCAAATTCCAACGAACTGGATGTAATCTTAATGAATTCCGTTTATAAAGTTAAAATTGAGAAAGTCAAATGGCAAACATTTCACAGACGCCTGTTTATTTCTCTATGTCTCCTTGAATGTCTACAAACGCCCATTTACTATACTTAGAGCAGTTGCACACAAAGCTCATCGTTTTCCACACATACTTGACATTCCTCGAATAGAAGCGATTCATGACATCAGCTTAAAATTATCCATCCACACCTCCCCCCAACACTAACATAAGCAACTGTGCGTCGCGTCGTCCGCAACTGGCGCAGCAGAAGGATACTGGCATGACCTGCAGAACTATAAGTGATGGATGCATAAAACTTTTATTGTTGTCGCTTTTGTTGCCTGCTGTTTTATGCAAATGACAATAAAAGACTATAGAAAAGACACAGCGCTCATAATCGTCAAGTCACTCGTAAGGGACCAGCAGCAGCATCCTGCAAATATCAACATCAATATCAGAGCATCAGCTTCACTTCATCTGCACTTTGAGTAAAACGTGACGCTGCTCGTTAATGAGTTGAGCTATGCAATTAGAAAAGACGCGCACGTCAGTGTCTTAATGTCGAATTATGCATGATCGCCTCAATGTATGCAATGAAAAAGAGATTTTTTCTCCTTTATCCATCGCTGTTGTTTCGTATATATGTACTTAGGCATTCCGCAGACAATTCGCTTGGCGCCACACTGTGCAAAGTTTGCTGAAAGTTGTGAATAAATCGTAGAACTTTTGAAAGAAGTATTTGTAAAGCTTATTCATAAACCTTCTAGGGAAAAATATGAAAATTAGAAAATTCTTTTGACATAACCTCAAAAAATGGATCAAACATGGGTTTTTTCTTCAAAAAATGAATTAAATTAAGCTTCATGGCTAGACCAGTGCTTGTTTTATGCTCAAGTTTGAATGGCGTATTAACTGAGACATTTTTTTCTTATAAAATATAATACGTGGCAAAAAAAAAAAATCGCAATTTTGAAAGGCCTTAGGTGGAGAGATTCAATGCCATTTTTATATATATTTCATAATAAATTAAAAAAGTGTGGCTAGCTTATTGTTTATCGTGAATCCATTTAGACTTATCCGCAATAATATCCAGCCCAAACCCCAAAAAGACCTATGGTACAAGGGAGAAAGACGCAAAATTAGCCTTAGCTCGAAGTTAATATTTCCACTTTACTAGAATAAAATTTTTTAAATAGTCATATCTCCTAAGCTTCAAGCGGTACGAAAACAACTTTTGCATATTTTAGTTGGTAGTTTCCTGAGCTACAAAATAAGCTCTCAACATTTTTCTCTACGAGTAACCGTTTAAAAGACATTTTAAAAAAACTGATTTTTCCTACCTTTGACCTTAAATAACTTTTTATGCACAAACGATGTAGCAATGAACTTTTCACACTTTATTTTGCATGCACATATATAGAGACTATTCCGTGAAAAAATTTATTTAATTTTGCGTGTTTCTTCCTTGTGCCATAGGTTATTTTTGGGGGTTTGTGCTCAATATAATCGCAGGTAAGCCTTAATGGACTCACGATAAACAAGAAACTAGCCACACTTTTTTTAATTTATTATGAAAAAAATAAAAAAATTAGATTGTATCTCGCCACCTTTGAAGTTATCTAAGACCTTTAAAAATTGCCAAAATTTTTTTTTTGGTACGAATTACATTTTAAAATGTTCCAGTTAATATGGCAACCAAATTTGAGATCAAAGCAAGTACTGGTCTAATTTACTTAGTTGATTTTTTGAAAAAATTCCATGTTTGATCAACTTTTTAGAAGTTATGACGAAAGGCTTTTAAAATTTTCATATTTTTACCAAGTAGGTTAATAAATAAGCTTTAAAAAACCGTTTACTAGAAATCTCAAGCATACTTCTTTCAAAAGTTCTACGATTTATTCACAAATTTCAGCCAAACCGTACACTGTGCGCCATCAAATGGCATAAAGTTAAAACCGCCAACAATTATGACAGCTAAATAATTATTAGGAACACAAAGTAATTGCGAGAGAGTTATGTGTTAACTTTTTGTAATTTGAATTATATTAGGATCTTCTTGCAGATACGATATAATTTTATGTTATTTATTATTGAAGGGAAAAAATCTGGCAAGCTATTTCAATGAAATTTGGTACGTAGATGCCAAACATTAAAAACATAATACCATACACTGGTCGAAAAGTGAGAGGAACCAAATAAGTTACACTCCCAGTTTTTAAATATACCTAAGTTTTAAAATAGTACTTTCGTGAAGTGTTTATATACCACGGATCAACCACCACCATCGCTAACTGTAAGTGGAAAACAACAGGCCGTGTATTTGAAAGCGGTTGGTGTTACTTCTTACAGTGAGTGCTGGTGGAACAGTCAACGTGAAGTGAAAAAAAGATCCATAATTTCATACATTATACATTCAAAAATTAAGATAAACTGTGTGAGTACTTTCTATTAAACATATGTAGGCGTAAGCATAGATGGGCACACTCCAGTATTTATTGACTGCATTAACAATTTCAATTATCAGTAAAATTTTATTGATTACTTATATTTAGTTTGCATTACCAGTAAAATTTTAGTGATTACTGGAAAAATATCAGTAAAAATAAATATTTACTGTTTATTGAAAAAAAAAATAGTAACCAGTAAGTTTTTATTGATATTGCAAATTAAATTTGCATAACCAGTAAATTTTACTGATTACTGAAAAGAATTGCAGTAAAAATAATTTTTTACTGGTTACTGAAAAAAAATTGCAGTAAAAATAATTTTTACTGATAATGAAAAAAATTCCAGTAAAAATTATTTTTTACTGATTACTGAAAAAAATTTCAGTAAAAATAATTTTTACTGATAGTGAAAAAATTGCAGTAAAAATTACTTTTTACTGATAATGAAAATAGTAACTGGTAGTTAAAAATCAATGCACAATCCTAAATTAAATATGAAGCAAAAAACATCCAAAGTAATTAAAACACAATATTTAAGTTGGAAAATTATACAAAATCCAACTTTTATTCTATTTTCCTAGATTACTCAATTGCTACTGAATTTTGTATCAAGCGTAGAATTGACACAAAACTTTTTATACACCGTTAGCTTTCCTCAGAACAAGCAATTCGAAATTTTCATCGTTGAGGTTTTGCCTTCTGGAGCGATTCACAATCCCAGCGAATGAAAATAACCGTTCTACAGGGGCAGATGACGGTAATGGTTTTTCAGACAATTTGCAGTTGTGTCTTGATCGACTAGGTATAAAATGGTTTCCTGGATATAATTTCCAGAGTCAGTGGAAACATACTGTTCGCTAACATATGTTAAAGTAGATATACAAATAAATATATTAGTACAAATCGTTACCTTAATGTAGAAAGGCCCTAACTAACAAATTTCGAATTTTACAGGAGGAAGAAAAAACTTAATAAAAACTAAAAAAATAACGATACGAAATTTTTTTTGATGCAATTTTAAATAAAAAGCGGTGAAAAATCTAGTATTCAAATTATATTGTATTTCTTTTACTTTATATAAAGTTATGTTACATAGGGCCTTTTGCGTATGAATTTCTTAAAAGTTATTGTGAGTTAGGGCTTTTTGAAAAAAGTGGAAGGTTACGCGTTTATCGTAAAATATTGAAGTTTTCCATAAAAAATGTTTCTAAAATATAGACTAAACTATAAAGGAAATACATAAAACCCAGAAGTCAATCAAATTAGGTTGCATAGGGTAAATTATCATAGAAGTAAGCGCAGTCTGCAGGCATAAATTTTTTCAAATCTTGCAAATGATCCCACTTTTTTTTGGTGATTGGAATTTTATCCTTATAAAGACAACCAGGAGTGATTTCTTTGGTACAATACTTCGATCTCTGAGGAAGGAGCTCATAGTCGGCATTTATGTCTGTCTTAAAGTAAATTGATTGCGAAGAGTCATATCCAAGGGCTCGCAACGTATTAACAGTGGGAGCGCCACTGCTTCTGCCTGAAATTTTGTTGAAGATATAGTTTAATGAAATGTTTAATTTTGTATGATAATAATGCAGACATAGATATGCTTACCTGGTCGAATTGATGAATAACGCTTAGGAATACGATCGAAGTCCAAGAAATCATCGTAATGCAACTGCTGTGCGTCCAAAGGCTTGGGAAATTTGCGTGCCCCTTTTATGAGCTCCACAAACTGAGAGGGCAAGTATATTAACTTTTTACTTATTTTCCTCTCAATAAGGGAGTGAGTTGCATCGCACTCCATTTGTGTGTGACCTCTTATTAAATACTTTTGTTCGATGGACACGTTTTTCTCCTTACAAAATGACAGCAAGGCATTAGACAATACGGCATTTCGATTTTGGTAGAAGCAACCATCTGAGTAAAGGATTATGTGATGGGTCTCTGGCGATTTAGCAAGAAAGTTTGTTAGGTGTTTTGTTATGCATGTCGCGAAAACTGAAGCTACAAGAGTGCCGTCCGATTCATCCCAAACGTAGTTCTGAGATTCGTGTGTGACAACATTGTACATTGTAAAGTTATGAACTTGTAACTTCATTTTATAATACGCAGCAGTTGCATTTAGTTGTGGCACTAGTTTCACTGCTTGCATATCCATACAGAATACTGTGCATAAGCCGGACTGGGCATTTATTACGTCATTTTCTTTTTCTTCTCTCATTTTTTCAATTTGTTCTCTGTGCTTTTCATATTCTTCAGCTGATAAATTATTTGTTTTAAATGAAACGCACAAGTCACACTCATCATTTTTCGGTTTGAAAATAGAAAAGTTCGATTCCTTAATCATTTGTGAGAAAATTGGATATGACAACTTCATATTTGTATTTTCTTTGTTCGATTCAGTCTCTTTAACATATAGCTTATAAAGTTCCTGATACGAAGAGAAATCCTTTTGGAAATATAATTTTTTCGTCCGTTTTCTACAATAGTGAGACTCCATCTTCGGTAGCTCACCTAGCCATTTTCGTAAATAAGCGCGTCTTTGTTGATTGAGTTGGCCACCTTCGGAACAGCGCTTAACTTTACTGCGCAAATCTGAGGAATCATCGGGATGAAGCTGAGTGCCATGTTCTCCACTATTGCTTATCCAATTTCTAACTGTTTTTTCTTTCAATCCCAATGTCGAAAGGAACATTTGTCGGCAAACTTGTAGGCGTTCAAAATTGTGCCTCAAAAAATATGATTTCGATTGTGTACGAATAGAATTTTCAGAACAAACTTTTTTTATATTGACACAGGTAACAAGACTTGTCACATATAGGCATTTTTGATCCCAGGACATCTCCCAAAACTTTGAAAAAATTTCATTCCGCATGCTATTGTCAAACGCAGAGCAGTTTCTTAAGGAACTTTTTTTACAAAAACTAGATGAACAAGCCATTCCTAATTTTCTTGCAGTTTTTTGTATAAGTCCATTTTGCGAAACACTGAAATATTCTTCGCCTTTCATTCGCTTATTTTGATTTGCATTCCTCTTCCATTCTGGAGGGCTTGCAACTTTCTTTCTCTTGCGAACACTTCTTTCTACTATTTCCAAGTTTTCTTCAGAGTTTTCAGCTGTGTTGTCCATTAAATTGTTAGTTTTTATAATTCCCACTTTAAATACTTTCTGATTGTCATCAAATAACACCACGTTGTCATAAGCAAAGAAGAAAAACGTCAGTAAAAGAAATGCAACAAACAGTGCTGCCACATTACATTTGAGTTAGGGCTTTTTGTTTAAAGAATTTTTTGAAATCAGTTAGGGCTTTTTTTAAAATGCGTGTATATCCGTTATTTTTGATCACGAAACATAGTTTTTTTTTCAAGATGGTGTATTTGGGGGCGGTTTATCGAAATATGGAAAAAAGTCGATTTTGAAAAAAATGTTAGTTAGGGCCTTTCTACATTAAGGTAACGAAATATTCAATGGAAAATTAAGTGTAAAAACTTCGCCATTACTTTCTTCCCCGAAATCGAGGAATGCTTTTTTCGGTATGTCCGGCAGAAACCGAGTTTTTACGGCTATTTCGTTTTTTTCAGAAAGTGGAGCAGAATCCTCCCAGAAATTAGTGAATGTCAATAATCGGAAGTCTTTAAAAATTTACTATCAAAATGTTTCTGGTATGAGAACTAAGCTAAAAGATATTCGTCGTGCTTCATCTCAGTTAGACTATGATGTGTTTGTGCTGGTTGAGACTTGGTTGAATTCTGATTTTTATGACAATGAATTTTTTGATCCAAGGTTCTTTCATGTGTATCGAAAAGACAGAGATGCTGTGAAGACTGGGTGTTCTAGGGGTGGCGGTGTTTTGATTGCAGTGAATTGCCGTTTACGCTCTGCTTGTTATGAGCTCCATATTGTCGACTCGCTTTTAGACCAACTTTGCGTATCTATTAGTGATTCAGTGGGTTTGCTATTCTTATGTGTATCGTATATCCCACCAAGTAGTTCTGATCAACTCTATGCTGCTCACGTAGATAACATTGTGAATTTAGTTACGGCTAACAATGAAAAACATGTGTGTATTTTTGGTGATTTTAATCTTAGTAAAGTTGATTGGTGTTCGTTGTCAAATAGTGTTTCCCTCATTCCTTCAAACGTTAATCATTCGAATGAAATACATTTAATCGATTCTTTTTTTGAAGTTGACCTTTCACAAGTCAATTGTTTGCATAATAAATTATGCAGACTGCTTGATTTAATTTTTATTTCAGAAAATATAAAATTTAAGTTGTATGAAGCCATGTTTCCAATATCTCCCTCGAGCATGCACCATTTACCTTTAATTTTGGAACTTGAATTTTTTGAGTTCATGGTTAGCTCTGATGTACACAATGCTGATTTTAGATATAACCTTAAGTTATGTAACTTTGAAGCTCTAAACAATGCTTTTGGTTCTACGGATTGGATTGCGCTATTTGACAACAAAGACTTATCAACTTGTTTTGATGTGTTTATTGATAAATTTCACGCTATTTGTAAAAGCATTATTCCCATTTTGCCGAGAAAAATTCATAAGTTACCTTGGTATACTAGAGGTTTAAAAAAACTGAAAAATTTAAGAAATAAATTCTATAAGCTCTTTGATGCCACCAATATCTTTGTATATAAAACTAAATATGAATACTATGCGAGGGAATTTAATTTCCTGGACAAATTCCTATATAAGCAATATATTCTTCAAATGGAGCAAAATATTTTCGTAAATCCGAAATCGTTTTGGCAGTTTATTAAAGCAAAAAAAAATGTTTCTGACATTCCCACATTAGTTTTTTGGGGCGACAGAAATTCTAATTGCATTAAAGACACTGTCGATATCTTTGCCGATTTCTTTAAATCTAATTTTGCTGTGGATTCGGAATTGTTCGACAAATCTGTTCTTGATGGCATTCCTTCTACTATGAATTTTGGTTCCTTAACTTTGTGTGATAATGACGTGTTCAGTGGCATTTTGGGTCTTAAACCAGCTTCAATGCCTGACTCTGATGGCATTTCCTCACTGGTTTTAAAGAACTGCAATCTTACATTGGTTGTTCCGCTGCTCTTTTTATTCAATAAATCACTGAGTTCTGGCATTTTTATACGCAGATGGAAATCTGCTTCTGTTACCCCTATTCACAAAGGTGGTAAAAAGAATGATGTCACTAATTTCAGGCCAATATCAAAATTGTCGTCAGTTGCAAAGATTTTTGAAAATATTGTCAAAGACAAACTTTACTTTGCAGTAAAAAATTATATTTCTCCTTGCCAGCATGGCTTTGTGAGTGGTCGGTCGACGATTTCTAACCTTGCTGTGTTTTCAAATTTTTGTATTGACGCTTTTGAAACTGGTTTTCAAGTTGACTCTGTTTATACAGATATTTCTAAAGCCTTTGATAAGGTTTCGCACGCTATTTTGGTTGCTAAATTGGCTAAATTGGGCTTACATTCAAATTTTTTGGAATGGGTGAGATCATATCTTAGTGATAGGAACGTGTATGTTGGAATTAATGGAGTAAAATCTGAACCCTTTGTTGCTACCTCAGGAGTCCCACAAGGTAGCATTCTTGGGCCTTTACTATTTATTTTGTACATTAATGACATAGGTAATTGTATCTCGAACTCTGGGTATTTGTTGTATGCAGATGATTTAAAAATCTTTAAAAGGATTCGCACTGTCCTTGATGTTTTTGAACTTCAATGTGATCTGAATAAAGTCGTGTGCTGGCTTCAAAGAAATCGTCTGTCCCTTAATATAAATAAATGCTCACAAATCTCTTTTTCAAAATCATCCAATAAATTTCCATCTTCGTATTATCTTAGTGGGAAAAATTTGGTATCTGTTGATAAAATTTTGGATTTAGGTGTTATGTTTAACTCTGCTTTTGCGTTTGTAGAGCATGTCAATTACATAATTCCTAAAGTTTATTCCATATTAGCTTTTATTAGGAGAAACTGTTCAGATTTTTCTGACCCTTATACTTTGAAGGTATTATTTACCTCCTTTGTAAGATCGAGGCTCGAATATGCATCATTTATTTGGAATCCTTTCTACGCTGTACATTCTGGTCGTATTGAACGTGTACAAAGAAAATTCTTGAAATTTGCCTTACGTACTTTAAATTTTTCTGAGCCGTTTCCATCTTATTCAGCTCGCTGTTTGTTGCTGAATTTAAAGTCTTTAGAAAGTAGACGTATTATTCAATCTTTAATGTTTATCTACGATATTATTGGTGGCAATATTGACTGCGATGTACTGTTAGATAAAATTTCTTTTAATGTACCGTTGAGGGCACTGCGCAATGTTTCCTTCTTTTATACCAAGGTTCATAGAACAAATTATGCTCTCAATGAGCCTATTAATAGAGCTTTATTAGAATTCAATAAACTAAGTACTAATATAATGGTTGATTTTTGTTTTAGTAAAGAAAAGTTTAAAAATATCTTATTATCTTTTTATACTTAATTTATTTTTTGTTATTCTTAGGTTATTTATTTGTAAATATAAGTCATACTCTGTTGCTAGTCTGTAAGGATTTTGTCCATAGACTGAATAAATAAATGAAATGAAATGAAATGAAATATTTCACCACATAAGTGTTGAACATTCTCCTTACATCTTCTTCTGTTTGCGTTGTTGCTGTTTCTAACAGAGCTTTTACAAAGCGTAATTTTATATCCGGAACAGATATAGCCGCAATAACAGCATCCCAAGCGTCAGGCTGCAGTTTGAAATATTTTTCAAATCTTTTAAGCAAAGCTTTAAGCATTTCTTCGCTTACTTTGGCTAAATACTTAAGGCTTGTGGGGTCTAAACGACGAATTTTTATCCTTAAGGATACTATTGCAGGGACAAAGTAACCAAAATACATAGTTTTTTCGCCCTGAAGAAAATCAATCGTTTCTGCTATAGGCCTCATAAGCTTTATGTATTCCTCCAAGTACTCAAGGTCGTCATTGAGAATGGTAGGAATTTTGAGCAGAAAACACAATTCCGCTGATTTTTCTTTATGTTGCAGTAGCCTCTTTACTGAGTCATAAAGTGAGTTCCACCTTGTTATGGTTGGAGTTAATAAACCGCCATTTATAACCGACTTGTCTAATTCAGCAGATTTTTTTAATAATTGTAAAATTTTACTGATAATGCAAATTAATATCAATAAAAGTTACTGATTACTTCTATTTTTCCAGTAAATAGTAAAATTTACTGATTACTGATATTTCTTACTGATTACTCATATTTTTTCAGTAACCAGTTATATTTTACTGGTAATTAAATGTGAAATTGCAATATCAGTAAAATTTACTGCTTACTGATATTTTTTCCAGTAACCAGTAAAATTTTACTGGTAATTAAATGTGAAATTGCAGTATCAGTAAAATTTACTGCTTACTGATATTTTTTCCAGTAACCAGTAAAATTTTACTGGTGATTAAATGCTAAATTGCAATATCAGTAAAATTAACTGCTTACTGATACTTTTTCCAGTAACCAGTAAAATTTTACTGGTAATTAAATGTTAAATTGCAGTATCAGTAAAATTTACTGCTTACTGATATATTTTCCTGTAATCAGTAAAATTTACTGGTAATGCAAATTTGATTTGCATTATCAATAAAAATTTATTGGTTACTGCTTTTTTTTTTAAATTATCAATAATACTTTATTGGTAATTGCAAATAAAATTGCAATATCAGTAACAAATTTATTTTACTGGAATTGTACTGGTACTGAAAAGTGCCCAACTATGGGCGTAAGTGTGAGTGCATATTCATAACATGAAGCTGTTGCAAAGAAGTGGCGGATCCAGCATTGTCAAGAGTGGGGGCCGATTGACTACATTTCTAGATAATGACAGAATGTTTTCAAAATCCTTACATATATATCGGTTTGAGAGAGGGGGCGATCGCCCTATCGCCCCCCCTCTGGATCCGCCACTGTTGCAAAGACACTCCGAGTTGCGAGAGACTTCCAGAAAATTCCACCAGACACCGGTTGATAGCAAAGGCGGTAAAAAGACTTGGTGAAATTTAATTTAATTGATGAAAGTAAATTTGATATAAGACACTATGTTAATTGTTAGGTTTCAAATTATGTAAACTAAAGCAAAGGCATGAATATCAGACAGATGGGTGTTGTCCAGTGCTGTCGTTGACACTTCAATTGAAGTGTTTTGCTCCTTTGTTATCAAAAACACTTCGCCACTTCCCCTTTCATAAAATCACTTCACTTTTTCTTAAATACAAAATTTGTCTATTCTTTTTATGAGAGTTCAGAAACATACTTTTTTGTATGCCCTGACTGAAAAGTAATTTGTTTTTTCAATATATCAAGCGAACAAAACAAAATTTCGATATACTTCACAGGAAACTTTTTGTAGAGATTTAAATTTGCCATCGAAATAGTTTAAAGACCAAAAGAAGAAAGCTAAAATTTCGATTTCTTGTTTTTTTACTCTTTTGTCTATAACTGTTAAGGGTCAGAGATAGGTAAAGATACAGCAGAATATCATAAAAGTAGATACAATTTCCTTTAAAGCCCTTCATTATAAAATTTTTAGGTGAAAAATTGGCCGAAATATGGCTACTCGAAAATTGGTAAAAAAAAAAATTTAAAAAGTTCCAAAAAATTCTGAAAAAAATTCACACGTATTTCTTGGACTATTCTAAGCATTTTATGCTTTATACACTTTTTTCATTGTTTTGAGTAAAAACCGTTTTTTCGACCGCATAAACAAAATTTCTATGTTCGAGTGGCCGGCCATATTTCGGTAAATTTTTGACCTAAGAAATTTTTTATTTATTTTTTTCATATTTTTTTAAAATATATTTTCAAATTTTGTTACATGTAACATAAAAATGAATGAATTGAATAAATAAAATTGTGATTTTTGTGTTCACTTCGCTAATACTTCACTTTTTCAGAATTTTACTTCGCAACACTTCACTTTTTACAAAATTTCACTTCGCTCAAACTTTTCAAAACGACAGCACTGGTGTTGTCTCATAATTTTTATGAAGTGAAGCTCTTTAAAAATTTAAAAAGGATAAGTTCCAAAACAATATATACGTAAGTACATATGAACTTGAGATCTCTTTCATTTTGTCTTGAAAATTCATAATTTAAATATATTTTATAAAATTCGCAAGCACCGTTCAAGGCCTAAGCTACACATATCCATGCCTTGATAAACTTTGCAAATTGGAATATGAATTTATTTGTAACAACCATAAAAGTTTAATCAATTTTGATGCTTTTTAGTGAAAATGGAAAAACCATACAAAAGTTATTTCTCTATTGCTCGCCAATTTCCATTTTTATGCGTCTTAATAAAATTCCACAAAAGTGCAAAGTAAATGTTGTTTTTTTTTTTCATTTTCATTCAATTTAAAGCAAAATATTTGCTTAAGCATTGTTCATTTTTTGCTTCTACTTATAATGAGTGTTCATTTGTCAAACCCTACTTAACGTTCTCTCAACCTACATTTAACCAAAAATTTCATTTTGTAGACTTTTTCGCTATTCAAGTTTCTCAGTCCATGCTTCCCAGGTTTTTTTATTGGTCTTCTTTTGCCCATGCCACTTAAGATGCTCAAAAAAAAAGCATTGAAAAGAAATGCCAAACCGGAAATGTTACTGGCAGATTGACAGATTGAAACACTAATACACAGTGACAATCGCAACATGTGTTCGTGTGCGGTTACGTGAATATCCTTGCGATAGACACCGCATTTCCGCTAGTGCCAGCGTTTGTCAGTTCGCCCGTTGTCTCTACCTTGACTGTTTTGTCATTGTAGGAAAAACTAAAACTTCGCTGTCCAAATCTGGTGATGCTGCAGTTTGACGAATTAATTTTTACGCCAAATTCATTGTGTGTCATTTCAAAAGAAAACCCACACAAGAAAGTGGCATCCAATAAATAAAACACGTCACAATGAGCTTGGAATCGTTTGAGATCTTTTTATTGGAAAATGTTTAATTTACCCACAGCTTAAAGAGTAAAATACTATTGCATTAGAATTGGCTGTCTTGAACGAAAATAGAAAATAAAAGTTCCCCGATGGCCAAAAATATTCTTCGATTCTATATGATATGCATATGTATACGCATAATCAGAACTCTCTTGATAAAATTTTACCGCTCAAATTCACATTAGTACAACCACTTCACTGTTCTAAAAAATTCTGATAAACAAAAATTTAAGGACTAATTAATCCTTGAATTTAAGAAAATTTATCATTTTAAACCAAGTTAATCAATTTAATTTAGATTATTAATTATTTCCATATTTAACTTATGTCGATTTGAGTGTGCAATCATTTTTTATGCCACAAACTCCCCTGCTGTACTATGCTTTAGAAAAGGATTAAGGATAAACTTTTTTTTCCATTTTGTGTTTTTTATATTATGTAGCTTACTGTAAAACCTACACAGTACGCAGTAACGCATACACACAGCTACAAGCACGCACTTTACAGACGCCCCAACAATTCGCGTTTTTTTTACTTAACTGTAGACAAGCACAGCGGAAACGGAAATAATCGAAACCACGTAAAAAACAACAACAAGGACTCCTACTCGCGCAATAAGCCGAGACGCTTTTGTTTTTTATGTAGGCGAAGCCTTAGGGAAGAATTTATGAAAAAAGCATAAGACGAAAGAAACAAAAATAAATGAGCAAAAAGCATAGGAAAAAATAAAGCAGCGGAAAGTTTAATCCTTGTTGGCTTTGTTTGGCTTAAATGACTTAATAATGATGGCAAAGGATTGACCGAAGCGGAGCGCATATCTGGCTCGGGGAGAGACAAACAAGAAATGCTCAGTTAATAACCAATATTAAGTTGTGTAATTTATTTATCAAGTCTTTTTCAATGTAAACACATGACTTGGGTCATGATCATGTTAAACTTTGTTTGTCATTTAGGACTGTAGTCCTACATGATGAAAGTATCATTCCTATACTGGGAACAAAGAATGAAGTGACGACCGCTTAAAACTGCCTAAATCTACCTTAAATTAAGTTGATTCTTAGTTAAAGAGATTAAAAAAGACGACTTTTTGGCAATCTTAATTCCGACAATCTTCAATGTCGACAAAATCAGGTGGTGAAAATGGAAATGGATGGATCATATGCGCAAACCATCAAAAAAAGTGTGGAACTCTCAAGGATGTTTTTAATAAAAAAAAAATATTTGTATGTGTGGTAGTAAATTAATTCTTTATAGCATTAGTGCAATTCACACAAAAAAATATTGAACATATTATTTATGAACGGCATTCATACACCGAAATTCATTGATTTTCAAATAAAATTTTTTCATTAAAATTTTTTGATTTTAAGAACGATTCATTAATCGTAAGTACATGAGTTCATAAATATTTTTATTTTTAAATTTTAAGAATTTTTTCGTACGAATAACAATGTTTCATAAATCTACAGATACAAATTTTATAAATGTTTACATAAAATTAAACAAATCGTTCATAAACTTAAAGTAAAAGTTTCATCAATTTGAAATATTATTTTCAGTTTGCATTTCATTTTCTTCTTTTGGTTCTATACTTGTTTATGCTAAATTTCAAATAAAGTATTGTTGAAGTTCCTTTCTATGTCGCTCACACCATCATGCTATGTGTGTGTATTCTCCTGAAACTTCTAGGCATAGAAGCATGCTGTGGTAAGTATTTATTTTCCCAAGAGGAAAAATAGCGCTTTTAAAAGCGTTTTTTAGCATCAAGTGCTTACTTTCTTTATGACATACTACTCTAGGACAATATTGTATGTCCAATGCCTTGGAGCTTGAGCATTCTCCTAATATAAAAAAAAAAATAATAATAAAAAACTTTCACCCGCATTGGGGTTCGAACCCGGAAACCAAAGCGCAGAGAACTAGCTCCTTATCACATACGCTACAGACTCCTCTGACGTTTTTGTGTAAAATTTGTATTTCAAAGCTTAATCGAATTTTTTTATTTTGAAAAAAAAAATATTATGAATTTCGTTTTTAGATTTTATGAACAAGTTCTTACGTTTTACAAATAATTCATAAAAAAAATTTACGAATGTTGTTCTTAGATTTTAAGAAAAATTCTTACATTTTATGAATAATTCATAAGCGTACGTATGCCTTGTTTAACGTATGATTGAAAATACTTATAGTCAATGAATGCTGTTCTCGGCTCAAATTCGATGAATTTTTTCGTTATTAATAATAAATTTTTCATTTATATTATGTCCCTTTTTTTTTGTGTGATTCAGAGCTTAATAAATAGAGAAATTTTAACATATCTTTGCTAAATTTTCAAGTAGCAAAATCCTCATTTTGTATTATTAAATAGATCATAAAAACAATATGTAACTTTGTACCTACGTCAAAGTTCGGTTTGGGTCTGAAATCAAAATTTTCAGATAACACAGAATAATAATAATATATACATAAAAATATATTTTCTAGTTTTGCGATAGAAGTAATGTACGTATTTAAATCAATTATTCGATGGTGAACCCAAATCTAAGCGACTTAGACTTTTTTTTCAGAATTTACTTTAAAATATGTCGCCATCATTTTTGAATAAAATTTTTCTCCAAGATACGTATATATTAAGTTGAAATTGCCTTCACACTCAAAAATTATATTTTACATTTATTCCTGTTGATTCCCTTAAGTATTGATATTAAACCATTGGGTCTGCAACTTAAAAAGTTCGTTTTGCTTCTAGATGGCGTTACTAATATACGTATGGGTATTTCCAGTACGACAATAAAAAATAAAATTTTTCAAAAGATTTTTATATATTTGAGTGGTAATTAAGTAGCACAATATTCAGTAAAAAAATTGCAACAATCGACCTAAAGGATTTAAAGATGTAAACAAAAATATGCGATGAATTAACAGTACAAGAAAAGGATGTGGGTTTTTACCTGGATCACAAAATTGCAAAACTCTGCGAATTGGGCAAGGCGTTTTGAATTGAACTTTTTTTAGTAGGATTTGAAATAATTCAAGTTTATTTTCCAAGTAATTAAATTTTAAAAAATTTTCTGGTATTTTTTCAATTTTAATGAATGACGCAACAGACATGACGTAACATACGTAACTTTCCATTGGAAAACTTTTAGTTGAAATTGTTTTCAAAAAATTATTTAACGCAAATTAAACATCAATTTTAACTATTATATAGTTTAATTTTTAAATAAAATATAAAATTAATTGATATAAGTACTTGCAGAAAATATTGCTACATATACACCATAAATAATGATTTGTTCTTAGGAGAGTGGCATCGCCCATTCTCCCAGGGAACAATATTTGTCCCGGTGCTCTGTACATACTTATCGAATTTCATACATGTACGTTAAATATTTTCCGAGATATGACGAAGTGATTTTTATGGGGATGTGGTATCCCCATTTTTTTAAATACACATTATTTGTCTTGGTGCTTTGTATATATGTATCAAATCTCATCCATGAAGGTTAAATAGTTTCAGAGACATGATGATTTAATTATTCGGCTCACGGTGGACATTTCTCTGGAATAGCCCATATGTACGGATTTGATGTGATTGAAATCTATTAAGGGCGTCTATCTGTCAAAGAGAACAGCAGCTGATATAAACAATTTTTTTACGCTGAAAATGTCGAAATGCGTGCCAACAAAACAACATTTGCGGGAAAGTTTGCTTTTGTTTTTAATTAAAAAAAAAGGCAACAGAAGCTCATCAATTGCTCACGGAAGCTTATGCTGAATATGCTCCAGAGGTAAGAGTGTGTCAAAAGTGGTGTGTTGTATTACGAGCTGTTGAAATCGGGTCAGAACGCTCTTACTGGAATACGCTTCACTTCAGAACAGGGTATAAAAAATTGACTTGATTCATTCTTGGCCTCAAAGCCAGAGCAGTTTTTTGGCGTGGAATCCATATTTTACTCTACAGGTGGGTAAAAGTAGTGGCTTCCGATGGACAATACTTTAAATAATGCATAAATTTATTTTGTTATTGAAATAGATGCATATTTTCAGCAAAAAACGAACTTTTTAAGTTGTAGACTCCATATTTTAGTATTAAATCAAAATTTTTTTCCCAAAACAGTTTTAAATATATTCCATAATAGTTTAAAATTAATACTTTTTTGTCATTGTTCTATATAAATACTTTTTCGCATTAAAATTGAACTAAAATTTTTACAAAAAAAAAAAGAGACATAATATTAGTGAAAAATTTATTATTAATAACAAAAAACTTCATCGAATTTGAGCCGAGAACAGCATTCATTGACTATAAGTATTTTCAATCATACGTTAAACAAGGCATACGTACGCTTATGAATTATTCATAAAATGTAAGAACTTTTCTTAAAATCTAAGAACAAAATTCGTAGATTTTTTTTATGAATTATTTTTAAAACGTAAGGACTTGTTCATAAAATCTTAAAACGAAATTCATAAATTTTTTTTCTTCAAAATAAAAAAATTCGATTAAGCTTTTAAAATACAAATTTTGCACAAACACGTCAGAGGAGTCTGTAGCGTATGCGATAAGGAGTTAGTAATACATGTGGGGGTTCTAGAGGGTTAAAATTGTCTACAAAAATATCCCTCGTAATATCCTGCATAAGTTTACTGAACACATGATACACCAAAAATGTAAGAATCATAAAGTTAAATTCATCGATTTAACATAAGAATGCGTTATTTTTGTTTTTTCAAGTACAGTGGATTAAAAAACTTCAAAAATCGATTAAAAAAAAATCTGACGCGCTGGAGAAAAACGACGAGACACGGGTATTTTTTTTAACGCCTACTTGAAGAATTTTTCAGATTTTCTCATGTATTTTACAAAAAGTTTCAAATTGTCAAACAGTTTATTACAAAAAAAAACGGAAAAATAGGCAAAAACGCATTTTGGTAATTTATCAATTGTATACAACTTTTGCATTTTTCTATCGATTTTCTTAAATAGTATTTTATTTGCTTCACAAATATACAGACTATGATATAAAAAACAAAATAATTTTTTAAATTTTTTTTTTTTTTTTTCTTATATAAATGTACAGTGATTTTGACTTTTTCTTCATTTATCAATTTATTTCGCCAAAACTTACAAACCAGCCAAAAAGTAATGTGAATATTATTCGTACCTTTAACATAACATATAGTACGTTTAAACACAAACATTGGTTCTTAAGATATTTGTATTTAAGTGGATCTATCATTTTTTTTGGTCCAAAAACCGAAAATGACCGATATCTCAAAAACGACACGAAATAAAAAAAAAGAAAAGCAATTTTCGGAATCAGCAGCCAATTTGGCATTTACTGAGAAAAAAATGTTTAATCATTTGTAAACTGGTGTAATCGGACGTAAAATAGCTAATCTGTAAAATCAAATAAAAAAGTTAGTTATTTAGGGGTAGAAAAAAAAATTATTGGCTATCTCAAATTTAGTATAAAACTTAAGAAAAATTATTCATGATATAAGAACTTATATGGGCCATTTTAAGCAAAACAAATGCGAAATCTATATGCATGTGTTAGTTGCAAATAATGATATTATTAATTTATTTTTCAAATTATTTGCGCTGTTTATTCTCGTTCGGGGTGGTTTGAACCCGCAAAACCTTCCCCTAGCTACGTCTTTAGTGAATGAGACCCACAAGACTTGATTGCATTTAATTGCACTAATATTCACTTAATAAAGGGAATCTGCGAAAACAGAGAAAATCGCCAATTGGTTCATGTGTCGAAAAGTTTCGGAAAACCTGATGTACATATATATTTCTTTTGTTTTGCTTGTTCTTCTTTGTGGGTGGCACAGCGCAGATGGTGACAACTTTTTATCATTGTACTTGTGGTTGTTGTTATTTTGTTTTGTTTTATTTTGTGCTTTTCATTTATTGAGTGATGCCCTTTCTTTTTAATTCAAACGTGGAATTGAAGCTGAATTGTGCTAAATGACACAACAACAACAAAAGCAAAAAAAAAAAAAACAATAACAACTAACAATTCCATCAAAATGTTGCCGCCTTAACCAACTTTGCTTGTTGCGTGGCCAGAAGTACTAGAGATATCGTGATAGAGATAAGTTTTTTTTTTCTTTTGTAGTTGAAGTTAATGTTGGAGATAGTCGGAAATCCTTTAAGTTTAAAATTAAATAACTTTGCTTTCATGCGGATCACACGTGTATATAGGAGTAGATTTTTTTTTTATTTTTTTATCCTTTGGAAGTTAACAGAGGCTAAAGGTTGATGAATTGCTTTGAAACCCAACCATTGTTGATGACATACGTTGTCAAATAAGATTGCGGTTAGTACATACATAGTTTCAATAAAGTCAATAGGACAAGCACCTACTTTATAATTTCAGGCCATAGAAATCTATACATTGCTATAGTTTGATGAAGTTCATACGTGTAGATCTCGAAAATGCAAATTTTAAACTTTAAAAGTAATGATGGCTCAATCAATGAGCGCATCTATAAGGCTGTGTATATGTATTTATCACACGAAGTTCTCCCGGTTCAAATCTCACCCAATGCTAAACACAAGAAAAAATAATTTTTTTTGTATTTTTATTTTTTTTATTTTGATAGTTTCTCTTTTTTTTAATATAAATTGTTTCAAAAAAAATTATATCCCTATTTCATAATTTTTAATAAACATGTAAAATGAAGATTAAAAAAAGTTCAGTAATTTTTGACCGATTTTAACTACAAAAACTACAAAACATTTCTTTCCGTGGATCTAAAATAAACTTTAAAAAATAAAAAAAAATAAAAGTCACCTTATACTCCGATTTCAAAAAATTTATATTTTCTTAAACTTTAATTTAAAGAATTTCAGAGTTTAAAGCTTGACTTTGTTTAAAAAAAAATTAAAACATTTATTTAAACGTCTACTTTAAACATTAAATAAAATTTCTTTAAACAAAGAGTCTACAGCTTAAGACATGATTTTTACCCTTTTAAATAAAACGTTTTCGTATTCCCAAAATTCACAAACGTGTTTTGCCAATTCTTTTAGTAAAATTATATCCTTAAAAAATAAAGAAAAATGTTTGCTCATTAAATCAAAATGTATGGAAAAATGTGTTAAGCATAATATTACAGAAGATGGAAAAGTTTTACGAGCAAAACCTGAAAACTAAAAATGTTAATATCCATCTATTAATTTTTATATTTACTTCTTGACAGTGCACGTAAAATCTTCAGAATGTTTCTTTCCAAAACTGACGCTTCTTTTTTGCAAAGTAACACTTTATCCAATCTTCTTATCATCAACTCAGATAGTTTTTATCATTTCGTTTATTGTCTATCCTTGATGTACACAAATGTAATATAACGTATGTTACTGTCTTGACCTTCAAACTATTTAAACTACTTATGTACTTTCGTAATACTTTCTTCTCTTGGACACTTCCTAACATCAATATTTGAACTCTTGCGCAAAGTCCAAAAAAGTTTCGCGACTTAAGCAATATATATAAAAACAACAACAAACATTTATGATTTGTGAATAAAACAACCCAATGCCAGATAATCACATTGTGACGAAAAATAGTACACACATTTGTAGATATGTTTTTATGTATTGAAGAAATAAAAGTGTGTTGCATTAGATGCGATGTGAGTACGTATGTGATAGGTGCCTCACTTAGTTGTTGAATTTTCAACTTTTAGCAAATGAAATTGTGGGAAAATTACACTGCTTCATTCACGATGAGTGGTACTGATTGAAATATAACCACAAATATATTTAGGATATTAAGATTCTTGATTCGACATCAAAAAGTTTAGAACATCATAAACATTTTGCGAAGATTAAGTTCTCCTCTTATTTTAAGACATGAACACAAATACGTATGTATGTTTATCGCAAATCAAAAACTCATAAACGCACATCAATAACAAAATATTTTGAAAGAAACTTTTGCAATTTCCTTCCAGTGCTACGCAACACGTTTATTTCTCCACCTTCATTTTCTTCATATTGCTTTCTTCCTAAGGTGCATCTTTAATCCCCAGCTGTCATTCAAGCGTTTGACTGCTGATTATGCCGTTTTTATTTAAATCAACGTCTAATTAATTTGGCAAAATAGGAAACTGCATTCAACAACTTGCAAAACTTTGCAGCTGTAGAAAGTTTTTAGAAGAATGCTTAATATTAAATGGGACAAACAGCCAGAGACAGACAGATAGATCTTGATGTTGCAGTTGAGAATGTTTCCATTGTATGTACATATTTATGTTTTTCCTATAAAAAAGTTTCATAGCGAAGTAATTTCAGACTAAACCTCATTTACTTATTTTGACCCCAAGCTCCCTCTTCGAATAACAGATTGGTATTTCTGAATTTTTTTATATTAATGCGGAGATTAAGTTCTGGGAGATATGTAAGTTACTCAGTATTTAGTACATAGAATGCGTAAATATACCATAATTTAACAAAATTAGCCGACTTGAATTAAAAGATTTTATTACAAGTACTTGTCCTTGGCTGAGATGGTGCTAATATAATCTTTTAGAATAATTCTGTCCGATTCTTAGGTCACCAAGTGTAAGTGACTAGAAATTGAGGCGTTGCGTGCATTAACGCCCTAAGTCGACTTAGGGCGTTTTTGCGCCCATCGCTTTTTTGAAAAGCGTGGGTCCTCAAATATATGTGTACTTAATTTCAACTTCCAATTACGATCACAGAATGTGGTAGAGCAATATATATATACTGTTTAAAGAGTTGCGTGCAAGAAGGGCGTAGTGCGACTTGGGGCGTGTTTGCATAAATCAGTTCGCGGTAGGAAAAACGGGTTTAACTCAAAACCAAGGTGCCGAACGAAAAAATTTTTTATTTTTGTATGCTTAGAATTGTCCAAAGAGTACATGTGATTTTTTCTAGATTTTTTTTTTGTTTTTTTAGACAAATTTTGAAAAATAATAAAATGTTCGAAAAAATTCTGATAAAATTCACACTTATTTTTTGGACGATTCTAAGCATTTTCTGCCTTATATACTTTTTTCGTAAGCCATATGTGTATACATAGAAGTAACCGTTTAGAAGATATTCAGAAAAAACCTTTAAATAGCAAAAAAACCGGTTTTTATTGAATAACTTCTAAACGGTTACTCTAATGTGTACACATATGGCTTATTTTTTGTAGATCTTGTGATTCTCTACAAAATTGGTGCCAACGCTTTTTATCGTATGACTTACCATTTCAGAGATATCCTTCAAAAACCAGTATTTTCGAGACCTTAACGGTTTTTGAAGAATATCTTTTAGACCATGAGTGGTTCCAAAAAAAATTCAATACGGTGTTTACAGAATCCAATTATCTTTTGAACGGTTTTTTAATTTTTTTTGTACGACTTCTCGTTAAAGAGTATTCGCAATTTTAAAAGTAAAATATTTTAATATGAACTTATACGTAGCATTTACATATAAAAACTGTGCACAACTTTTTAAATTGAGTTATCTCCGAAACTATAAGCTACACAAAAACATTTTTTACATCTTTAAATAGGAAATTTCCTATGTTACAAAATTGTGTTGTAAATGTTTGCGTTAGCGATACGGTTGCCAGACGTACTGTTTTAAACAGCACATGTACTGTTTTTTGAAAAAAAAAAAACTGTTTTATGATTTTGACCCAAAACAGTACCCAAAAGTACTGTTTTACTATGCAGCCATTAAAATTAAAGCTTATTTTCTTTCTGGAGATTGCCCGGCATTTTTGAAACAATTTTTCGAACTTGAGACAGCTGAAGCATATTTGGGCTTTATTCATAATGTAGGAACTTCTTTGATATGCTCCATAAAAAAATTAGAGGAGAAAGGTTTGGTGGTCGTCAATATCTTTCAAATAGTTAAACAATTGCACGATAGATTTATACAGCAAAAGAGCGAAGGGTTTTACGGTTACTTAGCTGAAGCTACTTGTAAAGGTTGCGATGATACCCAGCAAGTTTCTTTATTTAAAAAAAGAGCTGACGCTGTCCTCTCTTCTATTATAACTTACATTGAAAAAAATTTTGATTTAAGAAATAATAGATTTGAGAAACTAAGTGTCTTCAATTTAAATTCCAATATTGCATTCCACGACTTCACAGTAGTCATAGAACCCTTTCTTATAAAAAACATTGATATGGATTTACTTTTTGATGAGTTCATTCACTTGAAAACTTTTTCTGAAACTGTGCAAAAAGAAAAGCCAGTTGAGGAAAAATGGAAAGACTTTTTAAATAGTGGTTTATTTCCAAATTTTAAAAAGTATACAATTTTATTTTTTCTATACCTCATTCAAATGCTGCATCTGAAAGAATATTCAGTTTAATGTTTTCATATTGGAGAAAGCAACGAAATAGGCTTTTATTGAAAAATTTTGGAAAGTGAACTGATTATAAAAACTAATTACAGATATAACTGTATTGAATTTAATAATTTTTTGAAAACCGTGGAGGGAACAAGAGGAATTGTAAATTTAATACAAAAAAGTGATAAATACTTTTAAGTTTTTGTGAGATACCTTTTATAAGATTTTCTCTTTTTTTTTTTTTTTTGTTTTAATTAAAAGAAAACATTTATAAAGTTATGAAGTTAGTTTATTGACTGTTTTTTATTGCTTGTATAGTACTAATGAAAGTACCAACGCGCTTTTTAATTGTAGCTAGCGTAGCATGTCTCAAAACCAGAGTGTGTTACCAACTAACAATTTGGCAATTTTTCACAACAGACGGCGCTAGTGAGCCTTATGAGTTATGCATAATGGCGATCCTGCTCAGAGAGTTTACTCGTGGCCTATAGCACAATCGCTTAAGCACCGCGTTCTCTTTCATTAGAAAACCGGAGTCACGGGTTCGAGTACGGTTTCTGGCAAGATTTAACTAAAACTGATCTGATGAGGCTATATACATGTTTATATATGAAAATATATAAATATGTATGTGGAAGTAGCCGAAACATATGTAATCAATTTCCATGTTAACACTTGCTTTCGTCTGTTGTTGAAAAATTGCAAAAATGACTGTTTAATTAGTTCAATAGAAAACATTTATATTTAGAAGTGCTTTAACCACATTTTGGGAGCACATATGGACAAAAATTAATAGCACATAAGAAAACAATTTTACCTTTTAATGTACCAACCTTTTGCAAAAATGCAAGAACTTTTGTTATGTTCTCATAGTTTTAAGTGTTTTTATATTGTTTCTACATTGTTTTTCTTTAAATGTTCTATAAAAGAGTTATGAATTTAATAAAAAAAGTGTACTGTTTTTTTTGGAATTGTACTGTTTTTTTTTTCATGATGTACTGTTTTCTCCTATTTCAAATCTGGTCACCCTAGTTAGCGAGATATTTGCAAAAAACTGATTTTAGCGACCTTTGAGCCTGAATAACTTTTTATGCGCACAGTGGACTTCAATGGACTTTTTACACATTATTCATTATGCTTTAATAAAGACAATTCCGGTGAAAAAAATTCACTTAGAATTTTTTCGTAGAAATATTCCTATTTTCCTGGGCTATAAAAAAAGACAAGAATTCGAAAATTTTTTTTGATTTCAATATTCTATAAATTCATTAAAATCCATTGCGCCGCTTTTGTGTAATATTGAATCAAAATATTCAATTCTTTAAAAGTGGGTATGACACTCTTGCCATCCCATCCACTTTTCGCTATTTATAATCTGCACTTGTCTACCGAACTTAACCACCGTTTGCGAAATATTGCCAAATAAATTCTAATTTTAAAGCATTTGCTACGCCTTTCTATGACTATCTACAGGGTTAGAATTGATCCCAGTCTTAATATTATACTAATATAGAACATTGTACCAAATTTCGTTAAAGTCTCTATAACCGTTCGCAAAAAAATATTTACCAAGTGCAAAACTTAGATGCAAACGTATGCGTGCATTTTATAAAATTAAGATTTTATAGAAATATACAAAAACGCACATTTATAAATAATTGGGGTGAAAGTATATTTCATTCCCCTCATTTAAAAAAAAAAAATCATTAAAATCGGAACAGTTTTACCGGTTTCCCAAGCAAAATGCTAACGTTACACCAGTGATAGTCAAATGGATTTATGCAAAAACGCCCTATAATTTAAATTTTTCCTTCGATAATTCTGTCAATATACGTTAGTATTATGTGTTAGCGGTAATTATTTACTCATTTTATTAGTTTTAATTGAATAAATTTGTTTTTCAAGGTTTAAATGATGGTTTGTTCTTTTTTTCAGCATTTAGAAACTTTAAATTGAATTATCTCGAAATGCCATTTTTCGACTTGGGGCGTTAATGCACGCAACGCCTCAATTGTTATTTAAACGAATAATTTTTATGGCCTTTGACAAAAACCATGTTTTTGAACTATGTTTCTAGCATAGTGCATATCCGAGAAAAAAACAAGATATAGGTCAAAGTGAGTTTTGAACAAAAAAAGCACTATTTTAAAATTCAAAACCAGATTTTATGTTTTAGAACAATATTTTCTTGTTACATCATTTCAAAAAGTATTTTTTCAACATTTAGGTTAGGATATCTTAAAATTCAGACGTGATGGAGCAATTCTGTGAATGGATGCAAATTCAACATCATAAAGTACATCTAAAATGATAAGTCTTGCAAACTTTTTTTTTTTTTTTACGCAAAAATTTAATTTCTTAGTAAAAAGCTTTAAAAAAATATCGGCTAAAATTCAATATTTCCTGAAGGACATTAGCCAGGACTTTTCGGTTCACGTTTTTTTACTCTAAAGACATGCACCCAACTTTCTGCATACTCATTTTTTTTTTTTTTTTAATTTTTTAAAATTTAGACCCATTGGAGCCCGCTGTTTAGGGTCATAAAACGAGAACGGAATCAACCTTGTATTTAACGGAATTTTATCGTGCATGAATTATTTAAAACAACCTCACTTCTGGAATTTTTCTATAATTTAACAAAACTTTCACCATACATTTTTGTATGAAAAAGGTAATTTCAAAAGCGGCACGCTGTTGTGGAAGCCTTTGAATTTTTTTTTTTTTTTTTTTTTTTTTTTTTTTTTTGATTACTGGCCATTAAGCCTGTCATTTTGAGCGGTCCCTTCTTGAAAACGATAAATAACGGACACCCTAATGTACATACATCCATATATGTGTCGTTAAATATCAAAACTGCCTAAGTCCCTCTCAGATATACATATAGGCAAAATAAAATAAATTTCATTAAATTGCTTTTAATTTATTTTATTTTGCCTACATATCAGAGAGGGACTTAGGGTGTTTTGATATTAAACAACACATATGTAACTTTTTTTTACTTTTAAATTTTTGAAACTATTTCAGACTTCTGAGTATTTTGTTGGAGTATTTTTTTGATTAAATTCACTTCTAATTCAAATAATTACAACTCAAAATTAAAAATTCTTTACAAAAAAGTATTTTGCATTGTTTTTATATAAATTTGGCACGTTTCATCATTACCGTAAAAAAGAATTCTAGAGCATTTTTTGCATAAAGACGGGAACAAAAATATAAGCTACCACATGTGAAAACTTTAAATTATAAGTTTTTGCAATAAAACTAATGAAAAGAAAAACAATAACAACACGAGCAGCAGCAAGCAGCATATGTATGAGCTTAATAAAAGTTTTACGCGATACGCCATCCATCCATCCATCCACTCATGGCCTGAGTTCTGCCAAACTGATGCATCCAACATACGCCAAGTTCTTTTGGCAAAAAGAAAAAAATATAAAAAGGAAGCAACAACGGCCGCGAACGGAAGTAAAAAGAAACTGTTAAGATTGTTTTTTGTTTGCTTTCTTATTGTCTTTTTGTACTTTCACTTTACATGTGCACACACACACATACATGCATACAAACACAACTGCTGCACACACAGCTACAGAGCGGATATTGCATGCATAGGTTATTTATTTATTTATATTTTTTTCACACACAAACCGCTCACTCACCTACATACAAACAAATACACACACGCACATACAGACGCAAACACACATGCACATGAATACACAACATTTAATCAACGGAAATAAAAAAAATAAAACAACGCCCGCAACAGTTTTTTACTTTTGCGAAAGTTTAAGCGCCAAAATGTAGGCAGCGAAATGTATAAAATAAAAATAATATCAGTTATGCACTCTACCTAAGTTGTTGCTTTGTTTTCGCTCGCCCTCTTTCTCTCACTCGTTTTTAGTGCAAACATGTCTTTATTACATAAAGTACATTTCATTATACCCTACACCCATAGTATATTCACTTTGTCCTTCCGTTTGTATTGCAGAAAAGAGGCGTGGCAGCAAGGACGTAGCCAGTGGACAGGTTTTAGGGGTTCAACCCCCTTCCCCCAAACGAGAATAAAGAGTGAGGAGATCTCTCAGTTACTCTTTGATGCTAATAAGCACTACGTAAAATGTGGTCCATATCAGAGAATATTTGATGCATCCCAAACCATTTTAAAAACCGAAAAACGTTCCTGAATATGATTTCGATTTTTTTTATAGATTTTCAGCCGCTAAATTCAAATCTGTAATTTATTTCTCTACATGTAAGTTCTGTAATTTCAGTATCGTATCTTAATTTTGCACCTTAATGGGCAGTATCTTCAAAACTACAGAACTTACAGAGAAATAAATTACAAATTCGAATTAAGCGGCTAAAAATCTATATAAAAAGTTTAACAGTTTAAATTTTAAAACAAAAATTTATTCCATATTTAGAACCACTTTTTGGTTTTTAAAAGGATTTGTGATGAATCAAATATTCTATGAAATGGACCAAATTTCACATGGTGCTTGTTTATATCAAAGAGAACAATTTAATACTCTACGAGCGCAAATATGAAAATAATAATGAAAGTAAAATTACCCACTATAGAGTGTTAGCTGTCTGTCCGTTTGCCTTTTGCGTTGTAAGTATATGTCAAGTCTGTATATATATGTATATATTTTAGGGTGTTCGTTATTTGTCAAACTTTTCATATCTGTGCACTCTCAAGGTGAATTAGCGCGAAACGAAAAACCTGCCGAATGGTCGGTTACCTTTATTTTATGCCTTAACCCATATTGGCTTTGAGAGGCAGTTTTCTACCTCTGTCCTAAAATAAGAATTTTTATGAAACTGGAAATTATAAATTATTTTGACCTTTGACTCTTCGCGATTGACAATTTATTTATCTTATCTATCGTTTAAATTGCTGAAGAAACTTTCTACCTCTTTGGCTAATGTGGTATACTATTTGGATAGTTGGACATTTTTGGAATACGACGTAATTTATGTTATGCTGTTGTTTTGATTTTTTTTTTTTTCATAGTTAAAACAATTCATTTTTTTTTTTAAATTTTGGATCTAGCACAGCCTCTACTCTCCACAATAAAAGCTTTTTATACTAAGAACCCAATATGGTTATTTTTCAGTAGTGGAACATGAAAGTTCTCTTAAGATCTTATTAGATAGATTCCTTAGATCACAAAACATCGTTTAGCATATAAGTTAAGTGGGGTTCCCTGTTGCTATGGCCGGAGCTTTATCTTTGAAAATATGGACTTCATACACCAAAATTCTAATGTGAAAACTGGAATATTAACGTGCGCTTATGGAGCTCATTAGATTCGATTGACTATGGTACAACGTGTAAATAGCATATGTATCAATGAAACTTAATATTTTTTTCAAATGGAAAGCATACTATCCCAACCGTTACTTACTTGAAAACCCTTTCAGTTGAAAAAAAAAAAAAATTTCAACGGTATTTCCTTACGTGCGCCCAAATTAGTCTATGTTCTAAAGATCACAACAATTTTCAACCGAATCGGGTTTCAGGCCGAAATGAGTTAATATAATAACGGATACCCTTATGAGCTTGTACACACAAATGTATCTGAGTATGTATGTATGTGTAGTACGAGTGAAAACACAACAAACCTTCAGTGTCGTAAATAATAAATTTAATTTTTTTTTTTTTTTTGTCCATTTTGCCAGTATTTTTTTATGCGTTTCGTAGTTGTAACAATATTTGACAATTTAGCGCATTGGGACTCGTTCAGAATACGGATGAAATCGCAAATTGATTATCAGCGTTAAATAGTGTGATAAGAAATGAAATGAGAGTACTTATGCGACTCTATAAATTATTTCTATTTTTTAGCTTTAATGTGACAAAAAGCTGGAATGGTCGTACCTTAATTGGAGCGGTAGCGTAAGCGTTTTTTACCGTCTCTGTTTCAGCATGCTCCATAAAATTGAAGAAAAACATCTTAATTTTATTATTTTCGTATATAAACAGAGACCTTAACATTTTATTAAAAATAAAGATGGGCAAACTTAAACTCAGGTCAAAGATTAAAATATTTTTATTGCAGATACACGAATTTAAATTTCAATTAAAAAAAAAATAAACGATTCGCAGTAGGATACGAACCTACGACCGTCCACATGATAGATAGAAACATGCTATTTTTACTTACAAAATCGTAGATCTCTACACTATTGACCACTGTGATGTAGAGGTATAATATTTGTACAATATTATATTAAGAAAATTTTAAGCCAGAAATGACTCTAGAAACAAAATTTTATATTTGAATCTTGAAAAAATAATTTTTTTGTGTGCTTCCTTACAAAAATCATTTTGTATTCAATTTCAATTTAATTCAAAAAATAAAAGAAATACATGAAAAGATAAGGTATACAATAAAAAAAAAGATAAAAATTAAGTAATATATAAATGTAAAAAAAACTTCCCTGCGGCGGAAGTCGAACCCGGGGACACTGCAAACTTGCGTAACGTGTATGTAAAACAACTCACACGATATTCGAAGATTAGCGTATTTAGATTTGTATGGACAAAATATTTTTTCAAGGTGCATACCTTGATATTTTATTCTTTTATCTTCAATTTTACTATGCGTTTTTTGGCTCAGTGTAGCTACTATTAACGTCAGTGGACTTGAAAAGAAATATTGAAAAGGCAATGGTTTTTCAATAATGTTTGGTTCTGCATTTTTTTAGATTTAATTCAAAAATTCATTGCCCAGCTAATAAGTAGTATGACACCACAATTTCTCATAAAAAGAATTTTAAATTGTAGTTTAGTATGAATGTGTTTTGTTTGAAAGTAGAAAAAGTCTATAAAGAGGTAAACGTAATGTCAGAACATGAATTGGCTGACATTTTAGGATTTATTTTCACGATTGTGAAATGTGACGGTTGTGTAGATGTGACGGCATTAAAATGAAAAATGATTTCGGTCAAATAACCTTCTTCCATCTAGATTAAACATTCTGACCACTGTGCGTCGGTTCGTTTTGATGAACTTGACTTTTTTGCTTGGCTTGGCATGTTTTTAACACTTTTTTCCATTTTTTTTATAGATGAGTTTTGCGAAGAGTATCCGCACAATTTAATGCCAACTCCTGGTTACTGGATTGAGTGCTCACGTCAAAAAATCTCTTTGAATAATCCGCATACTATGTGGGATGAAAGTGATTCCGAACATGAAGACGTAAGAGCTGGTAGCTCTTCTGATGCATATTTGGAACGAGAATGCAGTGATCTCTACGAAGATGATGAGGACTCGGAGGCAACGCCCAGGTGTGTAATGTTTATTCATTAAAACAAACACTCCCCAACAGATTTATAAATATCTTGGTTTAAACTTCATAGCTGTGTTAAAGAATTATAGTTTTTTCATTGAGTTTAATTTTGAACCGCATTTGAACCTTTGAAATCTAAGTAAAGTTATCAAATTAATTATGATAAATCTTATACCTTAGCTATAAAAACAAACAAAAAGAAAAAAAATTAGAGTTGAAATAGATTATCCACCAATTACACTGGTCTACACGATTTTCGACTGGAGCAACCAAATAAAGTTCCTAAAGTTATTTGGTGCGCTGAATTCGAATCTGCAATCGGTTTTTCTCTATCAGGTCAGGTTTTTGAGATAATCGACCTTTTCGATTTTTCAGGTTATAGCTCCATTTTTTCGAACATATTTTGAGTAACCCAATTTCCATCGAATATGTTTTTACACTATTATAGAGAAAAATTCTTAAACTTTCAACAAGTGTACCAATATCTAAGATCCGATTCAAATTGGCTGAGTTATAGCAGCGAAAACTTCATTTTTATAGTAGTTTTTTACACTTTTTGGTGTTTAAGCCAAATTAAACACGGTTTTTTTGCCAGTAGCTTATACAAATATATATTTTTTATATTTTAGTTCAATAGTGTATTTAATTGCAAATATTTTAAGTTAAATTTTAGCAAAATCGGATAATTTTTTAAAAAGTTATTAAGGTTTTAGTGAAATAAGATATTGATAGAAATACTGAATTTTTTCAACAAAAATTTAAAAATAATTTGTATTTTCTATGAAAATCAAAATGGTCTTATTTCACTAAAACCTTAATAACTTTTTAAAAAATTATCCGATTTTGCTAAAATTGAACTTCAAATATTTGCAATTAAATACACTATTGAACTAAAATATAAAAAATATATATTTGTATAAGCTACTGGCAAAAAAACCGTGTTTAATTTGGCTTAAACACCAAAGTGTAAAAAACTACTATAAAAATTTACTTTTCATTGCTATAACTCAGCCAATTTGAATCGGATCTTAGATACTGTTACATTTGTTGGAAGTTTGAGAATTTTTCTCTATAATAGTGTAAAAACATATTCGATGGAAATGGGGTTTCTCAAAATATGTTCGAAAAAATGGAGCTATAACCTCAAAATCGAAAAGGTCGATTATCTCAGAAACCTGACCTGATAGAGAAAAACCGATTGCAGATTCCAATTCAGCGCACCCAAATTACTTAAGAAACATCATCCTCTACTCCAGTCGAAATTTTTTTCGAAATTTGTCGACCAGTGTTATTTTTAATGTGGGCCTTTTATGGCCCCAATTCATTGTTGAACAATTTTATACGAATGTTTAAGTCCTAGGAAAAAGACAACCATCGAAGAACAATGGGATCAACAGGGAGCCTTCGAGCTGATATCTGTGGAGCAAGAGACATACGAAAAGTATTTCTACGGCACCGAACATTGGAACTACTTCACCAGTGACGAGGATTTGGGCCCAGTGATATTGTCGATCAAACAGGAAACACTAAATGGTCGCGATCAATTTCGTATTTTAGTACGGGCGGGTTCGTATACGGTGCACGGACTGATACCGGCGTCATGTGTTTTTGCTGATAGGTGAGTTGACAAAAAAAAACACAAAAATAATTTACCTAAATATAATATATCTTACAACCAGATATAATCGCGAAGAAGTAGTTAGATCTTTAGGTAAGGAAGTTAATTTAAATCCGCCATTAACATTAGGACAACTGCCTGATACACCCGAAGAGCTCTTAAAATTAGATCAAGTAAGTTGTTTTTATACTATATATTACTCACATTAAGCGATTCATTAAAATTATATAAATTTTCTGCCTAATTTGTATTTGAAATGTTCCATTAATATAATTTACATATTTTTAAATTTCAAGGTTTTTATAAAATCCGAGCTCAAAGTTGGTGTTATCTTTGTGAAAGAAGACCAATACACAGAGGAGCAAATCTTAGACAATAATGAAAATTCACTCCTCTTTGAGGAATTTCTGCAACTCCTTGGCGATAGGTGTAGATTACGCGGTTTCGATAAGTACAAAGGTGGCCTTGATACAGTTCATGATTTAACAGGTAATTGGAAAATTCGGATTTTTATTGTTCAATGCTGATAGTGGCACCAAAAATTGCAGGTCTTTATTCAGTATATACGAATTGGCGCAACATAGAGATCATGTTTCATGTCTCTACATTGCTGCCGTATGAGAAACACGACCCGCAAAAGTTGCAACGCAAGCGACACATCGGGAACGATATCGTGTGTGTGGTATTTCTGGAGGCAGACAATACACGGTTCAGTCCGGCATGCATTAAAAGCCATTTTTTGCATACTTTCATTTTGGTAAATTGACACATGGAATATTTGAGTTTCTTAAGAAAAAAATAAAACCTTCCTACTTAGGTCCGTGTCTCTGCAAGAATAAAACATAAACCCACAAGATACGAGGTGTCTGTGGTGACACGTGATGAAGTCGGTGCCTATAAGCCCTACCTCTGGGAACAATCAGTTTTCGAGAAAGGACCCATGTTTCGGTAAGTATTACTCCCTAACAAAAAACGTCTCGCCATTTTTGAAATAGTTAATGTAATTTTTTAAAATTAGCGAATGGCTTTTAACAAAAATTGTCAATGGTGAAAGAGCCTCATACTCAGCCCCGAAGTTTGCACGTATGCAAGAGCGTACACGTTCTCAAATGCTCGAGGATTTGGTAATGAATTTATCAAATCACGCGGAGACTGGACAAATTCCAAAACCATATCGCCGTGGCTCTTGGCGACCCATCGGTGAGGATGAATATTTCAGGTTGCATGTGACACAAGGCACAATATTGGCGACTACACCGCAAACACACGTGTGCTGTTTGCATTTGTGTGTTACGCATAGTATGTAGAAAAGTGTTTATGAACCACCACCACGCCCCGTATGCCCTGTATGACCATGCGCTCCCATCTACTAATTGTACAATGGCTTTGGAATGTTTTTAATAGTTTTAGGAAAGTGTTAGCACATTAAAGATTTTATTTTGGTTTCAGCTTAAAAGAATTCTGTAAAGTTTCAAAATTTTGTATAATTTCCAGATTAGCTCGAAATTCCGAACAAATTTCTTCTAATTAAAATCAAAAATGCACACCCCTGCGATTTAAGTTTTGTAACATTTATATGTATCTTGCACTTTTTCCCAACACGGTTAAATGTTATCCTGTTCCTTTTAACCATTTTACAATATAATCTTTTATTTTATTGTATTCGCTGAGTATCCTCTCTTCTACATTAAAAATCAAAATTTTTATATCGTCATTGAAATGCAAAAAGGCGTAACATCAATTTGAATTTTTTCAGAGGCGTTCCAAGAAAAGTCTTAAAATTCCAAATATTTTAGATTTTAAAGCCAGTTTTGCAAGTATTGGCTTAATTAAAATCGGAATTATGCAATAATTGAAAAAAAAAAATAATAAAATCTAAAATATTTGGAATTTTAAGATTTTTCTTGCAACGCCTCTGAAAAAATTCAAATTGATGTTACGCCTTTTTGCATTTCAGATGACGATATGTACATTGCCATAGATTTAACCAAAACGTATTCTTCAATTACGATAAAGATTACACTAAGAGCAGCGTGATATTTTACATTTCAAACATCTTTTAGAGGTCATATCCTCAGCAAATGTATAAGGCCTCTAGTCAAATAATGCCCAACAATTTTTGATGTAATTCGCTTGATTCAACAATTATTAATGTAATTCGCTTGATTCAAAAAGTATGCTTCATTTAATTTGGATATATCCGTAAACGTACATACGTTAGGTATATAAGGACTTATTTGTTTACTTCGCCTTCTCGATGTTGAAAATAGATGTACAGGGTGGCTGATTCGAACTGTTACCAACTTCAGATAGACTTATCTGAGAAATGGAACATGACAGCTGTCTAAAAATTGGCATGATGTTAGTTCATTCTATTGTCAACAAGTAACCAAAAGCATTTGCGCTTCAATTTATTGAAAATAAAAATTTTCGGAATGGAATTCAAACGTAATAGTGTGATTGCTCTTTATTTGGCTGGAAAATCGCAACCAGCAATTGTTCGTGAGCTGAAACATTTAAAAGTGAATAAAATGTTTGTGTATCGGACCATAACACGTTACAATGGTACCGGCAGCGTTGCCAAACGACATGGTGGTGGTCGGAAAATAACTGCAACATCACCAGAAATGGTTCGAAAAGTGAAGGCCAGAATTGAGCGAAATCCGAGACGCAGTGGCAGACAAATGGCTGCCGAGCTGAAAATATCGCGTGAACGAATGCAACACATATTGTCAAACAAGCTCGGACTAAAGGCCCTCAAGTTCCAAAAGGCGCATGATCTCACTCCTGCTCAAAAAAAAGTTAGGCTCGATAGAGCCAAGGAGTTGTTGCGCTTGCACGCCGCCGGAAATCTGTCACAAATTGTCTTCTCTGATGAGAAAAATTACTGTATCCAGCAATATGTAAACAAACAAAATGAACGGGTTTACTTGACAGAGAGGTCCTACGAAAATTTGAATGTTCGTTTGGCCACCAGGACGCAGGCACCACCGCATGTGATGGTTTGGGCTGCAGTGACTGCTGATGGGCGCTCACCACTCGTAGTAAACGCCCAGGTGTATCGTGAATCAGTGTTGGAGGGTGCTTTACTACCGTGGGCACGCAAACATTTCGGTCGCAAGCCATGGACATTCCAACAAGACTCGGCACCGTCACACAAAGCTCGTGTGAATCAAGAATGGTTAGAAAAAAACGTTCCTAGCTTCATTTCTGCTCAACAATGGCTCTCAAATTCGCCTGATGCGAGTCCGCCGGATTTCTCAATCTAGGGACAGGAAGGTCTTGACTAAAAAATACCATAGCGTTGATGCGCTAAAAGTGGCCCTTCAACGAGAATGGCGCAAACTTCCACAAAATCAAATTCGTGCAGCATGCGACTCGTTCTTCGACCGTCTACGGGCCATAGTTAAGGCCAAAGGTGGCCATATCAAAAATCTCAAGTAGATTCTTAAAATTTGAACATTTCCCAACAATTATAGCGTTTGATCAATAAAATCTGTGCATGGAAACTAAAAATATAGTCTTTTGAATTGGTAATACTTCGAATCAGCCACCCTGTAGATCCCAGTGCAAAAATAATAAAGTCAATTTGGTTTGTCATATGAAAAGGGTTGTTCGATTCGTATGCGAAATTTTAGTTTTAGTTTATTAGAAAAATCATATAGATTAATATTAACATGGCAATGCAATTCCATTGCAACTCTAAATGAGAAAAATTTACAGGGAAATTTATATAGAAAACGAGACATAAAAATGAATGGAATGTGCTTAGACCTTCAAAGCTAACAACTTTAATGAACTTAAGAATTATTTTAAAGGATAAATTCTTTGAACATTATTCAGTGCATTTTCAATTGAAAAACACTCCAGCGGTAAAATTTGAGCTAAGATATTAATTATGTTGTTGTACATTACTTTATTCCAATGCACGAATTAGTATGCTAGACTTTTAACCAGTTTTAAGCCAAACCAGACTTTTCTTAGAAGGTTGAATACTTAGTATATCGGTGTGCAAATATTCAATTCAATTCAATTTTCTTTATTTAAGATTAATTAAGTTTATAACAATTGGTATATTTTATAAAGATATACAAGCATGGCAAAAATAATAATGCCGTCTGCCGGATTTAATTATACATTTTATACAAATTGAGAGAATAAATACATCGAAGCAAAAACTTATTGAAAATTTAAGTTAAATTTTAAAAAAAGTTAAAATTAAGTATAAATTTAACTGTGGTTAATAAACTATGAATAAAAAAATTGGCAAAAAACTAAAAAGCAGTATATGTTCATATCTGTGCAACAATACGTATAACAACTATCTGGTCAAAACTATTACAGTGCGAGCACGGGGGCTTTTACTTTAGCTAAAAGAAATACAAAAATTTTATAACTTTTATTTTCATTAAAAGAGAAAAACCAGAATGATCATCCAAAAAATAAATAAGAGCTTTTACTTTAGCTAAAAGAAGTACTAAGATTTGGGCTTTTAGTTAAGTCAAAACAAAATTATTTATTGCAAAAATTAAAGAAGGGCTTTTACTTTAGCTAAAAGAAGTACAAAGTTTTGGGCTTTTAGTTTAGCTAAAACAAAAATTTTTTATTGCAAGTGGGCAGTTAATCATTATACATATTTCGATAACTAAGAGCATGATCGACAAACCTTGCAAGTGGTCCCCAGCCAAAGTCTCCATTTAGCAGACTAAAGCAATCCTCAGAAGACAGAAAACTACGGCCAAAGTACAACCTACGAATTTCTTGCAATAATGGACATAACCCAAGAAAATGTAAAACATCTTCTTTTTGATTAAGATTGCAAAGGGTGCAATTAGGGTTGATATCATCTCTATGAGGCCTATAGTTAATATTAAGCAGTTCTGTGCGGGTCTTAAAAATTGTGGCCATTTCGGTAACATTGAATTTTTCATTGAAGTAGCTATTTGGGGCTAAAAAATAGTTTAATTGCCTATATGTTAGTCTTGTTTGTGAGGATCTTGCTCTATGAAGGCATTGGTTATACAAGTGATCATCAACCGCAGATATACAATCATAAAAAATGTTTTTCCACTCATCTACATTTTCGATCGTGAGTATCATACTGATGTTGTGGGAGCGAGCTATATTGTACCATTCGTTAAATGGAGAATGACCGTAAGCGAGACAAGAATTGAGAATTTTTTTTTGGAGACTGTTACCCGATCTTTGCATTACCTTACAGATATAATCTGCATTAGCTTTAAGGTTTGTTATATAAATAAAGGGAAGACCCGATTCAACATGAATGGCGTAGTTTGGAGTGTTAACTGGTAGCTTAAAAATTCGTTTAAAGAAGTACCGTTGAATACCTTCAATATCTTCTAAGTATTGATTGCCGTAAGCTTCATTTGCATAGCAAAAACAGCTTTTAATTGTGGCGTTAAATACCCTAAACTTTGAGTTAGGGTCAACAAATTTGTTTGTAAAGAATTTTGCCCATATAGTGTTGATTGCCGTTTTGGCTTTGCTGACTCGTTCTTTAATATGAGGGCGAATATTTAAGTTATAGGTGAGCAGGAACCCCAGATATTTAAACTCATTTACTACTTCTATGTTACTGTTATCAAGTTTCCAGCTTCCTTCGCTTCTGCTGATAATGTTTTGTGCCCTGAATACCATTATTTTAGACTTTGCTACATTAATCTGTAAGTCCCATTTTTCACAAAAAAGCATAAGTTTATTAATTTGTAGTTGTAGTGTTGACGGGCTTTCAGCGAAAATAACTAGATCGTCCGCATATAGCAAAACCTTCACCTCAGTACCCCCGTAACTTATGCCCCCTGGTAAACTATCGCCAACATCATCGATGTAAAGGGAGAACATGACTGGACTAAGAACACATCCTTGCGGGACGCCAGCTTCCGTATTGAATGTATTGGATTTACTGTTGTTGCTTCGAACAAATGCCGATGTATTTTGAATGAGTTTTTGATACACTCGAATAAACTTCGTTGAAAGCCCCAAAACAGATAGTTTAAAAAGAAGTGATTTCCTGTTCACGGTGTCAAATGCTGCCTTGAAATCGACGAAAAAAGCGTAAAGTTTCTTTTTATTTTTAATAAACCGTGATGCTATAGTTTTTATAACGAAGATCTGATCAATGGTTGAGAGGTTGGACCGAAAACCAGCCTGAAAAGGACTTATAACGTTATTGAAGTCAAGCCAGTTTACCAATCTGTTATACAATATTTGAGTGAACACCTTCCTTAGGGAGTTCAGAACGGATATTCCGCGGTAGTTTTCCGGAAGGGTGTGGTCCCCTTTTTTAAAAATGGCAGATATACTGGAAGCTAAAAAGTTTGAGGGAATTACCTCGTCTATAAAAATTTTATTAATCAGCTTTAAAAGATAGTCCAATAACTCAGGCGTAAAATTTTGAAAAGGTGTGTATGTAAACATAATGTATTCATGTTATCACCAAGACATACACTCATACTTGCTTACGGAATGAAATAAAGTACTTTATCGTGTTAGAAACTTTAAATTGGTTATAACTCCTTTGGTAAAAATAAACAATTAATAACACAGGGCTACAGCGAATTTGCAATTTGCATCAGACCAAGCAGATATTGTAGGTCTGGTCGAGTACTTAACATGACTATACTTAAAACTTTTAATACACTCTTAAAAAAACATTTTTGGTTGACTTTTCTTAGCGAATTTTTGATTTTTTTTACGGGTTTGGAAAGAGAAAATTGCATGCACTTTATGAATAAATAAAAATTTATACCCCACCTTTCAAATAAAACAAATTTTAATTTTCCCCTAAAATATCTCCACATATTTTCATCGAACTTAAACTAAAGAATATATTTTTAGAATAGACATACATTTCAAATCAGTCAAAAAATAACTGAGCTATAAATTTATAAGTGCACAAAGTCAACCGAAAACAGTTTTTTAAGTGTACTCGACGAGACCTTAAATATCTACTAGGTCTCTTAAAAAGTTTATGAAATTTCGAGGTTTTGGATTTTTCTAGTTTTTTTTCTTAGAAAAAAGTTTCAAGTAATGCAAAATCGTAAAAACGCATTAAAGTTTTCCAATTCAAATCAAAGCCTCTAAATTGTTTTTTTTTTTTAAGTATTTCATAAAAAATCTTATTAAGTACTTCCATCATGTCAACACCCTGTAAATTATAAGTTATTTTAGGGTTCACTTTTATGCAGTGATTTCTTGCGTATAATCACAATGATTTGTTACACGAGATTTGCGTGTTGAAATTCCATCAATCATTGTCCTTGCAGTATCCTGAAGTGTTACATTTGTACTTGAAGATAATGAAAATTGGTGCCGCTGCGATTTCTGTTGCTACTGCTTGTGAAGATGATGCTGCTGATGTTTTTGTAGAGATTCTAGTCAGATTTTGCCTGAATTACTGGCACGTATTTTTCTTTTTCTTTATTTTATTTGTATGTGCGCGAGTAAGAGCGTTTGTATGTGTGAGCAAAGCACTCAAGATGATATCACTTATAATATCGTAGCTATAAATAATGTGACAGCGTACAGATGTTTTTTTATACTGGACAAATTTGCTAGCAGAAGATGTAAGAATACGTATGTCTGTTCAAAAGTAATGAAATCTTAGAAAAAATCCTATAATTTAAGAGCATCAGCAAAATTTAAATTAAAATTAAAGAGAAATTGCGCCTGGTAATCAAAAAGCAAATGACATTTCATTTAGATTTATTAATATGACTTCTAAGGCCTATTGGCCCTCCTGAATAATTATGTATAATACTTTACGTATATACTGGAGACAGAAACCAGATAATGATACCACAATACACAAAAATACTAGATGTGTGTCACCAAGAACTATACTACAGGCTTACCATACCAAGCATAACAAGAAATGTCCACACCATCACGCGTTTCTCTGAAATTTGGTACATGAATTCGGTCCATGACAAAGCCGATAAAAATTATAGAAAAGAAAGATGTCGGTCTCCAGTACTTTAAATTTTTGTAATGACGCGTCAAGTGAAATCCAATTTAAAATTGTGGAAATTGTTTCTGAAAGTTAAAAGTACCAGGTTCCCACTTCAATCGCTTTGCAGCAACGTGTTAAAATTAAGATATCAAAATGAACTTTCGCAGAAAATATTTATGTAAGTGGGCGAGGTTCTTTAAGTTCAAGCATATGTGATAGGAAACCAGTTTTTTATTAAAATTTGGAATCAAAATTTACTCTTATGTACTCGCACACAAACACTGGCATATACACAAACTCCTACACAAATAGACTCATAGTCACGAAACGCCATTTAACAATGACGACACGTTCAATGGGTTCATCCTTTGTAATCCTTTTCCGATAACAAACCAAAAATTTTAGTCTCGAACCTCGTTATCTGTGTAACATTGCATGCGAGTGAGCATGTATTGTGTGCATAATTGGAATGTACAAGTATGCGTGTGTATCATTGTGGGTAGAATTACTTCGCCTCGTGGTTATTCCATTACTGTTGTTGTTGCTGATGTTGTTGTTGTTATTCATGTGGCATTATTCAACATGATCGATAAGGATTTCGGAATTTCAAAGGATATTAGACGGCATTGCGTAGAGAAGCTTCGAAAAAACAAAAGAATTAGGTACATAGTACTAAAAGGTACAGAGGCTCACAAAAGTATTCGGAATTTGAAAATTTTTTAAAAACTCGTAAAATTTTTTAATTACGAATTAATTTTTTTTAAATCACTCTTAATAATTATAACGCGGTAAATATCTAGTTTTATTTATTAAAAGAAGCTTTCCTAAAATGTAACTTAAAAATGTAAAAAGAGCTTATAAGCGGTTGGCCTTACTTATAAATGGTTTGAAACGTTGAGTTCTTTCATTATAACAAGCATTTCTGAGTGTCCTGCGATTAGTTTCATCACTTATCTTTGCTCCATTATATTAAATGAGGCTTTTATTAATGTCCACTGCTAAAGTACGTGGTCGAATTTTAGTTTTTCGTATGATACCGACCTTTATTGAATGCCTAGTTTCGATAACCTACCAAAGCGTTGTGAATTATGGAACTGTTTTCTTTCTTTAATGCTGCGGATAGTCTAAATACTTCTTCCAACGCCGCTTGCAATCTCCTAAAGGGATTTTCCATCCTCACGCTTTCTAATTTTTTTTTATTCAAGAGTGGTTTCTTCTGATTTTCTTCCCATCTTACTTTTTCTAAAAACCGAAGTTTTTTGCTTAAAAAAAAACTGACAAAACAGAACTGAGCTACCGCAAACTAACTGTAAATTGAATTCTAAGAGTGCCCCAAATACCTTTGGATTATTCTTTTATCCCGTTTTTAAAATATTGCCAAATTTTTTAGAATTCCGAATACTTTTCTGTATTGAATTTAAGTAGAATTTTGCTTATAAGCTCTTTTTTTCATTTTTAAGTTACATTTTAGGAAAGCTTCTTTTAATAAATAAAACTAGATATTTACCGCGTTATAATTATTAAGAGTGATTCAAAAAAAATTAATTCGTAATTACAAAATTTTACGATTTTTTAAAAAATTTTCAAATTCCGAATACTTTTGTGAGCCTCTGTATATTTTATTAGAAATGTCTGTACATATGTATGTATATGTTTGATGGATACCCCAAGACAAAAATTTCTAGCGCTTCTGATCCAAGCACTTCAAAAGTCCCCATAGAAATTTAGAAGCACTTTCACAATGATTTTTTACAAGGCTGCAGTAAGAACAACATGGGTTCGAACCTAGCCCGGGTCATTTTTTTTAATTTTGTTTTATTTTTTTTTTTTTTTTTTTGCTTTTTTTTTTTTGTTTTATTAAAATATTATTTACTCAACATCTTTTATTTCTCTTTTCTATTTTCCTTTCTCTTATTAATTTACTTTTGTTTAATTGAATTGAAATTGATTACACAATGATTCCATGTAAGACTGCTGTAAGAACAACGTGAGTTCGAACCCAGCCCGGGTGATTTTTTTTGCCTGGCCGCGCCAGGATTTGAATTCACGACCCTCCACGTGCTAGATATTTTTTTCTTACATTTACCAAGCCTTTAGACCGCTACACCAACGCCCGATGATATGAAGAGTTATTAAATTTGTATATTAAGCAAATGTTGACCTGCAGCATTACATAGAATCATTGTGCAATCAGTTTCAATTCAAGTAAGCAAAAGCAAATAAAAATGAGAAAAGAAAATAGAAAAGTGAAATAAAAAAGGTCGAATAAAAAATATTTTAATAAAAAAAAAAAAAAAAAATCAAGCAAAAACAAACAAAAAAACGGAAAAAAAAATCACCCGGGCTGGGTTCGAACTCACGTTGTTCTTACTGCAGCCTTATATGGAATCATTGTGTAATCAATTTTAATTCAGTTAAACAAAAGTAAATTAATAAGAGAAAGGAAAATAGAAAAGTGAAATAAAAGATGTTGAATAAAAAATATTTTAATAAAAAAAAAAATAAAGCAAAAAAAAGTAAAAAAAAAAGTAAAAAAAAAAATCTCGCGGGCTAGGTTCGAACTCACGCTGTTGTTACTGCAGCTTTATAAAAAATCATTGTGATAGTGCTTCTAAATTTCTATGGGGACAAGCACTTTTGAAGTGCTTGGATCAGAAGCGCTAGAAATTTTTCCTCTTGGGAGTAGATAACAACAAGAGATGTGTGTCCAATTTATTTTGAAAATAAAACCGCTTTAAGAATTTCAAGCAAAATGTTAATTAATTTAATGCAATTCAATTGTTAATTGTTTATTAAATGAATAAATTTAACCACAAGTTATTTGATTTTAACGAAGTGAGGGTTAGACCAGTATTGCGCTCATAGCCTCAATTAGATAATTTTAATTTTCTAGTTTTGAGAAAAACCCAATTTTAAGGTTTTTTTGAAATTGGAATGATTTTAGACGTTTTTAGTATTGTTTTTTCTTATAACTTCACAGTTGTGCAACTTCAGAGTTGTCTGGTTGGAGCAGATTGTGTACCGAATCAAGATGATTATCATATACTACCTATCCAAAAAATTATTCTTTAGAATATTTGAATTCAATGTTGAACACTCTCAATTTTTATAGTTTGGCTGGAAGATGGTTCAAAAACTTGCCAATGTTGTGCTATTTAACCATTAACATTTATCTCATTGCTTTTGTTGTAGTATTTTCAAATCACTAAAAATGAATTGGAATAAAATATTTTGCTATGTTCTATATTTCGCTTGATAAATATCCACAAAATTCCATCTTTTTATTTTCCATTAAACGCTTTCATTCTTAGCATCATAATATAACTATACATTTTTACCCTTTTATCCACAGGCCATATGCGCCCCTCATCACCACTGCTCGATTCTGTGCGTGATCAATTTGAGGATTATGATCAACTTGCTAAAGACTTCACACGAGTGTTCCTCAACGAAGAACCGTCTTGTCTGCAAAATGCGCATCTATTCGATGTGGTTTTTCTGGTTGGGCAATCAAAGCAAAAAGCGCGCTTCATTGGAGTTCGTGCGATATTGGGCGTGAGAAGTAGAGTGTTTCAGGTTTGAATCCAGACATGGGCTATCATTAACTCCTTATAAGTTTTAATTCAAATTTTTTATACATTTGCTTTACAGGAAATGCTGTATGGTATACAGACCGGTTTTGGCTCACCCCAGATACCTGTTGCCGAGATCTTTGCGCGTCCAGCTCCATCGTTGGTCTCACCGCAAAATCAAAAACCAAAAAGTAATAATTATCTCACCGTACCCGATTCGGATTCAATACGACCGAAAAGTGTGCCCTCATCACCAATGGTAAAACGTGCCTTTTCGCGGCTCGGCACAATCACCGCCGGCTGGGGACGTTCGATACGCAATAAAAACACAAACCAATTGAATCCAGATGACAAAAAGAAGTGGATATCATCACAGGATTGTTCCAGTAAGGGTTTAAATTCACATGAAAGCATAATATAGATGTGTGTTCTTCTCTTCCTTTCTCTCTTTTATTCTCTCCACCTAACACTTGTCAATTTGACCTTGAACGTGATCGCTGTCGTATTTATTTCTATTTCGATCAATTTGTACTTTTGTATATCACACCTCAAAATACCATAAATATTTGTGCTATGTATTTCTTTTGTACATTTTATTTACTCACCACTAATCATGATACATTCACCAATTATGGTGAAATGAAATTATAATTTTACATTTTTTTTTATTTTTTTCTTCTTCAATATTATTTTTATTTTGCATCGCACTGCATTTTGCACAACCCAATATAATATTGGCTTGAATTTCATATCCTTCCACCACAAACTCCTATGCACGCCAATGGTTTTTCCTTTAACGAACACTGCTCACGATATTGATCTGTACTGTTTCCTTTTTTTATTTTGTTGCTCTCTCTACAATTTTGATGCCTCTGAAAACTAAACCTTTGGGAGACATTTTGTTTTTTCATACTTTCAATGTATATCACTACCAAACATTACACTTTTCCAACGATTCTAAATACTTTATTTTATTGCTGTAAAAACATTTCACTTTGTTTATGGGTTAACGCTGTCACAAAATATACCTTTAAATTGACACTTAAAACACTACTGTACAAAACAAACATTAACTCTGTTGTGTTGTAATTTTTGTGCTTTTGTTTCTTATTGCAAACATTTATTTTTAAATTTTTAATTACTCAAAACAATAAAAACCAAACAAACAAATCATTGAAATTAAAAACAAAAATCGCATTTCCATATCTCTTCTCTTTTTTCTACTTTTCTTCGACTCCTTCTTTATATTCGACTCAACATACTCTTGTGTTTTATTTTATGCCACTCACCAATCATCATATTTTTCGTTTGCTGCTTTTTTTTTCTTGCGTTTTTCTGTTATTTTTGTTTAAACTCAAAATTTAGACAGGGATAGCAAGGACAAAGATAAGGATAAGTCCGGTAACAATCAGCTGGGAGTGCCACGACTCTCGGTATGCGCAGACGCACAAAAGGTGGATCGTGCTAAATTGGCACAAACTGAATTCAATATCATTGAATTCGATCCAGATACGTTTAGAGTTCTATTGGATTATCTGCACACGGGTACATGTCCGCTGACATGTGTAACAATACCAGGTGAGTGAGATCATATAATAAAGGAACTGTAAATATATCATACACTGAGGAGGAGACACGTTGCCTCAAGATTTTTTTGAGAAAATTCAGAATATTTGGTTTAGGGATTTGTTAAATTAAACTTCATACACGGTATGATTCTCAACATATTTGATCAAAACATTACTATACAATAGGATTGATTGATCAATCCAAATCTATATAAGTATGTTCAAGATATTCAAGGCCGCGAGAAATAGCTCGACCAAACAAAATCATATGGAAAGCAAAGGGTATAGGTTAGACAACATTTCAAAACATTGTGACTTCCACAGATAAGATTTAAAATGATATATAAATCGATATGCAATATCATGGGTGGCACAATTTAAAGATGAAAAATTCAAATGTTAAAACGAGCTACTTCTAAGATCTTTCTTTTTCTTGCAGGACTTCTATGTGCTGCTGAGCATTACGATTTACCAGAATTGCTGCAAGCCTGTTTTCATCATTGTAAGCAATTTCTACGTATCGATGTTGTCTGTCCGATGCTCATCTCACTGGAGAACTACTACTGGCGCTACACCTCGGCTTCCGAGCTGGTCAACATGATACTCTCGTTTGTCGAAAGCAAAGCGCATGCCTTATTCAAATGTCCTGAGTTTCTCAATCTCTCTGAGTCAATGGTACAGATGATTATGTGTCGCGACCTGCAGACACCAGAGATTCGAAAATTTGAAGCGATGCTCGCTTGGGCCCAATGTAAAGTAGCCAAAATGAAGAATGCCCCCAACAAAGACACACAGTTTGAGTTTGAATGTATCATGGAACGGCTGACGCGTGATCTTAATTTATGCCGTATTTCACCAAGTGAACTGCTAACGGTAGTGCTACCTTCCAAATCTCTAAAGAACGAACGTATTATGGAGACACTGATGATGCAAGTGAATCTTGGAACGTATCGCATGCAAGAGTTGGACGAATATCGTAATCAACTACGTAGTCAGGATTCCGCTGAGGCGACGGTGCAAGTGCATCGGGGTGGATGAGATAGTAAGAATGTTAGTTTCGATTTTGATCACGGGCGAGGTGATGCCTACGATGGTGATGCCGATGATGACGAAGTTGAAGAGTATACGCGTATTGAGTTTACAGCACCAAGCACGAGTCGTGCAGCCGCGACTAAAGCCTCATCACAAACGGTAGCGACTTCAACGCAAATGCGTAAAAAACGTTCGGCAGGTGATGGCGCGGCATCCAAAAGTGGTGAAGGGCGTTAGAGCGAAACGTGAAGGAAGGAAGGGTCAGGATGACATTTTTTTTTTAACAGAAAAATCTCAGGGAGAATTACAATTCAAAATCAAAATTTATCTCTAAGGGCCAATTCGTTCAGTAAAGCCTTAACTGGAACTTTAACTGGCACTTTGACATTAAATTTTAAACAAAATTTTAATTTATCTGAAAGTTAAATGGTAACTGGATATTTTAAAAACGGCCCTTAATGGTTTAAAGCTTATATTAATTTACCGAACAAAATATTGTATGTGATTTTTTCGTAAAGGTCGAAATTCGACCATACACTGCAAAGCGAGACGAAAGCACTGACAAAAAACAGAACGTCACTGTTTTTCTTATTCTCTTCCTCTTTGTGGGACGTTCTATGCAGTCAAAAGAAACAGCTACGTGTATTTTGTTGCTGTTAATATTGAAAAAATTATTATTTAAGGTTACTTGGCTTAAGGGAGGAGTCAGGTAGAATTTTTAAAAAAAAAATTTTTTTTTTTCCCCCGTTTCGGATACTTTAAACCCTCAAGAATAATGTAGAAACCTTCTTTTCCCTCAGATGTTAACGGAAAGTAATTAAAAACTAGTTTCGCTGCACGGTGTCGAGCGCTCGAGTTACACACCTGACGCGTTCAGTTGATTATTTTGTTGTCGCTTTCGTTCCCACTCTAACCTTGTCTAAGTGTACATTTGTTGTCGAATCGTGCTCTTCTGTCGTAAAAACACGCGTTTTGCAAAAGTCCTATTACTTCCCGACTCGTGCATTATTGTGTCGATAATATTGATAATTTGTTGCGAAATCTTTAAACGCGTTTTTCTCAGAACAGTTTTTTGAACTGGTACCCACGATTCCGGCTGATCTACTGTACCGATTTACTTCAATTTTTTTTTTAAAATGTTCGTTATAGATTTGGCTATCTTGAATCTACTAGAATCACTACTGTCAATGAATATTTAACAATTTTATTAACAAAAAACAAGGTTGAAAAAGACCAAAAAATTGAAAATTGCACTATGGGAGAAGGGGGAGGTTTCGACACCCTAACAAAAAAGTCCTTATATCTTCCAAATGCAATTGTGCATGTTATTTTGAATACACATAGGCTATGCATGAATATGTGTGCTTCTTTTATAAATTACAAAAAAATCGATATGTTTGCTATTTTCGGAAATGTGACCAATAAACCAAAGTTAAAATAAATGACGAAACCTCCCACTTTTAGGGAGGCTTCGTCAGCCATATAAATTCTTCATTCCCTTGATTTTTTGAAACCTTTAACGTTTTGAATGTAGATGGTAAAAGACGAATTGCTTCCGGTGATACAATGGGGGAACGAAAATCCGGAATGTCGTCTTCAATCGGGGCCATATCCAGCAAATCATTAGGACCAGGAAGGTCAGAGCCTTGAACGAGTTCGAGAAATGATTCAGGCTGATTCCATATCCATTTGTACATTGGCATTAGTACCGAACTCCATATCTTGTGAAAAATCAGATTCATGGAAAATAATTGAATCATATGTATAAATTTCAGTTGTCGAATCCTCCCATTTACACTTGACGAAGCCTCCCTTATCCACTTGTTTCCAAATTTCCAAAATTTCGCAGTTATCTTTTATTTATTTTGCAAACCTTAAAAGTAGTATTAATAGTAATAATATTTTTAAGTATCTGCTAAAAAAAAAAAACGGAAATTTTATGGTTTATTAATCGAGTATCACACAAAAAGCAACAAGCAAATTTTACATCATTTTGCTATAAAAATACAAAATCACGACTAACTACGCACCATAGCCGAATTGCGCAGAGAAATTTTTATGATAGCTGCGTACCATTAGGAGTAAGACTTTTTGGTCTACACACGGAAGTCAGTGCGAATAGAAATCTCAAAATTTGGCACTGATGAAGCCTCCCACGTGTCGAAACCTCCCCCTTCTACCCTACTTGTTTATTTATTAATATTTTTTTCCAGTTCTAGTACCCAAGATAGCCATTCACATGTACTTTAAAATGCAATTTGTTTTTTGTGTTTCAGATGATCTGAAATCGAGAAATAGTGGGTACCACATCAAAACCGGCCTACTTCCGGTCGCCCATATCTTCACCGGAAGTCAACGAAAATTGAAAATTTTGTTTTTTTTTTTGCTACTTAAAAATATGTACAATAACATATAAAAACATCAAAAATGTTGAATTAAAATTTATATGAAAAAAAAATTGTTTCGCAAAAACGCTACTTCTACCTGACTACTCCCTTAAGGACGACACATTAAAGTAATTTTCACTTTTTGCTAATCTACTCACTTTCGAATGGTATATATTAAAAAGTCGTCTTTCATTTCTAGCATAGTAAAAACAGGGTCTCAAGTTTTGACTAAGCGTATTAATATGTATATAATTATGTGCCACTATAATCGGTTACTTGACCAATATAATTTTTTCAACTTATTGCCATCAATTCTACAACATCAGATAACCTTCTCGTGTAAACAGATTTCAATTTTATTTTATGACATTACTCTTGCCGAAATGGACTTCCACCACTATTCAAATAAACGACACGTATGTACATATATGCATATGAATCGGCAAATGTTAAAAGGGCGGAAGTCAATATAGGGCAAAAGTAATGTTAAAATTGATGTCTTTTTTTAACTAAAAATTTTCTTGATAGTGTGGAATTGATGGCATTGAGTTGGAAAAATGATTTTCGTGAAATGACCTATTATTATGGTACATAATGTGTATGATACTGCTTTTGCTCCTTTAGTGACTACCGCTCTTTTAGTATTTGCCGATTCATATATAGTTTTTTTGCTTCAAAGGAAAACATGTTCTGAAGATCTGATATATGTACATATGAGTGGTTCTAAGATTATTGTTCCTTTCGCCTTGAAATCTATTTTTGGATTTGGTTTCAAAATCAGCGAAATTTCAATAAAATTTTGTGTGATGTTTTAAAATCTCATCAAATTATTTTAATGCAGATGCACTTTATTCCTTTGCAAAAAGTACAAATCTGCAATCAAAATCGAGAAAATACTTTTTAACCTTGACAATATTTAATAGTTTCTTAAAAAGAGACTATTTTTCTATACGATACAATTTAGTTCGAAATTTGTATATTTTTCAAAAATTTCAAAAGAGCTGCCTTCATGCCTCCACTTATAGACTCTTCCTTATATCCGTAACTTAATAACAGAAAGCGCCCAATTTGTTGAAATCGAAACTAACAAATTTTAACTTTCGCATCCACCCCGAATAATTTAAAACTATTAAACAATGAAAAAAGATATCCTACAAAATGTTTCATTTTTAATAAAAATAACAATAAAAATTTGTAAATGTAACAATATAAAAAAAAAATACAAATAAATTTATAAAAACAAAACTAAAACGCTTACTGCAAAACAAAGACTAAAAATAAACTTTTTAACATTAATACAAAAACAAAAAAACAGACAAACTTTAGACTATAAAACATTTAAATTGATTAACAAAACATAAAAGTATAACTGTATCTACATACAACCAAAAAAAAAATAAAAGATTGTAAATTCAACAACTTTAACTGTTTTAAATAAAAATTGAATTTTGTGTAATTCAGTGTTAAAAAATATATTAAAATTCAAAATTAAATGTAAAATGTTTAAAAAAAACACAATATTTAAAAAAAAACTAAAATTAAATTTACAGAAATAAACTAACATACCAAGAGTACGCTTTCAATAAATGAATGTTTTTATTAACATTTTTGTGTTTAAAAGAAAAATTTAAATAAATCGTTAAATTTAAAAACTACTTATAAATTTAATAACAAAGAAAAAAACAACAAAAATACATTTAATTAAAGAGAAAAAGATGAATTTAACTATATATATAACATGTAGCTATTTATATACAAGAGCAAAGTAAATATTTATAACAAAGAACTATCAAAAATATAAACAAAAATTAGCAAAATTTATAAAACTAAAGCTAAGAAATATTAAATCTTATATAAACAAAAAAGGTTTTGATACTGTTTAGGCAAATGAAAAATGATCAAATTTTTCCATAACAAAAAAACAAAAAACAAAATAAAATAAAAGAACACTCTTTAAGGATTCTTACATCTCTAGTCTGAGACATTATAAGGGTCTTTCATTTAAAAATATTATGTGAAAATAATTGACAATTACACTGTTCAACGGCAAAAAATTATCTGAGTTCAGACCATGAAATTATTATTCCTTGCTATTGACATAATAGAACTGCATTTATAAAATTTTTCCATCACGTCTCAATTTTCAGATAAATTGACAAATCCAAAATCATGACTTACATCCGCGCCAAAACAAATTAAAAAATTTTTATCCGTCAGAATTTTTTAAGAAAAAGGTCAAACGATTAAGAAAATAGCAATTATTTCAAATCTGAAAAAAATTTTGAAATCGGTGCGGCAGATTTTTTTGTATGCCCGTTTAATTGAGAAAATGTACTGAAAAAAACGAAAATCAACCATCTCTAACTACATAAATCTTGCCTAAATCAAAACAAAATTAAAAAAAACTCTTTGCGAGCTTGTGCGTCATTATTTCAACTTCATTTTGATACCAAAAACTTAAGGATTGGACCATGAATAACCAACTTACTTCCTTTTGAACAAAAAATGTACATACAGAAAGTCATACAAAAGCTAAAAAATTTTTGTATCATAACTACTTGGAAAAAAAAGTACTTGTATGACTTCCTGTATGTACATTTTTTGTTCAAAAGGAAATAAGTTGGTTATTCATGATCTAATCCTTAAGTTTTTGGTATCAAAATGAAGTTAAAATAATGACCCACAAGCTGAAGAAGAGTTTTTTTAATTTTGTATTGATTTAGGCAAGGTTTATGTAATTAAAGATGGTTGGTTTTTGGTTTTTTTAGCACATTTTCTCAATTAAACGGGCATACAAAAAAATCTGCCCGACCGATTTCAAAATTTTTTTCAGATTTGAAACTATTGCTATTTTTTAAATCGTTTGACATTTTTTTTTTTAAATTCTGACGGATAAACATTTTTTAATTTATTTTCGCGCGGATGTAAGTCGTGATTTTGGATTTGTCAATTTATCTGAAAATTGAGATGTGATGGAAAAATTTTGCAAATGCAGTTCTATTATGTCAGTAGCAAGGAATAATAATTTTATGGTCTGAACTCAGATAAAAACAAAAACCTGAAATTCGTTGAACAGTGTTATTAGGCCCCTAAAGTTGTTTATTTTCAAGGTTCAATTTCATAAAATTCGTACTCTCCCTCTCCAAAGTGACTCAAAACTATTGAACTCCAAATCGATTATGTATTTTGCCACGTTGATAATTTAATGTATAATATTTGAGAGAATGTTCAACAGCCCCGGTTTTTTCTTATGAGGTTTCTGTAGAAAGAGTTCCGATATATTAGTATAATAGATTTGCACTCTAAGGACAATAATTCATATTTAAAAAAAAAAAAATGTAGAATCTACATAACCATGCACTGGGTGAAAATTTCTAATCCAAAACTGTCACTAATCACATCTGTATTGCTTGTTATGATTTCTAAATAATAAACATTGTGTGTTGGAATGCACCAGTTATTCTTGCCTTATGAAATAAAAATTGTTTTATCTGGAGTTAGTCTTACACCTCTTCATTATTTCTGAATGAAAACAAAATAAAAGACGTTTTGGAATTGGAAGGCTTCAATTGCTTTACGAGCATTAAAACTGAACTGCGAAAGATTTTATCAAGAAATAAATAAGCTTCTTATTATCAGCTTAAAGTTAGTTTTCGTCGATGAAAATATATTTATTTGTTTTTGCTGGAAAAGTTAACTCCCATGTGGTAAATTAATATAATTGTAGACACCTTAAAATATATACGAAATAATAACACAAATTATTTAAGGTACGTTCTTAGTATTTTTTGGAAACCTGGCATACATGGTCAAGGAACTATAAAGTTTACGGATATTCCAGACATTTCTCTCTTTATTTTCTGCAACAATCACGATTTTTATTTAATTTTAGTTTTGAAAAAGAGTTAAACTTTTTATTCGTGAAAATAAAGCGAGGGCACGAATCTTATGGTATTGTGACTATAGTACACAGAGGTGAATGCAAACATAATTTTTAAACACTTAAGTGTTAAGAGTACAGTTTTTAAAGTTGTACACTTTATTTTAAAACTTAACCTAAGTATGAGTTGCAACTCGAGGCATGAAAGCCATTAAAAAAAATATAATTACATACATACTTACATACATACAGACACTATATATTTTTGATTAAATAATTTCTTATCAGCTAAAACAAAATGAGGAAAAATTTATCATAATTCAATTTTTTTTTTTTTTTTTCATTTTGCAAAAAACGTAAAAGGGGCTGAGGCTTTAAAATTGTTTTTATTCTTTGAATTATTAAACAAATAGTATTTTTATAATTTTTAAACTTTTTTTAACATTTTTAAAAAATTTATTTTTAAAGAAAAACGCAAAACGAACATGTTATGTTCGTTATAGATTTAATAGACCCCCTGTGTTCAGAATATTGTAAAAGTATTTTAGTATACAATATGGATTGGCAAATGTTACATGCATGCTGCGAAGCACCGCTTATGCTCACGAAATAGCCCTGCAATACGCGGGAATCGCAAAAACCAAGTGAAATATATAAACAATTGCAATTTCCATGTGAAATTAAAAATCGAAAAACTCTGTTCGGAGCTGCAATTAATAAGAGCCACATTTCAGTGGTGAAATGTAAAAAGTTTCCGATCTATATTTGTAAGTCTCCCTTCTCAATTTTATATTTTTGAGACCACGTAAACATTTCTGATCGCAGAGCTTCTTTGATAGATGATGGACTATTTCATAAAATAATGTATCGACTTCAGTACAAAAACAAACATAAGACTTACATTACTTTCTCTAAAATATGCGCGAACTCTCATAAGTCTTTTGACATTCGGTCAACAGTTGGAATGGAATCAAGATGCTTTTTCTGATCGTTTTTGGTCAACCGATGCTTATTTTAGCAATTGCCAATAGTTCAGCGACAAAGGTGCACACTTTCTGAAAGTTTTTGGCTAAGGAAACCTGAATTGTTTTTTAGAAGATTCCTTACACAGCTTAAACATTATAGCTTTGTTTGACGAACTTAGGTCAGAGTAGAGCAGCTTTTGAAAGATGTCATATTACTTTTAGAGCAGGCTAGAGTAGAGTAGGGCAGAGCAGAAATTTCAAAAAACACAAAACAAGCAACTTTGAGAATATCAGCAAAAATTTAGAAATATTTACATTTTTTTACATTAAAAATAAAATATAAATATCAAAATTGTCGATAAATTTCAAAAATATTTATTTTGTAAAAAATATTGAGCTTCAGCCGTGGTAATAAAAACAAAAGTTTATGTTTTTATGTTTTTTTATTTTCAATATTTCGGCTTAATTTTTAAGCCATCATCAGCAAATCTAAGGAAAATACAGATATGTTTACATTTCGAAATTTAAACAAATAATAATGTTACATACATTTTTACATTTTTAATATTTCTTGTCGAGCAAATTGTTCACCGTCCGTTGTTCAGCTATCGACTGATTTTATGTCGGATCAGTTGCTTGTAAATGTGTGCGCAACCGTCGGTGTCTGTCTTAAAGTTAAGTCGTCTGTCTATCGGTGTATTAATGATGTGCAGCATTTCTATTGTGTATCGGAAATCCAAGAATCGGGAAAATCGTGGCAAGAGATCAAAGTCATCGCAAGGGATCGTGACAAATGGAGAGATTTCATATTGGCCCTATGCTCCTCCTAGGAGTTAAAGGAGAATACATACATACATCGTCTCATATAGTTCTGTTCCTGTTGCAAAATTTTGGTGTTATCAAAAGCAGGTGTATGTTTTTCTTTTAAGCAATGTTGTGCAAGTGCAGTTTTGTTTTCACTTTTTGACTTTAAGTCTGACTTATGTGACGATATTCTCGTCCTTAGTTTGGATTTTGTCGTACCAACATATACTTGTCCGCATAAGTTAGTTCCGTCTCCATTGCGTGGTATTTTGTAAACCAGATTCGATCTGTCCATATCGTCAACTTTACTTTTCGTGTTTGTGTATATACTTTTGAGCGTATTATACGATTTTGGTGCCAAACAATATTTGTTTTTGTCATAAATGTCCGTTTTATTAAGTTTTTCTGTGAAACCTTGAACATACGTTACACTTTTGTAGATCTTAGGTTCCTTGTACCTTGCTGTTGCATTTTTATTTTGTATTGTAGCTTCTCTTGTTAGTTTATTTATTGTTTTTTGCGGAAAATCATTCATAGCAAGTATATCCTTTACTCGTTTTTTGTTAATTTTATGGAAGACTATATCGCTTATACTCAAAACTCTATTTATAAAATTTTTCGCGGTGTTCAGAATCGTCTTTTTAGGATGTTTCGAGTGAAAATTGATCAGTCTACCCGAAGCCGTGGGTTTTTGATACCAATCAATCTTAATTTTGTTATTTCTTCTAATTATCAGCGCATCTAAATATGGCAATGTTCCTCTATTTAATACTTTTGTGGCATGAGTTAAGAATTTTTAATGTGTCGTCGATCATGTCTGTTTTCACGATGGCAAAAATGTCGTCGACATATTTTGTTAAACATCTCGGTTTTGTGTTGCATTTTTCCATAAAAATATTCAGTATTCCTTCCATGACGATATCCGCTATTATGGGTGAAATTGGGGACCCCATTGGCATGCCTTTTAGTTGACTATAAATCGCATCATTGTATTTAAAATAATTGTTTTCACAAATACAAAACTTATTATTTGTTTAAATTTCGAAATGTAAACATATCTGTATTTTCCTTAGATTTCCTGATGATGGCTTAAAAATTAAGCCGAAATATTGAAAATAAAAAAACATAAAAACATAAACTTTTGTTTTTATTACCACGGCTGAGGCTCAATATTTTTTACAAAATTTACACAAATATTTATTTTGTTTTGATTTTTCTTATGAAAATTTGCTGCTCTAACCTGCTCTACATAAAAATCTAACAAAACAGCAAAACAGAGCAGTTTGGAGTAGACTCATTGAACACTTTTCAGAGTAGAATAGAGCAACCTAGAGCAGAAAAAACATTCATCGAACACTTTTGACTGCTCTAGTTTGTTCTAGAGTACTCTAGAGCAATCATCAAACAAAGCTTATGTTTCTAAGAAGGTGGTAAACAGTTTGTTAGAGAATTGAATAGAAAGAATTTAATTTTTTTTTTTTTTTTTTTTGCTGAAAACTTTTACTTTGAGTTAATTAAATAATTTGTCTATTTCCGATTGGTATGACATTTTGTTACTTTGAGTATATCGTTGTCTTACAAGTGAATCACGTGAACTCATAATTTTCTAGTGATGCAAGACACGTTATGTCAAAATTGCCAACAAAATTATGTGGTTTTAATTACTTTGCTTTTTCTGGTCCAACACAAAAATTCTAGACCACAAAAATCAAAAAACTCATAAATTGTAAGCAAGTAATCGGTCCCATGGCTTCTTTTGTTCAACTTCAGTTTTTCTTTATTTTCGGTAAATTTATTTCTGCATTCAAAGAACTAAGTTCACAGTGAAACATTTTTTTTTAAGGATGCCAATTGGAGGTACAATAACTTGGCAGTCAAATCGGGAAAAAGTTCTTATTATGGAACAATAATTTCAACACAAACACATTAACAATGCTAAAAACAAATGTTACCCACCAGAAACTAAAAAAAAAATATTAACATATTGTAAGCTTGATTTTGTTGTATTTTTTATAAATTTTATCTGATCCATGAATTTATTGAATGTTACCATAGAACACCTTAAAGAAGAGATAAGCAACATATATACTAAATATATATAAACATATTCCTATATTGTTATAAATGTATTAACATGCCACGCCCTCGAAATAAATGAAAGTTACAAACAATTTTTAATAATTTGTAGTTTGCATTGATTGGATTGAAAGTTGAAAGCAAAAAATTTCGAACTGAAAATATCGAGCCCTAACCGCCAAAAAGACTTAACCGACATGATTTCGGAATTTCGATTTTTGATGAAAACCTAGAATTCGTGTCCCTACGCATCTTCTCTACAAATTTCATAACTGTAAAAAGTACCGTTACGGAATTAAAGCGAAAGCAATTAAGACCTAACCGACATTCGAAGTATTTTGTTTATTTTTTTTTGTGGCTGCGAGTTGTTGGTTAAGTCTTTTGTACTTTTTGTGTCAAAAATAATTTACAAATAATGTAATAAAAAAGGAAAATTTATTAAAAAGTCCTGATGCGGGTTAATACTTAGTATATGTGATCACAAATGTTTTTTGGTACAAAAATTGAAGATCAGATGGGGAATCTGGAAAAGAAAAAAAGGCTTAACCGACACAACATGGAAAAATAACCGTTATATTATAAATAGGTGAATGAAACTAGTTGCATTGCATGTCTAACACGAAATATAGCTTACATACTAAATTTCACTGTAATAGCTAGTACCTGGAGACCGATTCTTGCTCGTTATACAATATAATCTAATCATTTCGAGTCGATATTTTTAGCTAACAGCTTTTTTTTTGTGGTGCAATTCATAGCTAAAAATTATCACACTGTCCGACAATTTCAAATTTTTGTAAAGCACATGAGAAAATCCAAAAAATTCTTAAAATAGACGTTAAAAAAATACTCGTGCCTCGTGGTGTTTCTCCAGCACATCACATTTTTTATATTTAATCGATTTTTGAAGTTTTTATCCAATATACATGAAAAAAACATAAATATTTTTTTTCTTGTTTTAAATCGATGAATTTAACTATATGATCCTTACGTCTGAGGTGTATCATTTGTTCAGCAAACTTATGCAGGATATTACGGGGAATATTTTTGTAAGAAATTTTAACCCTGTTTAACCCCCACATGTGGGTCATTTTTGCCCTTTCTTAAAAAGATACCTAAAGCAGGGGAATATTGAGTCAGTATGTACTACAGAAATATTTGCTATAAAATTTCACTACTAAGTAGTTACTCAATACATAAAATCAAAATTTCATCCAGTAAACAAAAAATCGTTAAAAACAGTAAAGACTTCTAACAATCAATATTTTCCAAATTTCACCCTACTGTAAAACTCTAAAACTACATTTTGGATAAAACTCGTTGTCACAAGGTCATAACGAAATCATAAAATTTGGCATTGTTTTATTATAAATGCGCGTGAATTTCGCTCAGGAATTAATTGTTGTTAAAATATAGGGTCGCAAAAATGGCAATTTTTGTAAAATTCTTGAAAAGACTGCTTTTAAAAACTAAACATTTTTTTTTTCAGATTTTTTGAAACATTTTATAATTTTTTAAAAATTTTAAGAAAAAGTATTAAGAAAAAAGCCTTTCAAAACGTTCTATAAACGGCATATTAAGTGAAAGGCAGCAGATTAGGGTTCCAAATTTGTTACTAAAACTATAAGTGAATAACACATATTTTGGAAAAAAGCGCTTTTTTAAAAAAACTGGTCAAAATTTTTGAAAATTCAGCATGTCTCGAAGTCCATGACTCGGACTTAGGATTTTTGTGCACCTATTTTGTACCCAATTAAAATACCTTTCGGAACAATTTTACTTTATCGACTGTTGTTGTTTATTTTTTATTTTTTTTTTTTGCCAAAATAGGGCTCTGGGAATTAATTACAACAACTTCTGGTCGAACCTACTTTCGCAGATACAGTGTCGGCCAAAACCTAAGCACCCCCTAAAGAAGTTTTTTCTTATATCAAATTTTTTTTGACAAAACGATGTTATTGAGTTAGTTTATGTGTTTATTTTATTTATTTATACGTTAATTATTGACAAACAAGGACTTAAAAAATTCAGGGTTTTATAAATAAAGAGTTAACATTTAATAAACATTAAAATTTAGAAACTTCATCGGACAAAACTAAAGCACCCCCTTCTTAACATTTAATAAAAACTTTTAAAATTAATATTTAGTTGAAAACACTTGATGATTTATTTTTCAAAATGGCTTATAACCAAAACGAGGCAAAAGTAGTTCATAATATTAATTGCCTGGCACTTTGTTATAAATAAATAAAATTGGGTTCTTTTTTCACGAAAAGTTTACCTGATGGCTTGAAATTAATTACGTTTAGTTAAAAAAATCAGATTTATCCACTAATCGATTATTATGCAAATAATGTGTATGACATTACTTTTGCCTCGTTTTGGTTATAAGCCCTTTTGAAAAAACACTCCTCACTTTATACTGGGTAACATTATCACATCTTTAAAGCATAGAGGACATTATATCGTCGGGTTAAAACTACAACTAGACATCTACATTTTTCATGTTTTGAGAAAAAAGCGTTTTCAGTTTATTGAAATTCGTTTTTTGTATGGAATTTTAAAGTTACCTGCCTTTTATTCTTTATATAAAATTGGATGGGGACGACATTTCAAAAAACCGACTAGACTGGGGCAGAGAGCCATTTTTTCTTCATGTTTCTGTATACTTAACTCAAAACATCAATATATGTAGATGTCTAGTTGTAGTTTTAACCCGACGATATTATTAATGATATCCTTCGATATCCCTTCCTAAGGCTACTTTCAAAGCTTCAAAGAGATTTTTCTTGGTTTTGCAATTTTCCTTGTATATTTACGTGTTAACGATCTCCCAGAGGGTCTCAATGGGATTCAAATCTGGGGACTGGTCTGGCCAGCCAAGGAATTGCATCCCATTGCTCTGAAACCAGGCTTTACAAACTTAAGCGGTATGTGTTTGGATCGTTGTCCTGTTGGAACCTCCATTTAAGTGGCATCTCTTGATCCGCATTAAGCAGCATCACATCATTTGGTATGTCAAAGTGCATAAAACAATCCATAATTTAGTCTAGTGAATTAACCCACTCCCTTGACCAGAGAAAAAACCACAGACCATTGAACTCCATCCTCCGTGCTTAACAGAGGCTTTGCAAAACTTTGATTTCAATCTTTTTCCTTTTGGTCTGTGTACTCGCCTTATTCTATTCAAGCAAATTGATTTTTAGTACAATCATTTGGGAGAATAAAATGATGTTACCTGGAAAGTTTTGCGGGATTTTTGCAAATGAGTTATTTTATAGATATCGATGTGCTCTTTCAGAATTTCAACTTTGCTACCTCGAGTCGTGTTCGCTTGCGCCGCCATATTGGAAAAATGGCGTCCAAAATCAGTTTTTTACAAATATCTCTTTAACGCTTACATTTAGAGAAAAATATTGTGAGACAATATTGTAGCTTATAAAATTTTCTATAAAAATGACCCCTTGATTGTTTTCGTGCGACTCATAACTCAGGAGATATTCTAGTTCAAAATTCGAAAAAAATTAGTAAATTGTGCATGCCGCTTATGAGTACGCACAGTGATGTGTTTAGTTTAAAATTACAATAACTTATGAACGGTAAGTCACACGCTTAAAATTAAAATATTTATTTATAGGAAATTACTTGCACTACAAGCTATATATGTACAGTACTATTTTCAATTTTGAATGATTTTCAAGTCGCGATATCTTAAGAAGGGTAAGTCTGACGAAAAAACAGTTTGAAGAGACCCTTATAGGAAATTGAACGTTCTACAAAATGCATGAACAATTTTTTTTCTAGGACGAACCGTTTTGGAGCCATTTTAAAAAAACGGTTTTTTTCTAAATTTTAGGTTTGTTGAAGAAATGTCTCCTAAACTATGGGTGATATGAAAAAAATACAATATATAGCTTGTAGTGCAAGTAATTTTCTATAAAAAGATATTTTTATTTTAAGCGTGCGACTCACCGTTCATAAGTTATTGTAATTTTAAACTAAACACATCACTGTGCCTACTCATAAGCGGCATGCACAATTTACTAATTTTTTTCGAATTTTGAACTAGAATATCTCCTGAGTTATGAGTCGCACAAAAACAATCAAGGGGTTATTTTTATAGAAAATTTTATAAGCTACAATATTGCCTCACAATATTTTTCTCTAAATGTAACAGTTCATGAGATTTTGGACGCCATTTTTCCAATATGGCGGCGCGAGCGAACACGACTCGAGGTAGCAAAGTTGAAATTCTGAAAGAGCACATCGATATCTATAAAATAACTGATTTGCGAATATCCCGCAAAACTTTCCAGGTAAAACTACCAAATGACTGTACTATTTGTCTATTTTTGTTTTTTTCTATAGAAATCTAATCTTCTAAGCAATTATATAGCCCGGTAAAATACCTTTCATATGACATCAATATTTTTTAAATCCATCCAGGGGTTCCCAACTTATACCGATTTTTATAAAAAATATATCCCGATCTTCCGATGGCTATATCTCCGAAAGTAGGTTCGACCAGAAGTTGTTGTTGTAATTCATTCCCAGAGCCCTATTTGGGCAAAAAAAAATAAAAAAAACAACAACAGTCGATAAAGTAACATTAAGCCTACCTTTCATATGACAACAATATTATTAACAGGAAATGTCTATAGAGTAACTTCGGGTAATGTGATATAGGCGGGTAATGTGATATACCAGCATATCTCCTTAACTAAACAACTATCGATAATGATTTTTTCGTCAACAACACAGTAACTGAAAAAAAAAACATGATGCAAGTTTTTGAGCGCTCACTTTTATTTATTCTGCCTTCAGTGTTGTAAAATCGATTTAGCAATAAATAAAAAACTTTATTTGCGTGTGCTTTATGTTAGGATCTCGCCAAAACTAAAATTGATATCATAGCCGAAATATTAAATTCTGCTAGTGGGTGAATATACCATAAATCAATTGAACTTTTTATTTGCTGGAGTGTGTTTATCAAAAATAACCTGATTGTTTTAAAACTGAAATTCGGGTAATGTGATATAGTGCACTTCTGGCACCGAAAATATTGGATGTTTCACTTGCAATGCAAAATGTTTGGCACGATGGTCTTCTGGCCCAAATCTAAAACGTTTTTCCTTACTAACAATTTGTTGGTCCAACGTTTTTATATAAAGGTCACAGTTTTTAAGAAAAATGAGCTTAAAATTTGTAAAAGCGATTTTAAAGTATCTTTATAACAGGATGATCTTTTTGCCGAAAATGCAATTTGATTGGATATGGGATATAGTATATCACATTGCCCGCCAGTTTTATTTTTTAACTTTACTTACCTTTTTTCAATTTTGTTGAAATAGCTTTAGATTGGCTCACGCTAAAGAACTCCAAAATCATAATATACTGCACAATACATCAATAAAACATAATACATAAAGTGATAGCAGCTACGTGTAATTTAAAAAACAAAAATGTCTATATCACATTACCCGAACTTACTATACGGGGGGACTCGCGTACGCGAAAACTCAATTAGCGTACGCGAAATCCAGAGAAGTTCTTTCCCCCGGGGAACATGATTAATTAATATACTGATCCGCGAAGCCAGTGTTGGATGTCTGACAGGTTTAAATGCTGAGCTGCGGCCGCAGGCCGCCCACTTACTCGTACTTTTATGTAAAATTACTGTTGTAACGAAGCTGCGTCCCGGGGGAAAAAACTTCACTGGATTTCGCGTACGCTAATTGAGTTTTCGCGTACGTGAGTCCCCCCGTATAGACAGACTCTTATTAAAATCATTTAACACATTGACTGCCAGACCAATTTTTGTACTATTTCCCAGGGTGCCAAAAAATTTTTTTTTTATTTTCATGTTTTATATGAAATCAGACTTGGGGGTAATGCACTAAATTTTTTAGTTCATTGAGCTTTTCACTAATATTTAATGAATACTTTGATAGTGAAACTTTTTCCACTACCATTAAATCTAATTAGAGACAGTGAAAATTTTCTCCATTAAATTTAGTGATAGTGGAAATTTTTTCACTATGAAAAAATTCATTTGATGGTAATGAAAAATTATTCACTATCTAACAATTCATTAAATGATAGTGGAAAGTTTTTCACTATCATTAAAATTTAATGAAAATATCCAATAAAAATTGCACTAAATTTAGTGATAATGAAAATATGTTTCATTGAATTTAATGAAACATTAGTGGAAATTTTCATTAAAGTTTCATTAAATTCAATGAAACAAAATTTTTCTATCACTAAATTTAATGAAGCTTCTAATGAAACTTCTAAAGAAAATTTTCATTAAAGTTTCATTAAATTCAATGAAACAAAATTTTGCTATCACTAAATTTAATGAAGCTTCTAATGAAACTTCTGAGGAAAATTTTCATTAAAGTTTCATTAAATTCAATGAAACAAAATTTTACTATCACTAAAATTAATGAAGCTTTTAATGAAACTTTGAATAGAATTTTTCATTAAAATCCAAGCTGTTCGTTTACTCCAAGGTTTTGCAAGTTTTCAGCCGAAAAGCTCTCGTTTAAGCATAAAACGTACATGAATGAGAGCTTTTCGGGTAAAAACTTGCAAAATCTTCGAATAAACGAACAGACTGATTAAATTAAATTTATTGAAAGAGTTAGAATGAGTGGGAATAGTATCAGTTTGAAGGAGATTCATTAAAGTCAAATGCAAACACGACTTTTAGTTTTTGAAGTTCTTCAGACCCAAATAATTTCTGCCAGTGTTGCCAACTTAGTGCTTTTCGCACTAGATCTAGTGCTTTTTTGGGATTATTACCCGTTAAATTTTTAGCCTAGTGCTTTTTCATTTTTAGTGCTTTTTCTAGTGCTTTTTTTTTCTTCTCGAAGACTTTGTTTTGCTCGTTGAATAAAGTTCATAAAATGCAGATGTGAACAGGCTTTTAATTTGGAATAAGAAAATAGTGCTCCGTCTTCTTGGATCAATGAAAAAGGTTTCAAAGATTCTTTAGGTCTAAACGCTTTTGGAGATCTGCAAACTTAGTCCTATGTGTGTTGTCATTGCCATATTCTATTGCTGAAGTAGAAGAGTATTTAGTTCGATGGCTGCGCTTAAATCAAAAATAAGAAACACTTTCATTTAATTCTGTAAATTCTTTACTCCATATAAAATATGGATTAAAATGGAATGGTTGCTGCTGCAACACTTATGAATTACCCGATGAAACACTGTTAAAAATAAATAGTCTGCAAGCATACCAGAAGTTAGAATTTTACATAGAAACCGTGTTGTAGCCGGAGGAACCCGAAAGTAGTGCAAATAATTTAACAGATTTGTTTTAAACTCATAAGCTACAAGTTCGAGTCATCTAAAGCCAAAGTAATGTTGATCTTCATTTTATGTATATATTATTTGTGTCGTTAAATATCAAAACTGCCTAAGTCCCACTCAGATTTTCAGGTGAAATATAATGAATTTCATTGAATTGTTTTTAATTTATTTTATTTTGCCCACATATCAGAGAGGGACCTAGGCAGTTTTGATAGTTAACTACTCATATACACGTATATAATAATTATTTATTCAAAAGTTTTTTTATAAAAGAATTGTTTCATAATTAAAATGTTTTTATTAAAAATTACTTAACTTGTTTTTTAGTCTTTACATGTACGAAACTTTTCGTTTTTTTAAATATGCTTTGCAAAATAGAATTTAGTGCTTTTTCTGGAAAAAAAAACGCGTTTTTTTTGCCGGATTTGGTGCGTTTTCAAATTTAAAAGTTGGCAACACTGATTTCTGCCCTTTGTCAACTAAATGCTTAAAACAGCTTTCGTAAGCTTTTTTAAGTAATAGTAGGATTAATGTCCACGCAATCGTCTCGTACAAGATCTCGAAGAAAAAATTTAAAGATATCAAAATATTTTGACCTAGCACGGCACATTTTGTCTTAATTGAATTGAAATTTCCAATAAAAAAATCACTGAAGTTATTGAAAGTGAACATTTATTCATTGAATTTAATGAAACATTAATGAAGATTTTCATTAAAGTTTCATTAAATTTAGTGATAGTGAAAATTTGTTTCATTGGATTTAATGAAACATTAATGAAAATTTCCATTAAAGTTTCATTAAATTTAATGAAAGTGAAAATGTTTCATTAAATTTATTGCAACATTTATTGAAAATTTTCATTAAAGTTTCATTAAATTCAATGGAACATATTTTCACTTTCAATAGATTTAGTGATAATGGAAAATTTGCCATTACCACTAAATCAATTTTTTGATAGTGAATGAATTTTCACTATCACTAAATTTAGTGGAAATATTATTTAAAACTTTTAACTAAATTTAGTGATAATGAAAATCTTTTTCATTACCACTTAATGAATTTTTTGATAGTTCACTAGCACTAAGTTTAGTGAAAAATAAAATCTAATGCAAAACCCCCAAGTCTGTATGAAATAACAGTCATTGTTAGGTGTTTAGTTGCGTTTCTACAACTTTTGGAAGTCCTAGAAAAGATTTAGTCCTGGCTCCCTATGTAAAGATAAACGTCTATCTGTTTGCCAAGTGCCATGGCTATTATTTTCAATAGCCAGAAAGAAATGTTATAAAGTTAACAGTGCTGTATATAAGTGTATATGGGACGTCAACCGGCCACCTCCGTCGCGAGAATTTGTGGGGACGGAAAATAAAGTTTTGGATCCCAATTTTCGTTTTTTTAAAAGCTTTCGAAAGCCCAGTGGCGCTTTTAAAAATTTCAATATGGCGACGTTGTAAAACGCGCCGAAAAGGGGCGTAAAATAAATTTTTTTTAATATTTCGACGTAAATTTTATCACCCGGGGCTTTTGGGGGTCGCTGATCACGAATCTGAAGCCAAAATTTGAGAATTCGTAAATCCAAGATGGCGAATGCACACATTGTAGGAAAATACTAATTTTGACCAAGTCAAAAAAATAAAGCTAGAGTTGTTCAAATTCGTCCAAACTTACACATATAGCTTAGAAATATTAAGGTATGCATTGTTTGAAAACCCTAGCATTATTTTTTCGACTAGCTACCCAGCAGTTCTCAATTAGACAATTCGCCCAATATCACTAGCAAAGTAACTAGCAAAACACGCACTAGTTCCTTTTTTGACCCCAGGTTACGCAAGCAGTCGTCAGTTCAATAATAAAATATAAAACGTGAGCGATAAAAACGTTTGAATTTCAAATATTCTTTGGAGAGACTTTTTTTAGTTTCAAAATTTGAGTAATAGTGCAGGCAAATTAGGTATTCATTTCTAATTTTGTTGAACATGCACCGATTTTGATCCGACAGGGCTCATTTTGTTCGCAATAAAATTTAGAACAAAACCAACACATTAGTTTTTTCCGGCCTTTCCCCAAAATTTCTTCAGTCCCCCGTGAACCCTCAAAATCGGATAAATTCAATAAAACTGTTCTAAAATGCTTAAAAATGGAAAGTTATGTTATTCACGGGGTTCTCTAGATTGCTGAATCCAAATATGATGTTGGAAAATGAAAAAACTCAAAATGGCGCCCGGAAAACTGCGTACAGACCCATTTTAAGCACCAAAAATGGGAAAAAATCGTTACAGGGGGTTTTAGCCTAGAAGTCTTGTTACATTGAATGAATTTATACGGTCGGTGTGGGATTGTTTTTTATACTTTAAAAAGTAAAGTTTACTAAAAATTTTTTTGTGTTTTTGATTTGTTTATTATTTAAGCAATAACTATAAAAAGTTAATACAACTCAAAATTAAAAATATTTGTAACATTTTGCAAACCATTTTTTCTTAACTAATTTGAGGTCGCTGAACACGAAAAACGCATTAATTTTTTTTTCCTTGGGGTCGTTCCCAAGTTATTCGATAATTTATATTTTCGAGATTATAGCTTCATATACATCAATATATTTCTATTAAGCCAAGTCCGATCAATTTTATTTTTCCACGTTTATAAAGAGTGATTAATGGCGCTTCTAACAAGTATACCAATGATTATGCTTTGAACAAAATTGACTGAGTTATAGCAGGAAAAAGTTTGAAATTTCATAAATTTTTGAAATTTTTCACATCAACTTCAAATGAAACATTTGGTTTTTGGGATATAATTTTTTTTAATACTTGTTTTTTAGAAATTTTATTAAATAGCGCATATAATTGCAAACATTTGAAGCCTATGTTGAGCAAAATCGAATGAAATTTCCAAAAGATATTAAGGTTTTAGTGCAATAAGGAAGATATGAGAATTTTCGAAATGTTCGGCCTGAGTCAACAGATCCAATTTTTCAGCCTCCAGATAGAACACCCTACACTTATTGAACACTTTGAAGATGTTTTAAGTAAATTCTAATCATTCTCTGTAGAAGAATATTGCGGATTGTATCAAAAATATTAATTTTTGAAAGAAACCGAAATTACCCTATTGCACTAAAACCCTAATATCTTTTGTAAATTTCATTCAATTGTGCTTAATATAGGCTTAAAATGTTTGCAATTATATGCGATATTTAATAAAATTACTAAAAAACAAGTATTAAAAAAAATTATATCCCAAAAACTAAATGTTTCATTCGAAGTTGATGTGAAAAATTTCAAAAATTTATGAAATTTCAAACTTTTTCCTGCTATAACTCAGTCAATTTTGTTCAAAGCACAATCATTGGTATACTTGTTAGAAGCGCCATTAACCACTCTTTGTAAACGTGGAAAAATAAAATTGATCGGACTTGGCTTCATAGAAATGTATTGATGTATATGAAGCTATAATCTCGAAAATATAAATTATCGAATAACTCGGGAACGACCGCAAGGAAAAAAAATGAATGCGTTTTTCGTGTTCAGCGACCTCAAATTAGTTAAGAAAAAATGGTTTGCAAAATGTTACAAATATTTTTAATTTTGAGTTGTATTAACTTTTTATAGTTATTGCTTAAATAATAAACAAATCAAAAACACAAAAAAATTTTTGGTAAACTTTACTTTTTAAAGTATAAAAAACAAGTACCTGGAGACCGATCCCTGCTCGGTCAACAATCTAATCTTATTATTTTAGTCGATGTTTTTATTCATAGCTATTTTTTGTTATGTAACTTGTACCTTTTCACTTATAACGATCATGCTTTTAAAATGATAAATAAACCGATGAGTATAATAATAAGAAAAAACTCGGAAAGCATCGAATGGTATAGAAAAATATCAAAAGCTCAAATTTTTTTTTGGTGAAATAGAATGCCATAAAATAAAAAAATGGGATATGCCACGCACCCAAAATATTTCGTCTTTTGTATGGCGGTTGAAATATCTTATCATCAAAGGATCATAATTCGGAAAATAAGAATCCTATTGGAAAAATCCAAAACGATATTTGGATCAGGAAGAGTGTAGCTATTCGATGCTATTAATAAGAAGGAATTTCACCTTTTCTTGTAGCTACGCTGTAAGACTGAACATACCGTTATATTCAAGCTCAAGCAGGGATATTTCAAAATCCTGCAGGTATAATAACAGTTCTGCTGATTAAGAAATTGGGCGTGGCAATTACACTAGTTTACAGCCAAAATTCCCAGCAAATGCTGATTCCGAAAATCGCATTTTTTTTTTTTTTTTATTTCGTGTCGTTTTCGAGATATCGGTAATTTTCGGTTTTTGGACCAAAAAAAAAAGATAGTTCCATTAAAATACAAATATCTCAAGAACCAATGTTTGTATTTAAACAAATAATATGTCATATTAAAGGTAATTAAATTACCTACAAATGATATCCACATTACTTTTTGGTTGGTTCTTTAGTTTCGGTGAAATAAATTGATTTCTAAAAAAAAAAATTTTTTTTTTCGAAAAAATCAAGAAAAAATCAAATTCAACTTCAAATTTATACAAGAAGACATAACTTTTTTATAATATTTTTTTTTTGTATCATAGACTATATATTTGTGAAGAAAATAAGATATTATTTAAGAAAATCGATGGAAAAATGCAAAAGTTGTATACAATTCATTGATAAGTTACCAAAATGCGTTTTTCCCTATTTTTCCGTTTTTTTGTAATAAACTGTTCGAAAATTTGAAACTTTTTGTAAAAGAAATTAGAAAATCCAAAAAATTCTTAAAGAAGACATTAAAAGGAAATACCCGTGCCTCGCCGTTTTTCTCTAGCACGTCAGATTTTTTTTTAATCGATTTTTGAAATTTTTTAATCCAGTGTACATGAAAAAACAGAAATAACGCATTCTTGTGTTAAATCGATGAATTTAACTATATGATCCTTACATCTGAGGTGTATTATGCGTTCAGTAAACTTATGCAGGATACTGCGAGGAATATTTTTGTAGAAAATTTTAACCCTTTAAAACCCTCACATGTGGGTCATTTTGACCCCCACATGAAGGTCATTTTGACCTACATGTGGGGGCTTGAGAGGGTTAAAACTGTCTACAAAAATATTCCGCGTAGTATCCTGCATAAGTTTGCTGAAGACATGATACACCTCAGATGTAAGGATCATATATTTAAATTCATCGATTTAACACAAGAATGCGTTATTTCTGTTTTTTCATGTACAGTGGATTAAAAAACTTCAAAAATCGATTAAAAAAAAATCTGACGTGCTAGAGAACACGGCGAGGCACGGGTATTTCCTTTTAATGCCTTCTTTAAGAATTTTTTGGATTTTCTAATTTCTTTTACAAAAAGTTTCAAATTTTCGAACAGTTTATTACAAAAAAACGGAAAAATAGGGAAAAACGCATTTTGGTAACTTATCAATGAATTGTATACAACTTTTGCATTTTTCCATCGATTTTCTTAAATAGTATTTTATTTGCCTAACAAATTTATAGACTTTGATATAAAAATACAAAATGATTTTCAAAATTTTTTTTTCTTGTAAAAATCTGCAGTTGATTTAGACATTTTTGTAATTTTTTCAGAAAAATATACTCTTTTTTTCAGAAATCAATTTATTTCATCGAAACTAACAAACCAGCCAAAAAGTGACGTGAGTATCATTTGTAGGTAATTTAATTACCTTTAATATGACATATTATTTGTTTGAATACAAACATTGGTTTTTGAGATATTTGTATTTAAGTGGAACTATCTTTTTTTTTTTGGTCCAAAAACCGAAAATGACCGATATCTCGAAAACGACACGAAATAAAAAAAAAATAATGCAATTTTCGGAATCAGCCGCCCATTTTCCATATAAAATGAGTAACGGCATTCGCTGGGAAAAAAAATTTTAATCATTTGTAAACTAGTGTTATTAAACAAAGTCTTCTTTTTGTCATGCTTTAGATTCGCATAAAAATTTCATCAAAATATGTTGTATCATTTGCGAGAAAGAGCATTCAATGTGATTTACTTGTATGGGAGGTTCCACGCGCACTTTCGATATTTTGCCTACTTTCAGGTCGTAGGTGCCTAATGGCAAGTAGACTCCCTACAGTTAAATTCAGAAAGATTGCTTTAGCAGTTTTCTTTTCATTGCGCATTAAATTTTTGTGGGCGGTGCCACGCCCTTCAAAAGGCTTTCTTAATATATTGGCATATCACATATTAATACTTGTTTGCAGATGTAACAGCTCCTAAATTTTCACCAAAATTGTTGGAGTCGTTTTCGAGTAATATTGAATCAAAATTTTCAAGGTTTAAAAAGTGGGCGTGGCACTTATTCGATCCCATCCACTTTTCGTTTATTACAAGGTATAATTAAGCAGTACCTACATACCAAATTTCATTAAAATACCTTGTAACATTTGCGAGAAATAGCATTGAACGTATTTTGCTTGTATGGGAGGTTCCACGCGCAACGGCGATATTTTGCCCACTTTCAGATCAGAGATGCCTTATAGCAAGTAGGCTCCCCACAATTAATTTTAGAATGATTACTTTATTAGTTTTCTTTTTATACCGTAATATATATTTGTGGGCGGTGCCACGCCCTTCAACGAGTTTTTCTAACATAACGGCATGTCAAATATTAATACTTGTTTACAGAGGTAACATCTCCTAAATTTTCATCAAAATTGTTGGAGTCGTTTTCGAGTAATATTGAATCAAAATTTTCAAGGGCTAAAAAGTGGGCGTGGTACTTCTTCGATCTCGTCCACTTTTTGTCTGTTATAAGATATTTTCAAGCCGTACCCGCCTACCAAATTTCATTCAAATACCTTGTATGGTTTGCGAGTTATGACCATATCAAATTTAAAATTTAATGCGACGCCACGCCCCCTGGTGAGCATTTACAAAGTTCAAACATAGCTCATTCTTCATTGTATGCTAATATCTTACATTACCCGAAGTTTCATTAAAATCACTGTAGCCGTTTTCGAGAAAAAGTTTTGCCCGTTCCAAACAAACATACATAAGTACATAAGTACATAGGTACATAAGTACATACAATTTTATCTCGTATAAGAAGAGAAGATATCCCACACCGACCGTATAAATTCATTCAATGTAACAAGACTTCTAGGCTAAAACCCCCTGTAACGATTTTTTCCCATTTTTGGTGCTTAAAATGGGTCTGTACGCAGTTTTCCGGGCGCCATTTTGAGTTTTTTCATTTTCCAACATCATATTTGGATTCAGCAATCTAGAGAACCCCGTGAATAACATAACTTTCCATTTTTAAGCATTTTAGAACAGTTTTATTGAATTTATCCGATTTTGAGGGTTCACGGGGGACTGAAGAAATTTTGGGGAAAGGCCGGAAAAAACTAATGTGTTGGTTTTGTTCTAAATTTTATTGCGAACAAAATGAGCCCTGTCGGATCAAAATCGGTGCATGTTCAACAAAATTAGAAATGAATACCTGTTTTTACCTAATTTGCCTGCACTATAATTTTATTTATAAAAAAAACAAAAAAAAAAAAAGAAAGAGAACAAAATTTAGAAAGAAAACAAAAATTTTTTCAATTGTTTAAATACAAATTTCACATAACTACGTCAATAAGCTTTATAGACGAATGAGCTAAAGACTTCGTAATTTATCTGCATACATGTATGTATGTATGTATTCTCCTTTAACTCCTAGGAGGAGCATAGGGCCAATATGAAATCTCTCCATTTGTCACGATCCCTTGCGATGACTTTGATCTCTTGCCACGATTTTCCCGATTCTTGGATTTCCTTTTCCAACGACCTTTTCCAGTTGGTTTTGGGTCTACCACGTCCTCTACTGCCTTGTGGATTCCACTCAAGGGCCTGGCGACAAACTTCGCTGTGTGGTTTCCGGAGAGTGTGACCAATCCATCCCCATTTGCGCAGCTTGATTTCGTTTGCTATTGCCTTCTGTTTGCATTTTTGATGTAGCTCGGCATTTGATATAGTGCGAGGCCACCAAACCTTTAGTATACGCCTTAAGCATTTGTTGACGAATACTTGCAGCTTGTTCGTAAGTTGTTCAGTAACAAGCCATGTTTCGCACCCATATAACAAAACCGATTTCACATTCGAATCAAAAATGCGCACTCTCGTTTTGGTGGATATACATACATAGATGAAAAACTTTGAACCCCAGGTTCGAATCTCAGTGTGGGTTGTTCGATTTTTTTTTCTTTATTAAGAGAACGCCTTACAAGCAAGCTTCTTTTCACTAGTGAAATAGCTAGTGAGCAGTAGAGCAAAGGGTGGCAATTGACCCCTGCCTATGACATGCACACGTTAAATTCGCCAGTTGAGAACAAATAAAGTAGATCTGGGAGGAACTAGTGCTGGTTACCGGTAGCTAGCGATTTCGCTAGTACGGTTCTAGTTCCGTGAACTAAAGGGTATATATTAGAATTTTCTCACACTGAAATAGTTTTTATTCTTTCTCAAAATAAATGTCTATAAAATCTAAGCAAACCGCAAACTCCTTAAACCAAGTTCACTTAGCACTAAGAGTGGTACAAGTCTTTCCATTTTGTATTGAATTTTGTTTCTAGAGGCTATGCATTTTTAATGACGAGGCAAAATAACAAAAAACTACTGGCTATGGAAATCCATAGCCACAAACCTGAATGAAACTGTACTGGCTATTGAAATCAATGACCATGGCAGTCAATGTGTTAAGAAGTTCAGAACCTATACCTCAATGTAATGTAGTATGTAATTAGAAAAAACGTTTGTGACATGTAATGTTGAGGGAATTATTTTGATTCAGTAAAATTTAATAAAATAATCAATAATCGCTTGCAATTATAATTCTAAGTTGCTACTTGCCGTATGCGCTTCGTTGCGAGTTCAATTTTTCTCTTCTGATGTTGGTGAATTGAAACGATGTGATTCTTGTCGCCAAACTGGACGGCTTTTCTCCTTAATAACTGATCCCAGAAAAAGCATAGTGTTCTTGAAAATGCATTTGAGGCTTTTCTCCTGCCACACTTTTTTACTGATGCACTAGCTTTTTCTAATGAGTTTTTTTTTATTTGTTCACAATTTTCACCCATTTTCCGTCAATTTCAAAATCTAGGCAACTTTATTTCGACCGGTTTTAGTTGAAGTCAATTCTTCGGCAATTATTTTAACGATTTTCATTATTTTTGCATACTTAGCACCTCTATACATGATTAAATTTCACTTTGCAATCGTGTCAAATAGAAACCAACAACCGTTTGTGGGTACGTTCAGTTACACGGTTACACGCACTCGAGCTTACGCCAGTGGTGCCAATATAATAAAATCGTACTAACGATGTCTTTAGATAAGTTGTAAAGTGTAGTGTAGCAAGCCTCGTGTTTGGATTAGTCCTTTCCCATCATAAGTGACAATCGAAACGATTGTCACTCATTAAGAAGAAGAAGAAGTTGTAAAGCTGGAACTATAGGGGGTACACACTAGAGATCATGTTCGAAAAAAACACTTCAGATAAATGACTTCAATAAATTGAATGTAGCACTTATTGAGACATTTACAACAATATAACTTGATAACACAGTGCAACACAAAAAATGTAACTGGGGTCTGAAGGTGTTTTTTGATTGCTTATCTTCTCTTCTTATACGAGCTAAAATTACATGTTTTTTTGTTTGTACTTATTTCTGTGCCAATATTTTTTCTCGAAAACGGCTACAGCGATTTTAATGAAACTTGGAATAGTGTTAGATACCAGCATACAATGAAGAATGAGCTAGGTTTGAACTTTATAAATGGTCATCAGGGAGCATGGCACTGCCCTGAATTTAAAATTTGATTTAGTCATAACTCGCAAACCATGCAAGGTATTTAGATGAAATTTGGTAAGCGGATACGGCTTAATAATACCTTGTAACAGGCAAAAAGTGGGCGGGATCGAAGAAGTGCTACGCCCACTTTTTAGCCCTTGAAAATTTTGATTCAATATTACTCGAAAATGACTCCAACAATTTTAATGAAAATTTAGGAGATGTTACCTCTGCAAACAGGAATTAATATATAATACTCCGTTATATTAGGAAAACTCGTTGAAGGGCGTGGCACCGCCCACAAAAATATAAAACGGTATAACAAGAAAACTTCTAAAGCAAACATTCTGAAATTAACTGCGAGGAGCCTAATTGCAAAGGGCGTCTCTGATCTGAAAGTGGGCGAAATATCGCCATTGCGCGTGGAACCTCCCATACAAGCAATATACGTTAAATGCTATTTCTCGCAAATTTTACAAGATATTTTAATGAAATTTGGTATATAGGTACTGCTTATCAATGTCTTGTAATAACCGAAAAGAGGGCGGTATCGAAGAAGTGCCACGCCCCTTTTTTAACCATTGAAAATTTCGATTCAATATTACTCAAAAACCACTTCAACAATTTTAATGAAAATTCAAAAGATTTTACTACTTAAAACAAGTATCAATATGTGATATGCTAGATATACTAGGTGGGGTGAAAAGTAACCTCCTTAACCGCCAGAATGCGCTGCGATTGGAAAAAGGATTATTGTGCCTAATAGTCCATTTAGGCAGACATGTCAAATTTCAGCGCGATACAGCCATTTGTTTTGTTTTGACAGCCGATTTGGATATATATTATGGGGCTAGTGCTCCTTCAAATTACACCGTGAAATATAAGTTTCGAGAGGCCGAAACTCCACTGCCGATGGAGTCCGCAGCTGCAGGTCATGCCGTCGGTTTTCTGGGATTGTCATGACATACTCTTCGTGGACTACCTCGAAAAAGGAAAAACCATCAATAGCAAGTACTACTGTGCATTATTGGAGCGACTGAAGGTCGAAACTGCTGCGAAACGGCCTTACATGAAGAGGCAAGACAATGCGCCGGCACACAAATGCATCGCAACCATGGCTAAAATCAACGATTTAGGGCTGGAATTACTTCCCCATCCACCTTATTCGCCTGATTTGACTCCCTCGAACTATTATCTGTCCCTCAAAAGATGGCTCATCAATAAAAAAATTCAGCTCGGGCGAGGAGATCAGCGACGCCGCGAAGGAGTATTTTGCATAACTTCCGGAAATCGGGTGTCAAAATAAAACAAATAGCTGTTTATTTTTTTAGTAAATATGAATTAACTATAAGGCACCATAATCTTTTGTGCGATCGCAGCGCATTCTGCGGTCAAGAAGGTTACTTTTCACCCCACAAGTATTGAAAAAACTGTAAAGGGTACATTTTCCCCTACCTCTTCGATTAACAACCCCTAATTTATTGAAGCTCCGCGGGTTTTTCTTTTTAATTGACCTATTTACCGATTTCTGTAATAAAGACACGTATAAATACAATTCTAAAATGGCATAATATAGAATAGACATAGACAATACGGAGTCGATTAATGACCATCCTTCGTAACTTTCCATTTACCGGTCTCCCAATTGTAGATTAATAGTTTTGCAAATTTAGCCCTCGCTTTACAAACGCGAATGAGTCGACAACATTGATATATTTATGTCAGTTTTCGGTAATGAAGCAATCTCGCGGTTCGGTTAACATTCTTCTCGAATTTGTTTTAAATAAAAATATGAAAAGTTGTGTTTTTCGGTGTGTAAAAGTGTTAAATAAAGTGTGTAGTTGTTAAATAAAGTGTTTAATTGTTAAATAAAGTGTTAAGTGAAGTGTTAAATGAAAGGCTTTTTTTGGCAAACGAAAATGTATAAATTTTGCCATTGCCTTCAAGTGCAAAGCTCCAAAAGTGCAATATACCGTTATATTAGAAAAATTCGTTGGAGGGCGTGGCACCGCCCACAAAAATATAATACTCTATAAAAACTAAACTACTAATGCAATCTTTCTGAATTTAACTGTAGGGAATCTTCTTTTTATTAGGCACATACGACCTGAAAATGGGCAAAATATGGACGGTGTGCGTGGAACCTCCCATACAAGTAAAACAAATTTAATGATATTTCTTGCAAATGGTACAACATATTTTGATGAACATTCTCATCGAAGTATTTGTCACAACAAGACTTATTTGTGTGAAAAAATAAAATAAAATTAAACAATCCCTGTCGGAAATCGGTCTACTCCAAAACTATATACAAACTAGTTTCAACCGAAGCAAGACTAGTTCGCAAGTAACTCGTTTCCCATACGATGAACTATCGATTTTTACATGCGGTTGTCATTGGAGCAAGTGTTGTGTTGTTTTTCGGAGGATTGATTGTTCCCTGCCTAGAGACTTTTGAAAAGGACCAGCGCTTAAGAATGCTACGGGTTGTTGAGGGCAAGGATCAATGCCCGTGAGGTTTGATGGTTTAATGTCGGTTCTTGTTTTCGCTGAGGCAATTGAATGCCTGTTTTGTGCTGAAGCGGGATCTCGTTGTTGTGGTCCTGTGTCCCGGTGAGGTTGCAAACACTAGAAATTGTCCTTAAGATGATTTCAAAGCAAACACTTCAGTTAAAAATTTCACTAAGCTAATTTATTGATTCTAACTAGCGCTACTTAAAGCGCTTTCAGCAAGTTTGTCCTCGCTTCGTTAATAAATTTACAAGACCCCGTTCCTTAATTGAACGGTTTATTTTATAGTTAATTTCTGATCGTTGAAAAGAGCTTTAGTGTCATGAAACGAGCTTTTCACCTCGTTTCATACCTGAGCTCGTTTCAACCTTCGGGAGACGTTGTGAGCTTGCATTGCTAAACACCAATCGGTTCGATCACGTACGCAACTTCCGATTCCCAAGCTTTTGCCAGACACATTCCGTTCAGGTGTCCATAGCAAAAGCATGTTGTTGGTGTATTTAGTGTATTAAGTTGTTTTGACTAAAATTGAAATCACACGATTGATCACGTACGCGATTTCCGATTCCCATGCTTTTGCCGGACATATTTTGTTCAGGTGTCCATAGCAAAAGCATGTTGTTTGTGTATTTAGTGTTCTAATTTGTTTTGACTAAAATTGAAATCACACGATTGACGATGTTGGATACATTCCATTTTGGTATCCCACGGTTTGGCTTTAGCTGAAACGCGATCAATCGATGTGCAAGCAAAAGAATGTTCTGTATTTAATTAGGGTGTATGTATAAAAATATTTAGTAGTCCCTTTTTGAATGAATTATGAAATAAGTGCTTAGCAAACTCACAACATCCCTCCCCCCTTAGGAAAAGAAAAAGTTATCGTTAGGTAACTTTTTCTTGACCATACTTTTCTTATTTTAGGTTTTGTAGTTAGCTTAACATTATTATTGAATGTTAATGTTTTTTTTTTTTTTTGTCTTTAGAATGTACTTAAATTTTTAAGTTTTAGAACTTTAAACTCTAATTATTTTGTAGTATGTAAAAAATTAAAATTTTTCCTAATAATTTTTGACATGTATTTCATGTTTAGTTCAAGCAGTTAAAACTTTAAGTGTATAGACTCTGATTATTTTGTATTATGTAAAAAGAAATAAATAAAATTTTTTATTTCTTTGAGTGGATTTAAAATTTAAAATTTGCTTATTAATCAATACTTTAAATGTATAAACCCTAATTATATTGTATTATGAAACAAGACTTGTTGATTTCACTAATTGATTCATGGCTTGACCTCTGATTACTACGGTTGATTCACCTCAGCATTGATGTCTTCTTGTTAGTTGTTGGAGTTATCTCTTCTCTGGGAAATACATTGTTGTTGTAGTGGTTCTGCTATGTGCTCGGCGTTGCACTAGACGTCAGTTGATTCACCTTGGATGCTATGCTCATTTCCTCTGATGGTCTACTTTTCTTATTTTCATCATTTTATTTAATCGCCAAACTGTTATTTTTCCTGTTTTGATAACATTTTTCTTTATATAATCGTATTTACTTCAGCTTGTTGGTATTTTAAATATTTCAGCTTCAATCTCTTTATTTCCTGTTATAATTTGGTCCATTTTGTTTATGGTTACTTCGGACTATTATAATCAAGATGCTGGATTCTGTTGAGTATAACTGGGAATTCTTCTTGTTGACTTTGATGCTATAGGCTTGGCTTTCTTTATGCGTTGTTCTACAAACTCCGCTCACTTGCTTCAAGTGACCCCATTACTGATATTGGAGATAATTATAGTAGTTCACTGCTTGCTTCGTTTGATGTATTAAGTTGTTTATTTTTGAGTTGCTCTGATGATGACTCTTTTGCAGTTTGTTTGAAGAGTGTTCTCAGTATTGATTTATTCTTGATTTCTGTCTGTTTTCTTGATAATCTGGAAAATGAGCTTTTCTGGGTTTCCTGCTTTCTGCTGTTTGGTTGTCAAATAAAATTTTTGACAGCCCGTTGAAGAATCGGCTTCTTCTGCATTCGATTGGTTCTTGTTGACCTCTTTTTTTGTGTTTATATTAATAGGTAGTGTTGTTTACAATGTATTTTCCCCTTCGGATTCAATTACGTGGTTCTGATGTCTTCATTTACGGATTTTACGCCTAATGTTGTCGTCTCCTGGACTGGTTTCTTCTTTTTAATCATGATGTATTAAACCATGAATCATATAACCTCAATTACTTAATAAGTAATTATTTCTCTATATTATTATTTCTTTAAGATTTAAGTACTTTTTTTTTTTTTCTTTTTGACTAAATTTAGATTTTGCTTAAATCATTTTAATTTCATATTCAACTGTATATGTTTATCTTTATCTAAAATTTCAATTACTAGTTACTTATTTCAATTTATACTTAAATAAATAATTTCCTCAAATACGAAATTTATTAATAAATTGTTTTTTGTTTCAACTTTAAATTCAAGCCATTCTAATTTTAATTTTTTACTTCGAGTCTAAAATATTTTTGTCTGGATTATCATCCAATTGTTTCTTATAAAAATTGATATCTGCAACCTTTGTATATGTGTATGCGTTTTTGTTGTTTAACATACAAATATACTTGATTTACGGCATTGCATTCCGTTTGGTTCAAATTTTTAATTAAAATTTTCTTTTGTTTTTAATCCCGTAATTATTTTATTATTGTATTAACATTGAGTTATTAATTTTTAGTTTAGTTTGTACTTTCTTTATTGGTATTTCGGACCATTAAAAAAAAATTCTAGGAATAAATAAACATGTATATATATTTTTTTTCCCGTGTATTTTATATATGTACATATTTTAGTTATCCAAAAAGTTATATTTCATTTATAACTGCTGATTTGGGTTTTCAATACTATCCCAACAGTCTTTATGACATTATTCGCTTCCTATATATGTATATGCATTATTTTGCATACAAGTATATGTGGTGTTTTATTTGTATTTTTTTCTTTTATATATTTCTCTATACTAGCATTTGAATACATACTTACATGTTGCATACAAATCTCATATTACTTTTAATTTCCCTGTAACAAATCCCTTAGTCATTTATATATGTATGCGCTGTCCGTCGATTCTGCATTTGAAAGTTTCATGTTTCAATTGCAGTTGCTTACATTGACGCGCACTACTGTCGGTTCTATGTATCTTTTTCTTGTTATTTTATATGAAGAAACTAATGCAATTATCTATCGGATGAGGACTAATTCTGTTAAAATGTCCATAGGTTAGCTATACGCAACGTAGTGGACTATCTTTTAGGTTTTATACTGTTTATCTCATTATATTCTTTTCAAATTTCAAACCGCATGGTTCGGTTAGTCAATGAAAAAATTAATTTTCGATTTTGGCCATAACTACTAGAAAATATTTAAACCAAACTAAATTATTCGAAATTATTAAATTATTTAAATTAAGGGAAGTGAAAATTCGTGAGAAAAAAAAAAATAAAATTAGTGGAATCAGGAAACTCAACATTTTCCAATTTTATGTGGTGCGCAGCACGGTACATAGCATATTAACCATGGGGCACCCTTGGTTGGCGTAAGTACACTTAATTTCTTCTTGTTAAGACTGCTCGTAACTGTAAAGTTTCTCTCTTCTCCCTCCGAGCAGGCTTCAACCGGCACCCTACTGCAAATACCAATCCTTAATCTGGAAGCTTTGACATCTCCAAGCCCCGCAGGAAAATCAATAAGTTCAACTCAAATTTTCGTTTTGTTTCATTATTATTTTTTCTTTCAAAACCTATTAAATACTTTCTCTTCTTAATAAACAGGTTTCGACTAATTCTTCCATACATATCCATCTACATGCAGAAATTTCACCATGCCGGCATTTGTTATGTGAGTTTTACTTTCCCCGTTTTTCCTTTTTTTTTTTTTTTATTAAAATTATTCTTTTCATCTCTTAAGTATCGAATTTACTGTATTTATGTTATATTCAATTATTTGCAAAAATCAAAGTTGTGACACCCACTTTCTGTTCGTGTGTCGTCATTCCATATAATTAACGTAACCCTGTTCATAAAATCCTAATTTGTTTACATATTTCAGTTATGTTTTAATTTTTCTTTGACTTTTTATATGTCTTTTCCATTTTTACGCAGTTTATCGACTTACCTACGGAATTCCATTCCTTGGGAATGGGGTTGTCTACTACTTATTATAGGAAAATTTTCGTCTCTAACAAATGTTCCGTCCTGCGGAATTCATCGCTGAGACATACTCTATATCTTTTACATCAAATTTTTGATTTTGTTAATTCCTCTTTATCTATTACACTCTCATCTTCTCTATGTTAGATGATTCTAATGTTCCTATATGATTTTTGTATTTTCTAACACTGACAAATGATTAAATAAGACTTGTACATTTTTTTCCTAACTCCGCATAATATGCTGTTCCTACTTTAATATTTTACCTTTTTACTTCCACAAATATATAAATATACTGTTTTGTTTTATGCATTGAATAATTTTAGCAAATTGTTATGAATTTTCTTCTTTTTATTGTTAATAATAATTTCTGTAGTTACTGGCCCTGTGACATTTGTAACTTCGTAAGGTCCTACCCAAATTTTGGAAAACTTATTTTTCTTTGTTTGATTTTTCATCAACACTTTGTCCCCTATTTTGAATTGCACTGGATTAGTGGAGCTGTCATATTGTTTTTTAGACAACTCCTTGGCCTTATCTTGATTTTGCTTTACTAATTCATGTGACCTTTGAATTTGAAACTTTAATACTTTCGATTGATCATCCACGTTGTACACGGGTGTACATTTTCTTTTTAAATTTGTTGGCATTTCAAAATTAAACCCATAAAGTGTCTGAAAAGGTGTTTTCTTTGTTGAAGTGTGTACTGTATTGTTATGTACATGCATGGCTGAAGCCAGCCATTGATCCCAATTCGAACCATCTTCTTTTGCAAAACTTCTCAAGTATTCTGCTAACGGTCTGTGACTTCTTTCTAATGAGCCATTAGCTTGCGGGTGATAAGGTGTAATGTGTAATTTTTTAATTCCAAGCATCTTACACGTATTTGAAAACAATTTTGAAGTGAAATTCGTTCCATTGTCAGTGACTAATATTTTCGGAATATTGTATCTGGCAATGATTTCATTATAAAATTGCTTTGAAACTGTGCTAGCTTCTGCGTCAGGGATCGCTACACACGACATGTATTTAGAGTGATCGTCTTGAAAAGTTAAAATGTATTTATTTCCTGATGTAGTCTCTGGCAGTGGCCCTACTATATCCATGTAAACTTTGTCAAATGGACGGCTTGGTGTATCCGTTAAAACCATGGGCATTTTTGTTAATTTGGAACTTTTGTTTGCTTGGCATTTAATGCAAGCCCTTACGTTGTTTTTCACGTCTTTTTGCATTCCTGGCCACTTGAACTGTTTTCTAATTCGCATTAAAGTTTTTACTGCCCCCTGATGACCTCCAAGTGGGCTATCGTGAAAATCTTTTAATATTGTCTTTATGTCTTGTGGATTGCTTAGTATTGTGACATTTGGTTTAGCTATTTCCTCTGCAGGAGTGTCCTCATCAACTTCGTTCGATACTTCTATTTGGTCATGGTCATTAGTTTTAGTCTTAGATCTTGTTTGTACTACAGTTATTTGCGTGTTTGTTTGTGGTATTCTACTAAGCGCATCAGCATTTAAATTCTTTTTCCCTGGTTTGTATATGATTTCGAAATCATATTCCGACATTTTATGTCTAAATCTAGCTAAACGTGAAGTTTGATCTTTTAAATTTGCTATTCCACGTAGTGGTTGATGATCTGTGAAAATTTTAAAATGTCTGCCAAGTAAATAAGCTCTAAAATTTTTGGTTGCCCAAACTATTGCAAGAAATTCTTTTTCAATGGTAGAATATCTCTTTTCGGTTTCACTTAACGCTCTACTAGCGAAAGCTACAGGGTTATCCTTACCAACTTCCCCTTGCGAAAGAATTGCACCTAGCGCTTCATTACTGGCATCTGTTGTTAATAAAAATTGTTTAGAAAAATCAGGATATATTAGTATCGGTGGAGATATTATTGCTTTCTTTAAGTTTTCGAATGAGTTTTGGCATTCTGTTGTCCATACAAATTTTGCATTTTTTCGTAGAAGTTTATTTATTGGAAGTGCTAATATCGCTGTGTCCTTAATAAACTTCCGGTAATAGTTGACGAGACCCAAAAATGCCTGTACATCTTTTTTGTTTTTAGGCACTGGAATGTTTTTTACGCACTCTATTTTTTGTGGATCCGGCAAAGCGCCGTGTTCAGAGCATTTATGCCCAAGATAGATTACCTCCCTACGCAAAAAGTTACATTTTTCAGTGTTTAATTTCAAATTATTTTCCCTTAGCACAGTAAAAACTTTACGCAATCTGTTTTCATGTTCCTTTAAATTTTTGCCGTATATCACTATGTCATCTAAATAAACAAAACATTCTAAACCTTGAAGCCCAGTTAAAATATGGTTCATTATTCTTTGAAAAGTTGCTGGTGCTCCAGTTAAACCAAATGGCATTCTGTTAAATTCAAAATGTCCTAATCCTGTGCTAAACGCTGTTTTTTCCTTGTCACCTTCTTTGACCAATACCTGGTGATATCCGCTTGCAAGATCTAAAGTTGAAAAATATCTGCTATGTCCTAATTGATCTAGGATTTCATCTATTCGCGGGATGGGAAAAACTTGTTTTATGGTGGCTTCATTCAATTTTCTGAAATCTATTACAAGTCTCCATTTTTTCTCTCCATCTTTTCCACTTTTCTTTGGGACGAGTAACAGTGGTGAATTCCAAGGTGAAGTACTTGGTGAAATAATACCCTCATCCAGTAATTTTTCCACCTGTTTATTTATTTCCATTCTGTGGGAATGTGGTAAACGGTACTGCTTTTGGTTAATTGGTGGTTGACCATCCAATGTCGGGATTTCGTGTCTTAACACTGGAGTGTATGTTAATATATCTCCTTCTAAGAGGAATATATCGTGAAATGATGTGCACACGCTTTCAATTGATGCTCGCTCTTCTATGCTTAAGTTTGGATCTAAATCAATCGATTCAAATAGTTTATTCAGTCTTGCTCTTACATCTTGTTGATTTATCGTGTTTATGGAACTATTTGTTATATTTTTGTACTCATCGTACAAAGAAAATTTTGCTGAATAATTTTGATTTATTATATATTCCTTCTCAGAGGAATTCAAAATTGGGACGTATGCTATCCCATTCTTCACTTTAGTTAAAGTTTCTCCTAAATAAACTCCTTGTGAAAGCTCTTGTTTATGTACAATCACTTCTTTAGCCATGGTTTGCACTCTCAATGGTACTATTTTTGCAGTACGAGCCTCAATTGCTGTCACTGTGTTATATAGTACATTATTAAATGCATTCAATGAATCTAGTGTGAAAGACATTAATTCCTTATTTTCTTCATCAAAAAATAACAGTTTCTTTTGGATGGCATTTAGGACAGACCGGTTCCACAAATTGTCCCTACCTAATATCCCATCAGCAGGTATCCCGTGATCTAGTGATACCACATGTAGTGTTAAACTTAGATCTGGTTGATAACTATGCTGGATAGTAGTAGTTCCTAATGTAGTTATTTGGCCCCCAAACGCTCCACTTAAATTCTTTTTAATATTCCTGTCGGTTCTCGTAGAATGCGACATCGAATTTTGTTTAACTAAGCTTGTATCGGCTCCCGAATCGACTAAAAGAATAAGTTTTCCATTTTTGGCTTCTCTACAGGGAACTTCTATGAACACGTCATTCTGCGTTTCGCAGAGTCCAATTAGGAATTTTTTCATGCTATAGTTTGCAGTGCATCTATCAAACGTATTTTCTGTAGAATGATTTCTTGATGCTACTGAACCTTTATTAGCCTTTCCACAACTCATAGTATTTTTACCGACCGTACTTTTCGTAGGCTGATTTATTTCTACTACTGGAATGCTGTGGTTCTTATCCTTTCCATATTCTATAGTTATCGTACCAACCGTATTATTTTTAGATTGGTTTATTGTTCCCAGCTCGGCACTATTTGTAGCCGTATTCTGTTTAGCAGTGTATATACCATTTATGTTCTTTTGATTATTTAATTTAATTTTGCTATTACTTTTCTTCTTCGTATGATTCACTTTTCCATTTTTGGGGAACGTGTCCACTACAATACTTTGCGTATGACTATTCGACCCCATTTTACTTTTACCAATTTTACTATTTATTTTGGGTTCCCCGACCATTAGTATTGGTTGGGCCCCATTTGGTTTCCCGAATCAAATTTTTCTCTATCAGTACAGTTATTCATTGCCTGATTTCTGGAACTTTTCTGTTTTTCCATAAAATTTTTATCCTTTGCATTCAATAATTCATTTATTATTAATTTTATATCACTTATTTCTGATTGAAGTGTACTCTCTGGTAAACCCTTTTCTTTCCATTTATATTTTGTGCAACCTTTATTGTTTTCATGGCCATATGTTTGGCATTTTTTACAGTAAGGCAAGTTCTTCCGCGTAAGACATTCGTCTCTCAAATGTCCTTTCATATTGCAAAATGAACACCTGATGGATGGTTTCTTAATACTATCTTTCGTACTTTCAACCTCCAGCAGTGGTCTTTTTAAACTGTTTACTCGTGTTTTTGTATAGAGCAAATTTTCTTTGTGAGTATCTGTGCTAACCGACTGAATTTTGCTTACTGCTGACTCCCATACTAGGTCTTCCTGCATAACATCATTTATTCTTGTTGCCTCTTTGACTAGTTCGTCCAAGCTTTCTGTCTTAAGCATCAGTGTTGTTAATTTTAGTGATTTATTTTTCAATCCCCGTCTAAATGCAGTTATCACAGATTTATTTAACTCGCTCATAAATATGTCATCAGATACATTTCCATAAATTGATTTAATTGTATCTAACGCTTCTGCCCGTAACGCACCCACACGCCTAGCAAACGCATTGATTTCTTCTCCAGGTCCTTGAGTGGAACTCTGAATCTCACTTCGGATTATATCAATAGATCTTTCTTTTATGTACGTGTTCTTTAAAATTTTGTACAATTCTTCCATTGTATCAAATTGATAACACATAATCAAATCGTATGCATCACCGTACAATCGAAGCCTAACACAAGATGCTAGAATAGGTTCGTCATCGGGACTAATTGTATTTTTTACTACATTGCATGCCTCTATGAACCTATAAAAATCCGAGCGACCACCAGAAAAAGCCGGAATTGTTTCCCGAACCGATTTCACAATGTGTGTAAAACTTTTCCTTGAGTTATCGCTTTCCATTCGTGTGCTTACTTCTGTTTGAGTGCTTATTTCTGTCTGTTGCCGTTTTTCCTCTACCGCATAGGCTTTTAATTTATTAGTTAATGTTTCTTTATAAAAGTTATATAATTTTTCTGAACGATTGAACATACTTTCTTTAAAATAATCGTCACTTCCTGAACCTCGTCTCATGTAAATTTCACGATCCGTTTCTGTGATTTTGGTCCATAACATTCCTAACTTTATCAAATTGTCTACAAAATATTCCATGTTCTGTTCTTCCGGTGAACATTTATTAAAACTCTCAAACTGTTTTTGTAGCAATCCTATGTTTTCTTTTTGCTTCGCAAAAAGTTCCGCGAATTCCCTCATTCTGACTTCTGCATAGTTTTCGTAACTGGTTAGTGGTTCGTTTGCATTTTCAAATTCCTTGTATAAACTCAAATTATTTTCTCCGCTTTCTGTAGTGAGTTCCCTTTTATCGAAAGGTACGGGACTCCCGTTTAAAAGACTTGTTCCTTGCCCATAATTATTCATTATTTATCTGTTTTCCATAACAATTGAACCACGAATTTATTGAAAAATATTTGGTTATTTGTTTATGTTATTTCACTGTAATAGACAGTAAACAACCAAAACCTTCCAATAACAATTACACTAAAGCAATTAACTGCAAGCAAATGAATGTATTATACATTTGAATCTTTCAAGTATTCCATATGTTAATTTTATTTAGTTTTCTGTTTAATGATCCCACTGTTAAGATGCAATGAAAAAAACAAACAAAACAAATACAATTGCCCCAGCTAAAGTTCTAGGTTACGCTAATGCAAATCGAAATTTTATTAAATTTTTCATTTATCGTTGCTACTGTTGCAGCAAAAAATATTCTTATTGTTGCTTGTCAATTTATAAACAAAAGATTCAAGTTACACTTGCATTAAAGCCATGAAGAAGTTTCGGTAAAAACTGCTGACTTCGCTTTTTTATGTGCAATGAACTTGCATTGAAAGTCTTTGTATTATTTTTTGTTTTACTTGTTCCTGACCTATCGCAAAATTACATTAACCAAATTATTCCGCATATAAAGCTTTTAGGTATATGAACGCAAAATAGAAACAAAGCTAAAGACCCAAATGAAATTTTTACTTTTTCGCTTTTTGTTATTCTTGCTTGAATTTGTTATGCATAAAAGCTTTTAGTTGCTGATCGGTAGCAATGAATTTTATTCTATTTCTTCCGTGAAGGCAGAAATAGTTTTACCAAATAAATACTCCTTTATTTGCACTAAAAATTTTGCGTAACCTTGCTGATCGATACGGAACTCTTGAATCACTTGAAAATAATTCTTGAGAACCCAAAACTAAACCAGCAAGATTTCCCGGTTATGAGAACAAGACTTCAATGAAGACTTTACAAACTCTAGCCCCTTATGAAGTGGCTTTAAAATTTGTAAACTGTTCAAACAAAAGAATTGCTCTTCCTCGGCAAAGATAGCACCTTAGATTTGCCTTTAATAGCCCTTCACATAAGATTCCCAAATACTTAGTAATTAATTCTACCAAGAACTTCTGAAATCTTACACAGAGACCACTATTAAAACCAAATTTGAATTAGCTATTGCCGATTTAAAATTTTCCGTTATTTTTTCCTAGGGCAATGGAGTTAATCCAATTCACAATTCAATTTCACAATTTTCTTTTATTGTACTTTTTTTTTTTTCTACTAAAAATGAAAACGAGTTCGATTTCACACAACTGAATTTTACTGAAGTTTACCGGTGAATTAAAAAATTTTTTAAAATTCCTATTGTAATTATGATTTTTCTATATAAAAAACCCTAACTTTACATATCCCTGTCAGTGTAGTGTAGTGTATTTTGTGTATTATATGCGCACCCGCTTATTCAGTTTAGCCACAAGGCTTTTCTTTTTTTTTTTTTTTTAATACTCACCACTTTAACTGCTACCACCGTGTCCCACGTTACCAAATGTTGTCGCTGTTGCTGTTTTATGTTGGCCAAATGTTGGTAATTTTTCCTGTTGTTCGCGTATTCCTGGCTCGGAATACCGGCTGCGCCAAAATGTTGTGTTGTTTTTCGGAGGATTGATTGTTCCCTGCCTAGAGACTTTTGAAAAGGACCAGCGCTTAAGAATGCTACGGGTTGTTGAGGGCAAGGATCAATGCCCGTGAGGTTTGATGGTTTAATGTCGGTTCTTGTTTTCGCTGAGGCAATTGAATGCCTGTTTTGTGCTGAAGCGGGATCTCGTTGTTGTGGTCCTGTGTCCCGGTGAGGTTGCAAACACTAGAAATTGTCCTTAAGATGATTTCAAAGCAAACACTTCAGTTAAAAATTTCACTAAGCTAATTTATTGATTCTAACTAGCGCTACTTATAGCGCTTTCAGCAAGTTTGTCCTCGCTTCGTTAATAAATTTACAAGACCCCGTTCCTTAATTGAACGGTTTATTTTATAGTTAATTTCTGATCGTTGAAAAGAGCTTTAGTGTCATGAAACGAGCTTTTCACCTCGTTTCATACCTGAGCTCGTTTCAACCTTCGGGAGACGTTGTGAGCTTGCATTGCTAAACACCAATCGGTTCGATCACGTACGCAACTTCCGATTCCCAAGCTTTTGCCAGACACATTCCGTTCAGGTGTCCATAGCAAAAGCATGTTGTTGGTGTATTTAGTGTATTAAGTTGTTTTGACTAAAATTGAAATCACACGATTGATCACGTACGCGATTTCCGATTCCCATGCTTTTGCCGGACATATTTTGTTCAGGTGTCCATAGCAAAAGCATGTTGTTTGTGTATTTAGTGTTCTAATTTGTTTTGACTAAAATTGAAATCACACGATTGACGATGTTGGATACATTCCATTTTGGTATCCCACGGTTTGGCTTTAGCTGAAACGCGATCAATCGATGTGCAAGCAAAAGAATGTTCTGTATTTAATTAGGGTGTATGTATAAAAATATTTAGTAGTCCCTTTTTGAATGAATTATGAAATAAGTGCTTAGCAAACTCACAACACAAGTCAATTGTCCTGCTCTGCATTCGGTGTAACTAGTTAGAAACTAATCTTTCGTGTAACTACTTACAAATTAACTCTTGCAAATTAGTTTGCGTTAAATGTCTGGTAATACATTCGCTTCGACTAGTTTCAGACAGGTTGCTGGAAGTAAGATTGTGTCAATTGCCACGCAATGTATTTGTTTGGATTAGTTTCAAACCAATTCTTGAAAATTGGTTTCTGTCAATTGTTGAGCTGAATTTCCTTTGGACTAGTTCCGGACTAATAAACATAAGGTGCAGTAGGTCAGGTATAATTTTTCTGAATGATTTAGCTATTGTGTTATTAGTTTAGTGCTTGTAAGTGCAAAAAATGGGACTTCGAAAAGGTTTGAAGATATTTCACTTCAACAGAAGAAACTCTAGGTCATTTTCGCTTATACCATCAGAAAGAAGTTTTAAAGTTATTGATAAGTAGGATGCTTTTTTTCTAGATATTGCCTATTGATTCAGTCTGTAATAAGGACAGAGCAATATTTTTATGAAAGCCAATGTCCCGAATAAGAAGCTTGCTACTGAAAACTACATAGCGTGTAAATTCGAGAGAAAATTTACTTCTTTTATGCTGGTAAAAGCAAAAATGAGTTAAACGAGTTTCCGATTGCTGTGAGACATCTTCAAATACTTACGTTAAAAAATACCGTTTTTCGCACGAAGATATTCAAAATCCTGATAAAAAGAAAATTAAAAAGACGTGTGTTCCAGTTTTTACCCGTTTATTTACTAACAAAAATAAAACCTTAACAATCGAAAGTCAATAGTTTGAACCTGGATAAATGGAGAACTTCTACAGGTAAAGAAACATAACGTTCAAAGCAAATAAAGGCTTAGAATCTTTCCTTTAAAAGTTGAATAAAAATCTCCAAGCTAATTTTTCAATCTTACGATTAATAAAAGCATAAAGCAACAAATTCAGAGGTTATGTGTCATTATATTTATGATAAACAAATTATTTGGTGCAGGCTGCATCCTATCGGAATAGTTGCGAGCCATATTGAAACCCCAAAGAAAATCAACTGTTCTTTTGCGCATTCGCTTGGAGTAGTTGCGAATGCCACCTTCCTCTCTCTTACAAATATCAACTTTTTTGTAATAAGCAATAGATTGGATTTATCTGGGCCTTAGTTGCCCAACTATTGAATCCCTTTTTGGGAATAGATTTAAGGATCTTGATCCCGACCAATTTCTTGGAAATATGAAAAATGTTAAAAGCAAATGATTGCGATCGGGAGACTTTACACCACTTCCTGAAACTAAGCAAAATGATGACCATATTCCTCGTTACCTAATAGTTTCCGCCATTGGATCGTCAAATGAAGAAAAAGTTCGTCCTCTTTCTTCATATAATGTTTTTCAAATCGATAAAGGTTTAAATTTTATCTCAAGAGAATATTCAGAGGTAACTGAACTAAAATCAGGAGACTTGATGATAAAAACGCACAATTTGAAGGCAGCAGAGAAGTTTTTAAAAGCTTAATATGTAGACTTAGTTCCAGTTAAAATATCGTCTCATTCTAAGCTCAATTCATCACAAGGCAGAATTTTTTCAAGAAATATCATAGACATTCCTGAGGGAGAATTAGTTGAATAGCGGATCAAAAAGTTATTGGAGTAAGGAAAATTTGAAGAAAATTAACGATTCTTTTGTCCCAACAGGATCCGCTATTGTAATTTTTGATTTAATCCGACGTCCTGAAACACTGAAATTAGGTTGGGAAAGAGTTAAAGTATACGAAAACGTCCCTAATCCATTGAGATGCATTTTCTGCCAAAAGCTTGGTCATACTAAAAACTTCTGCAGAAATTCAGAATTATGCAGAGAATGGGCTACACCACCACCTCATGACAATTGTTCAAGAAAATATTGCATAAATTGCGATAGTGATACACACTGTTCTTACGATAATTCGTGTCCAACTTTTCTAAAGCACAAAACAGTTAATAAAATCAAAATTGATAGGAGATGTACAGCTCGTGAAGCACGGAAAGTGTACAATAGCAATCCAGAAGCCCACAAAATAGAACCTTTTGTAAGAAACGCAGAAAAGGCAACTTTCGCACAAATTGCTAAAAAATCATCAAACACCGAAGCAGAAACAGCAATAATTAATCTAGATGCACCATCCTCATCCAATAAAACAACTAATGCCGAAACTACTACTCAAGATATACAAATTCCAACTGCAGCAAATAATTCAACGACAAATTCTTCTACTAATTTATTACCTAATGACAAACCATCCCACATAAGAGAAACGATCAACACTCAAAAACTATCACCAACGAAAATCATAAAAAACAAGTAATTCTATTTCAAAACCTAAACCAAAAAATTTAAATGAAATCCTTCACAATATACTTCCTATATTTAATGTTAATGAAATTGACGTAGACATGCAGCCCTGTCCCCATTAACACATTAATCCTTCAGATGAAGTTCAATTAACAAAAAATTAATTTATCATATTCACCTTTAACTTTTTGCACAAACTTTATATACCTTAACAAACTAAGTAAATGGATTTTGGCTTAGATTTTACACTTTTACAATGCAACATTCAGGGATTTATCAATAATAAATATGGTCTGGAAATTCTGGTATCACGACACAATCCTGACATCATTGCCTTACAGGAAACACATATTATCAAAAAAAATGAAAATTTTCTACACCTACCAAATTACAATATATTTTACCACAATAAAAACTACTCATATGCTGAAGCAGGAATAGCTTTTTTAGTTAAAAACAATATCAGGGTGTCACAACATAAAATTTCGCAGAACAATTTACTATTTCATACCATAACAATAAAAGGTAAATCTGATCTTCATATCACCAATATCTACAAGGAGAGAGACGTGTATTTAACACCTTATCATGTGGATGATATTCATTCTTTTGGCTTGGACCATCATCTCATAATTGGAGATCTTAATTCATAAAATACCTTGTGGGGTTCCCAAAACACTTCACCAATTGGGACAATATGGGAAAACTTTTCTAACAATAGAAACCTTACGATTATAAATGATGGTTCTCCTACCTTGCTCAGCACAAGAAATACATTAACAGCAGTAGATGTTTCGATGGCATCTGTTGATCTTGCACCTACACTGACTTGGAAATGTCTCCATCAACCAGAGTTATGTGATAATTTTCCAATTATCATTTACAATCGTCTTGCAACAAATGAAAAAACTCCCAGTCATAAGATTTTCAGACAAAAAAGCCAGCTGGCCCAGATTTAATCCATGCCTCTGAGCAGGTCGGCAAACAATCGGAATAGTCCAATATGGTTTAGTTCTGAAATCTCTTCGTTGATTCGGGAAAAAAAACAATTATGGAAAAATTTCAAAAGAGTTAGAAGTCAAACCAATTGTCTAGATTACAGAAAATCCTGTGCAAAAGTAAGGAGAGCTTGTAAAGATGCTAAAAGATCTACTTGGAACAACTTTCTTAATTCTTTGAATCATTCGATGGATACTAGAATCTTATGGAACAAAGTCAACAAAATTAGAACTGCAAGAGTAAATAATTTCCCATCTATTTTCCAGCAAAATGATGTTCTATCTCTCCCTAAAGACAAAGCCGATTTATTTGCTAACTGCTCTAGCGCTATTGGTTCGGATCGATCATTTGACAGGGAATTGATTACAGCAAAACATTTAATTAATATTGAAACATTGCCTGAAATCACTTCAAACTTTAGATACATTGTTGAAGATGTAACCATTGCTGAACTAGAATTGGTACTACAAAATCTAAAAGGATCTACTCCAAGTGCAGATAAGATCACATATTCAATGATCAAAAACTCATCTTTGACTTTAAAGATACGAATTTGTCAACTTTTCAGCAATATATTAAAAACGGGAATTTATCCTCACGACTGGAAGCATGCTATTTTATGTCCCATCCCAAAGCCTGGTAAGAGCCCTAATCATGTTACTGGTTACAGGCCTATATCATTATTACCTGTTTTATTAAAAACTTTTGATAAAATAGTTGCTTCTAGATTATGGTCTTGCTCAAAACATAAATTACTAAGTGGACAACATGCTTTTTTGCCAAATCACGGTGAACACACTTTATGCCACCAACTGTCGTGTTATCCGAAGACCTCGAAAAAGCTTTTGACCGTGTCATCTCAACTTTTGTTATTCAAGAACTTCATGAGTGGGGTATTCCAAAAAATTTACCCAAGGTCATTTTGTCATTTCTTACAAACAGACACATTACTACTCGGGTGGATGGATTTCTGTCACAAAAACTCCCTCTCAACAATGGAGTACCTCAAGGTTCACCTCTTTCAATTGTGTTATTTACAGTGTATACCAATTCTTTAATAAGAGCACTTAAAGACTCTGAAGGTATTGACTTTTTTGGGATTTACGCTGATAATATATTTGCTGTTGCTTTCGGCACACCTCAAGAAGTAATCAACAACTTAAACCTTTTTGATCACAAAATCAATCAATGGGCTATCAGTAGAGGAGCAAACGTTCCAATAAACCAAGCTGAAGTTCTTCATGTCTGCAGAAAACATAAATGTTCCAATACATCATTATGCTTGAGAGAGAATATCATTGAAATCAGATCTAAAATGCGAATATTAGGAGTTCAATTTACCAAAAATCTTTTATGGAATGAGCAAACTAGGCTTATAACAGATAAACTAAAAAAAATTAACAATATTTTGAAAGTTATTTGCTCAAGGAAAAAAGGACCACATATTGATACAGCTATTGCGATCTGCAAATCTCTGACAGTAGGTACGATTCAACATGCTATATCTATATATGGATGGACTTCCGCTTCGGATATTAGAAAAATCAATGTTGCTCTCAACATATGCTTTAGAACTGCGGCAGGAATTCTCTCCTGCACACCTCTAGAAGCCCTTAGGGTTGAAGCCCGCTATCAAGATTTTGAATTAGTTAAAATCAACAGATGCATCAAATTAGCAGTTAAATCCTTAACTTCAACTGCAGAAGGTCTACACAAATAGTTTTGGGAAGTTCTCAAAAAAACCCAAAATTGTGAATACTCCAAGAAAAATTGGTGCGGCATTAAGAATACTGTGAACCTTTTAACAAAATTCAATGTTCCCATCCCAAATTCGGAGCCAGTTTCCCTGGTAGGGCGAAATTTGCAAAATTTCTCCGTCGATACTAGTTTAAACATTCATTCAAAAAACTCTACAAATCCAATAGAATATCGAAAATTATTTTTGGACAAAATTTCTAGTTTTTATCCAGACACAATTATTTACATAGATGGTTCATTCTCAGAAGGTTCTTCATCCTATGCTGTAATGAAAGAATTGTCAAATGGAGATTTTGAAATCATACATCAAGGACTTTTGCCACTTTACTCAGGGATATTTCATGCTGAACTTCAAGCCTTACATTTTGCAATTAGATATGCTGTATGTGAAAATGCACTAAAAACATTAATTTGCTCTGACAGTCTTTCAGTTATCAAGGCCTTAGCTAGCCGAAAAGAAAACATCTTTAACTATGTTGTTGGCATTATAAATTTTTTAAATGTTGTTTCAATCTTGTGGACTCCAGGTCATATAGGAATTCCTGGAAATGAATACGCTGACTCTGCTGCTAAGCAGGCTTTATTGCTACCTTTAGTTGCTGTCACCCCTTGCTTAGATTCGGCAATATTAAGTTGTTATTTTTTTTTTAATACTCACAGAGAAATCCAGCAATCAAAATGGAACACTTCGAACACCTTTTTAAGCACACATAATCCTTCCTTAGTGAGACTCAACTACAACCCAAAATTATCCAGAGAAGAGTGCATTTCTATAGTCAGAGTCAGACTTGGAAAAACATTATTCACCACAAAACATTTATTTGGAAGAACCACTCCAATGGAATGTGAATTTTGTACTTCTTCACTCACTGTTCAGCACATTTTTGCTGACTGTCCTGTTTCAAGAAAAAAACCAACCAATTGAAAAATTATTAGACTGTAGCATAAAAGATTCCTACAAAATTATTAAAGAATGTTTAGCAAAACACAGTGTATCTATAACTGATATTTAATATATGTAAATACTTCTGTTACTGTTATAAAATAAAATACTTAAATAAATAAATAAATATTTTGATGATAAAAGTTGTTATACCTTTGAAGAATTCCCAAATATCTACCTAAATGGCAGCGTATTAAAATTTGTACGTAAGGCAAAGAATCTAGGCTTTCTTTTGAATAGCTCTTTGAGCTGTGAAGATCATGTAAATTCAGTTATAAGTAAAATATATTACACATTGCGAAATTTAAGGATGACTGCTGCAATTATGCCGGTCGAAACGAAAAAGCGTCTTGTAGTTCAATTGATAGTTCCTCTTATAACGTACTCAGAAGTTGTATATTCAAAGTTTGATTCTCACTCGCTTCATAAGCTGCAAGTTGCTTACAACAATGTTACACGTTATGTGTATGGCCTAAGGAGATTTGACCATATTTCAGCATTTAGCAAGTGCATACTCAATTGCAATATAGCTGATTACCTTGTATTTAGAAATCTTTTATTTTTGCATAAACTAGTCTATACTAAAACACCATATTACCTATATGATAAACTTCAATTTTGTCAACAAACTAGAAACTTGAATCTAATAATCCCAGCCCATAAGTATTTAAGCTCATCCAGATCGTTTTTTATTAGCACTATTCGTTCATGGAATTCCTTACCGCGTAATATTAAACAAGTGTCGAATAGTAAAAGGTTTAAGCAATTAATCTTCCAACATTTATCCTAAATCTATGCCTCTTTCTACCACTATCCTTATTTTTAAATATTTATCTCTTACTATATTATATGTACTTATTTTAATGTTTTTATTTAATTATTTAGTAATGTAATATTAATATTTATTTATTTTGACACAATTTATTATTAATCTATATTGGCTTTTAAGTTATCAAAACCGACAGTTGTTATTACTAATTTGATTGCATTTAAAAGAATTTTGTTTTCTTATATGCTAAAACTGTTAAGAAGAAATAAATTAAATTAAATTAAATTAAAAATGAAATTTGGTATGCGGATCTGGATCATGAGTATCTAAAGTATAACGAAAAATGGGCTTTGTCCAATAATTGCCACGCCCACTTTTTACCAAAATAAAAATTTTAGTAATAACTCAGGCACAAAAAAAAGTGGAATGATCTTTTTATTTCTTATATGCAGTCTCATGTAGCAGAACTGTCATTATACCTGCACGATTTTGAAATATCCTTGCGTGAAGTTGAAGAAAACGCTGTGTTCAGTCTTACTGCGTATCTACAAGAAAAGGTGAAATCCTTTTTTATTAATGGCGTCGAATAGCCACACTCTTCCTTATCAAAATATCCTTGCGGTCTCTTACTTTCCGAGGTATGATGATAAGATATTTCAGCCCCCATACAAGAGACGAAATATTTTGGGTGCATGGTATATCCCATTTATTTATTTTAGGACATTCTATTTCACCAAAAAAAATTTGGAGTTGTTGATGTTTTTCTATACCATTCGATATTTTCCGAGTTTTTTCTTATTATTATTCTCATCGGTTAATTTATCATTTTGAAAGCATAAACATTGGAGGTGAGAAAATACGAATTTCATACCAAAAAATAGCTAGGAATAAAAACATCGACTAAAATAATAAGATCAGATTGTTGACCGAGCAGGGATCGGTCTCCAGGTATTGAAATTTATAAGGCGCTCCCAATCAAAAATTAAAAATTTCAAAAAGTTTAAAAATTTTGGAAAATTTAAAGTCATAAATCGAGAATTAAATTTGGATAAATATAATTGTTTTATGATTTCTTTAATTCAAAGTAGGTTAACTTTAGATTTCCTACATGATGCATAAAAGTATAAAATATCCAACTAAATTTTATTATTAAGAGATTGTTTTTCTAATTATTTACATCTAATTTTACTTTTCTCATATTTTCTTTTACAAAAATATTCAAAATCAAATTGGTTATTTTAAAAATTTTAGTTCGTACATTAGATAAAATGATTATAAAAAAAAGTTTTTTTTTTTTTTGAATAATGATGAAAGTTACTTATAACTTTTGTAATGATTGAGCATATTTAAATATAGCTTATTCCATATTAAGTATGTGCTATCTTATATTTTTTAATAAATTTTTTGTTTTTTGTAAAATTTTGAAATGAAAGGCTAAGCTTGTTTTCATTGAGTCACGAAATGTGAAGTATGGAAAGGTATTGAGGAATTATATAGTGGGCTATCAAATTAAAATCCACATATTGGTAGCAGGATGGGCGGGTTGAGATCAAAGGCTGACCACCCTAACTTCGGCACTGTTACTCGTATGTTGATGCAGCCCTCCATGTGTAGTTTTAGTATAAAAGAAAAATTTTGGTTTTGATTAATAGCAATCGGTGAATACATAAATGTTTTTTTTTTTTTTTTTGAATATTCGGTTAATTGTTTTACATCTAACTCTGCATACAATTTTGATGTATGTAGCTTCCGTCCGTGTCTGAACGCCAACCCTCACTCCCAACCCTGAGCTTAGACCGATGAAAATGAAGTATGCAGAACCGGTTAGTAGGATACGGGCCTCTTTTGGAGGCAGATTCGTAACAAGAGCGCACTAATAATGAACATTTAGATAAGATATTGCTGCGGCTTTGGCAACTAGATCAAATTACTGAGCTAAAACATTTGATATCAGAAGAAAAACAAAGACAGTTTTTGTAAACATATTCTAGAAATAGTTTAGGGCTTTTTACTTGGAGAATATATTATATAATACGTTATTTTTGGTTATAAATATAATGTATCCCAAAGAATGTACGCGGTAATCTCTTTTGCCAATATTTGCTTATTGATTGATTTGCAGAAGATGGAATGTATTTTTTTCATGTTCTTTTGTTCGTGTGAAATTCTTTACGCAACAGTTATCTGACGCCGCCTTCATGTCGCCTACGATTTTGACATTCTATAGAAATATTTCAGTTTTGTGTTGTAACGCGTAGCGTGTTGTGGTAATAAAATATTACAAAAAAAATATAAAATGTATTCTAAAAGGCATTGGCGACGCATTTTATCAAAAAAAAAAAGAAATTGTGCAAGGGAACCGTTTTAAGAAAATATTAATAGTGTTGTTGATAGTGCAGAAGTGAATTATATTGCGCAGGAAAATATAGAAAATGCTAAAACTGAAGAAAGTTTTATTGATAAGATAAGAAATTGGGCAGTGAAGCATAATGTTTCAAGAAGTTGTTACGAAGACTTATCAAAAATATTGCTTTTATGAAAATATGAAGAGCTTAGACATTTGAGAAAAGACACTGGTAGAGCAAAGCAAGGTAATTTACTATATTATGTTCCTCATTATTGTGTAATGAAATAAAATTTAGAGTGGTCTTTGTTGCAAGCAGTTCGATTGAATCAGTTGTTTAATAAGATGTAGAAAAACCTTTTTCATTTAATTACGCGTTTTAGAAGGCATAAAATTGCGATTTGTGCTGATATTAAGATAATGTTAAGAACGCAGTAGGAGCTTCGATTCAATGTGCAAGAGGGGCCGAATGGGAATTCTTTTTGGCTTCTGATATAATGCAGCAAGATTTTTAAATGGATGATTGTGCAATGGGTGCATATACGGAGAAATAGAAGCTTGCTTTAGTAAGGGATATGTTCATTGTTTTTTTTTTGAAGAGCGGTGGTTTTGAGCTTTTTAATGGAAAATTAATGAAGATTGGGGCAAAAAAATTCCTGATGAATAGCGCTGGAGAGATTACTGAGATAGAATTTGCTATTTTGAAAATTTCATAATTAGCAGGTGGATTGCGGGCACAAAGGTGCAGGTACATGGTTTTCTGATGCATCATATATGTATGGTGCAGTGATTTATGTGACAATGGAGTAAAGCACATGAGTTTCAGTGAAACTTTAAGCTTCAAAAGCGCGTGCAACACTGTTGGAAATGGAAACAGTGTCAAGATTAGAGTGTTTGGCGCAAGATTGTTGGTTCAACTTCTGAGCAAAGTGCTGGATGAAATAGACTGGGCAAGTTGTGAATACTTCCTGCGGTGCGATTCACAAGTAGTACCTTATCAGAAATTAGTACCTGGAGACCGATCCTTGCTCGTTATACAATATAATCTAATCATTTCGAGTCGATATTTTTAGCTAACAGCTTTTTTATGTGGTGCAATTCATAGCTAAAAATTATCACACTGTCCGACAATTTCAAATTTTTGTAAAACACATGAGAAAATCCAAAAAATTCTTAAAATAGACGTTAAAAAAATGCTCGTGCCTCGTGGTGTTTCTCCAGCACATCACATTTTTTATATGTAATCGATTTTGAAGTTTTTTATTCGTACGTATTTTTATTTTTTATTCTGAAATCTAAAAACTTTTTGGAAGCTTTATTTCTACCATATAAATAATGTCGAAGGTCGTCGTTATCACTAAACAAAAAAAAAAAACACAAGAAAGCGCCATAAAAAGAGTTTGCGACAAATTCATTTAAGCCACGGAAAAATATCTGGTTATTTGTTTAATCCCTTCAGACTTTGCTAGAAAATAACTCTGTAACTTTTCTTGGGCGAGCTTCAATATATTACAAGTCTGTATTAAAAGACAGAAAGTGACATAGTAGGCACTTACCTAAAAAATTTCATCGAAATCGGATTCTTAAATAGTGGGTATTCCATTAATTTAAATTTCTTCAAAATAGCTTTTTTAGCTTCCAAGATAGAACGGAATGGAATGGAAAAGGTGTCGAAAAATGTGACACATTCTTGCAGTTTTATCTCTACCGCCTACCGCAGCCATAAAAATTTCATTTCAAAAAATAATTTATCCATTAATACCTTCTAAAAGTAAAATAATACCGAATATTAACCCGAATTTCAAAATATCAAATATTACCAATGTTCGCTTTGTGTGAAATGCTCATTCATTGAGGATAAATAAAATTAGATATATGATGGCGGCAAACTGAAAAAAATTTATTTTCAACTCAAATCTTGATCGATTACTCCGACTGACCCCGGAATTCCATTCAAAGGCAAAGGTAATGGCATAAACATTATGTACCATTATGTTCGGTTATTTGGCTGATATCTTTTTTTCAACTTAATACCATCAATTCTACACCATCAAATAAACTTTTCGTGAAAACAGAGTTTAATTTTTATCATTTCTAACAAAACGTCAGCAAATTCATATTATGACGCTACTTTTGCTCATGATTGAACTCTACTCCTTATATCGTCACTCTTACTTAGGCCAGATTCACGAAAGTGCAAATTTTTCAGTTTTGCACTAATGTGGTTTCCCAGTATGCCAGACGGTTCATATCTTCGCTTTTTTACCCGTTACGGATCCGTTACTGATCCGTTGGCGGGAGAGAGAATTCCCAAAAAAAAAGAGCGAATCGTTTTTTTTTTGGAATTTCATGGTGTAAAACGTAAGAAATGTTGGGTTGTCGTTATGTTATGTCGCAATACTATATGTACGGATAATACGGATAATAAAGTCCCAACAATGAATGGTGAATATGAATTTTATTTTCATAATAATCGTTTAGGCTTCGCTTAGATTTATAATGGTTTATGCATAGAATATAAAAGCTCCACAGTTTAGTTGTATGTGCGAAAAATATAAGCAACAGCGGTTTGATAAAGACTGGAAATTTTGCCGAAAAAAATTACTTTTTCGTCGGCTTAGAAAACCGAACTTGGAAAACGGAGTACGATCTTTATGATTTCATTTTTTCAATTGAATAAATCGATGTATGAATTGTTGAAGTTCACTTACTTGTACACTTGTACACTTGCAGCCTTTTCATGTAGATCAGGAACGATTTTTTTCTCTTTCTTTTCACTTGGCTCCCATATATTTACTGCACTTTTGGAGCTTTGCACTTGAAGGCAATGGCAAAATTTATACATTTTCGTTTGCCAAAAAAAGCCTTTCATTTAACACTTCACTTAACACTTTATTTAACAATTAAACAACTACACACTTTATTTAACACTTTTACAAACCGAAAAACACAACTTTTCATATTTTTATTTAAAACAAATTCGAGAAGAATGTTAACCGAACCGCGAGATTGCTTCATTACCGAAAACTGACATAAATATATCAATGTTGTCGACTCATTCGCGTTTGTAAAGCGAGGGCTAAATTTGCAAAACTATTAATCTACAATTGGGAGACCGGTAAATGGAAAGTTACGAAGGATGGTCATTAATCGACTCCGTATTGTCTATGTCTATTCTATATTATGCCATTTTAGAATTGTATTTATACGTGTCTTTATTACAGAAATCGGTAAATAGGTCAATTAAAAAGAAAAACCCGCGGAGCTTCAATAAATTAGGGGTTGTTAATCGAAGAGGTAGGGGAAAATGTACCCTTTACAGTTTTTTCAATACTTGTGGGGTGAAAAGTAACCTTCTTGACCGCAGAATGCGCTGCGATCGCACATAATTCATATTTACTAAAAAAATAAACAGCTATTTGTTTTATTTTGACACCCGATTTCCGGAAGTTATGCAAAATACTCCTTCGCGGCGTCTCTGATCTCCTCGCCCTAGCTGAATTTTTTTATTGATGAGCCATCTTTTGAGGGACAGATAATAGTTCGAGGGAGTCAAATCAGGCGAATAAGGTGGATGGGGAAGTAATTCCAGCCCTAAATCGTTGATTTTAGCCATGGCTGCGATGCATTTGTGTGCCGGCGCATTGTCTTGCCTCTTCATGTAAGGCCGTTTCGCAGCAGTTTCGACCTTCAGTCGCTCCAATAATGCTCAGTAGTACTTGCTATTGATGGTTTTTCCTTTTTCGAGGTAGTCCACGAAGAGTATGTCATGACAATCCCAGAAAACCGACGGCATGACCTGCAGCTGCGGACTCCATCGGCAGTGGAGTTTCGGCCTCTCGAAACTAATATTTCACGGTGTAATTTGAAGGAGCACTAGCGGCTGTCAAAACAAAACAAATGGCTGTATCGCGCTGAAATTTGACATGTCTGCCTAAATGGACTATTAGGCACCATAATCCTTTTTCCAATCGCAGCGCATTCTGGCGGTTAAGGAGGTTACTTTTCACCCTACCTAGTATATCTAGCATATCACATATTGATACTTGTTTTAAGTAGTAAAATCTTTCAAATTTTCATTAAAATGGTTGAAGTGGTTTTTGAGTAATATTGAATCGAAATTTTCAATGGTTAAAAAAAGGGCGTGACACTTCTTTGATACCACCCACTTTTCGGTTATTACAAGGCATTGATAAGCAGTACCTATACACCAAATTTCATTAAAATATCTTGTAATTTTTGTGGACGGTGCCACGCCCTTCAACGAGTTTTCCCGTGGCACTTCTTCGATCCCGCCCACTTTTTTCCAGTTACAAGGTATTATTAAGCCGTACCCGCTCACCAAATTTTATCTAAATATACGTACCTTGTATGGTTTGCGAGTTATGACTAAATCAAATTTAAAATTCAGGGGAGCGCCACGCCCCCTGGTGAGCATTTACAAAGTTCAAACCTAGCTCATTCTTCATTGTATGCTAGTATCTAACACTATTCCTAGTTTCATCGCTGTAGCCGTTTTCGAGAAAAAATATTGGCACAGAAATAAGTACAAACAAAAAAACAAAAAAAAGATGCAATTTTAGCTCGTATAAGAAGAGAAGATACACAATGCACTGATATTTAAAAAAACCTTCTCCTGAAAAATTTACTTTTTGTCGTTTGTCTTTTTGGCGGTTAGGTACCGATATATGTGGCCAACAAAATATGGAAATGAACAAAAATGAGGATATAAACATTTTTATTTGTGGGTGCAAATACTAAAAGGAGGAAACAATGACCGGACGAAAGGAAAACGGATTACTTGAGCTTGCTTGAACTTTTGATTAAAAAAAAAATTTGAATTATTTGAATTTCACCTCATGTACATCTGACACACAAATTACTTTTTTTTTAGGAAAAATATTTTGTTTCTTATTTCCGTGAATTTTCGAATTCTAAATTAGCTGTTTTAACAATTTGAGCAATTTTGTAAATTGCAGAACTTTTGTTGCTAAAAATATTATACCCAAAAAACAAAAAATTTTGAGTACTGCGCAAGATGAACGTCTCAGTTAATTTAGAAAACAACCGAAGTGTATGGAAAGGCGGAAATGTTTTTTTGAACATGGACGTAGGTACTAATACCTACCATTTGGTCTGTAACTACTGTGAAAAAGCTGCGAACTTTTCAGACTTTAATGATTTTTTAACGCATGCACGTGAAAAACATGGCCCTGCTAATGGAAAGGTAAGATTCTTTTAATTAAAAAAATGCGCAATCGTCAAATGAAATTTCTCAGAGTGTTTTAGCAGATGAAGATAACAAAGACCACGAAGGACCGCTGGCTACAAATGATGAAGAGGAAGGAAGGCATGATTATTGCTCTGGAAAACTGTCACCTGATGAAACGTTATCGATATCCGCCACATGTCCTCACTTGTACGATCTAGCTCAGGTTAAACGGGAATGCTTGCTGGAAATTATCAAATTGCTAAACAAATGTCTTTGCATCTGGCACAAGCCAACACGTTTGCGTACCAGCCAGAAAGAGCGCTTATTTGCTTATCAGCTGCTTCTTCTGAAACTACGAAAGTTCCATCCGGAATGCAGTTTCAAAAACGTGCGCAGTATCGTCAGGCAACTGATAACAAATTACTTTAGCGAGCACACAAGATCAGTAGAGGAGCAAGATGAAGAAGAGGACAACGATGATGACAAATGTACATTGGGAAAAAATCCCGCAAACTCTCGGACAGTCATAGAGCAGCTGATGTTTTTGGCTAAATCAGATATTCAGGATGAAGAAAAGGCAAATTATTTAATGTAGTGGTTCAAAAACCATTTGAGAGCAATTAAAAACAGCTCAAAATGTTTTAAGTCACCTCCACATTTGAACTCTGGTTTCGTGATTTATATTTAATATTTTTATATTTTGCTTTAATATTTTCCACTTTAGTTGGATATCTACAATCATTGTTCCTTTTGTGGCATCGATTTTTACACAACAAATTCTTTGTGGACGCACATGGTGGATGCCCATACACCACGAAAAACCTCGAAGTTTTACAGTCCGACTGCAAGCTGCAGTAGTTGCATCACCGTAGACTACGATGAACTTTTGCAAAAGTCTCAGATGCCATGCACCAGCGAACGGCTATCTATAACCAGCCCAGACAGACGTCGAAAATGCGTTACCAGCACAGACAGCATTTACGCGTCAAATTGTTTTTCTGAAAATTCGGAATCCGATTGGAATGATGGATCAAGTCAAAGGCAAATCCGAAAATCCAAAAGGATCAGCAAGAGACGTCGGCGTTTCATTCACGAGCCCCGTGCGAAAAGGGTAAAATTGAAAAAAAAAATGCTTTTATTATGTCAGAATATCTCATTGATATTATATTCCCATAGCAAAAAATCATTGATTTAACGAGTGATACTGATGAAGCAGATGTAAGCAAGGTTAACCTCTCGGTAATAATAGTTTGGCTACTTCTATATACAAAATACAGTAGACCCCGATTAATTGACCCCCTTTTAATTGACTTCCCCGGATAGTTGAATTAAAAAAAGCCTAGTGAAACTGTCCTCATTAAAAAAGGCACCCAAATCCCCTGTTAATTGATTCCCGCTTAATTGGTTTTCCCGGTTAATTGATAGGAAGAAAATGGTTTCCAAATGAAAAATACATGTAAAATACCCCTTTTAAAAGATCAACAATATTAAAAGTAACAAAAATTTTACTGATGGAAGAATCTGAACCGTTTTCAATACAGTTCAATAAAGATTTTAATCCTACTCCGAACTGGCTATGGCAAAGGCAAAACCGTTAAGGTGTCGTCTTTTGTAAAGTCCATGGAGAAAATCCTCAGAAAATGCTAAAGGTGCAAATGATTTAAAAAACTTAGTTCATCCCGGATTACACAGGCCTGCAAATTCGACACTTTTTTTCCTCTCTTGATTTTTGAAGCCAATTATGGTGGTTTGGGACCTCCTTATCACAAATCGAACTTGGTTTCTTTCCACACGTCAGAATTTTGAGATATTCCAGTTTTCATAACCTCAAAAATAATGTAAAATCGTGTGTTTTTCACTGTGATTTTAAATTTTCTTAAAATTCGGACGTGATAGAGCAATTCTGGATTTGGGCTCAGCATCAAAAAATACATTAAAAAGCACTCTCGTAATTTTTAGAGGGGTACCCTTGTTCGTCTGTGCTGCATTTGAAAACTTATTAATTCAATCGTTTGTGCTTACGTACTCTTCAATATCATGCCTAAAATACTCAACATAAGTATGTAAACCATTCTTGCACCATATATTTTTTTGGTGCTCCCCGTAAGATCAAGATAAATGTTATGCATAATATTCATCCAGATATCAAGTTTCATAATGTAGGTCAAGCAGGTGGAGCGCACCGTACTTTCATTCGATTACCCCTATTGTCAAGACAAACCTGTCGGAATATCAGGCGGATATATGCTGTAAATATGGTTTAAATAAACTTACTGGTATTGGCGTAGGAGCGACTCAAATAAAATTTTCGGCTAAAGTCAAGCGTTGCTCCCAGAACCCAATTTGGTTTAAACCAAGCTTTTCTTGTTAAAGATATAATTCTTACAAAAAATGTTTAATCAAAAAGTGTCGCTCGGACTTGGTTTTGGAGATATGGTCATCGGAAGATCGGGATATAGCTTTTATAAAAACCGATATAATTTCTGAATCCCTTGATGGATTTCAAAAATATTGATGTTATATGAAAGATACTTTAATTGCCTACAAAATTATTCTGAAAAAGTTTTAAATCCAAGCTATGGTTTTCAAGATATGGTGATTTTGTGAAAATTTTGACCAGTTTTTTTTTAAAAACTACTATAAATTAAAACTAGTAAGGGTGTAAATTTTGGCCTGGCCAAAAAATAAATACCCTACACTGCAGTATTTTGAAAAGTTTGCTTATATGGGAGGTGCCACGCCCTCTTGTCCGAGTACACCCAGTTTTTGTTCAGAGCTTGCATTTATAGTTTTTAGTGTCAGAGTGAAATTTAGTTGGATTATCTCAAAAAACTCTTTCAGTATAGCATTTTGAATCTTTTGCTTATATGGGAGGTGCCACGCCCCCTTGTCTGATTTCACCCAATTTTTTTTGAGAGCTTTTATTTATAATTCTAAGTGTCTGAGTCAAATTTGGTTCGAATATCTCAAAAAACGCTTTCAGTATAGCGTTTTGAAGCTTTTGCTTATATGGGAGGTGCCACGCCCTCTTGTCCGAATTCGCTCAAATTTTAATCAGAGCTTGCGCTTAAAATTCGTAGTACTTATATGTATTGTGGTTGCATTGTCGTGAAAAATACTCCTAATATTGCATTTTGAATATAATTTTTGTATGGGCGGTAGGCGTGTCCGTTGACCGATTTTGCTCATTTTCAATCCCCCGTGCTAACTTTGACGACGAAGGCAGTGTACCAAATTTCATTGAATTATCTTGCTCAGTTTTCCCAAAAAGTGTATTTCAACACACAGCCAGCCACCCAGCCAGCCAGCCAGCCAGCCAGCCAGCCACCCAGCCAGCCAGCCAGACAGACGGACATGGCTATATCGACTCAGGAGGTGACGCTGATCAAGAATATATATACTTTTCTATACCTGCCACGCCTCCTTCTCTGCGTTACAAACGGAAGGACAAAGTGAATATACCCTAGGTGTAGGGTATAAAAATACCTTAATAACCTATAACTGTAGTAACAAAATATGGTAGCCTTATCTATTTTCCTTCATAAGGTATTCCATTTAAAGCTGAATTTGCATCATTAGGCCATTTTTTGTGCAAAAACAAAAATTTAACTAAAGAAATTTTTTATGAAATTTAGCAAATATTACAACAACAACACCACCACTAACAAAAACAGCGCTAACAAAAACAGCGCTAACAAAAACAACAACACCACAACCACTAACAACAACAACAATGTCTCAGAGAGACCATCCTATTGGGAGGTCAGGAATAGCAACCTTGACGACAATATCTGGCCTGGCGTTCGAGTCGTTACAATTGCAACAACGACATCACCACTAACAAATACAATTACACCACTATCCACAACAATAACAACAACAACACCAACAACAACACTCACAAAACAAAAAACACAACACTAACAACAACAACAACAACACCACCACTAACAGCAACAACAAGAACAACACAATAACACTAACAAAACAACAACACTACTAACAACAACAACATCAATAACACTAACAAAACAACAAAACTACTACTAACAACAACAACATCACTGTCAACAACACCACTATCAACAACACCACTATCAACCACAACAAAATGAAAATGTTTATTCAAAAATGTGAGGTTTACTACTACTTTTTATTACAAAAGAGAAAAATTGTTCTTAAAAATTTTTCGTCTGCGGCGCTTTCTTTTATCGAAATTTTTCCAAATCATTCAGTCAGGTTATATAACTGATTACAAAAAGAAGGTCTTAACCCCCCAATGGTGAACCACTCAATTTTTTTTAAAGATCCAGTAACTGATGACCACACAAATACGATTGAGGGTCTGTGGCGATTTGTCAAAAACGCTTTGCATGTATGTATTTAAAAGAAGAAAATGATTTTACGAAGGATATATTGCAAAATCCATGTTCCTTAAAAAGTGAAAAGCAGAGGGGGTTGAGCCAATGGAGGATTTTTTTAAATATGAGGTAGAATAGCATACAGTCGTTTCCTATGAAGCAGAGAACGATGATTATGATAATGTTGTAGATGAAGACATCTTATAAAAAAAAAAATAAAAATTTTAATTCTTCTATTTTTTTTTTTTTTTTTTTTTGAAAAACCTTACAAATATAGGAAATCAGATACAAATGGCATAGTTAACAAAAGAAAATAGATTGGCCTTTCATATCTTGTTACTAAAATTATGGATTGATGAGACGATTTTTGGAAAAAATAGCGTTTTTTTAAAAAAACCTGGTCAAAATTATCTTAAAATCGCCATATATCGAAACCGAAAACTCGGATTTAAGACTTTTGTAAATCAATTTGGTAGCTAGTTATAATACCTTTCATATGACACCAAAATTTTTAATATCCATCAAGGGACTCAAAACTTATACTTGTTTTGATAAAAGCTATATCCCGATCTTCCGATTGCTATATCTCCGAAACCAGATCTGAGCGACACTTTTTGTTTTTGCTGTTGTTGTTGTAATTAATTTCCAAAGCCATATTTTGGCAAAAAAAAAAATTTGGCTTTGGGAGCAACGCTTGACTTGTTCCAAATTTTGGATTATTTTGAGTTTTTTTTTTTTTTTGTATGAGGAGTACAATTTCTCCTTGTCCAATCGATCCCATATTTCTCATTAATGTGTTGGAGCACCAAAAAAACATCTGGTGCGAATATGGTTTTGATACGTTCAGTGTATAGGCGTGGTAGTCTTGTATATACAAAAAAGGCACTTAAGTAAAACTTAAATCGCTAAAAATTGTGACGTGCTGGAATTTTTTCACTATTTTTCTCGTAGTCAGCACACTTAAATCTATAGAAATCGATGAAATAACGCCCAAAAACAAAAAAGGAAATAACGCCAAAAAAAAACGAAATAAAGCCCAAATTTTTGGGCGTTATTTCCAAAATGATTATCGCCCAAATTTATATGAAAATAATTTGGGCGTTATTTCGTTTTTTTTTTTTGGGCGTTATTTCCTTGGGCGTTATTTCCTAACGCCACATCTGTATACTCAAACTTTATATCGAAATATATTTTTTGCAGACTGATAAAAAGAGCCACGTTTGTAACATTTTTGTAGTTTATCGCTCATTGTAAAGCACGCTTTTGAGTTTAAGATTTTTCCGAAAGAATTTAGGGTCATGTATGCAAATCCTACAAAAAAATTGTTTCATGCATAAAATAAAATGTACTACCTGGGAGTGCCGAGTGCCACGTTTGTGACCATAATTTAAAAAAAAAAACTGCTTTCAGATTTCTTTTTGGACGCGTCTGGACATGATGACCTTTGGTTGATAGATAGTGATCAGAATTAATGCATATGTATCGCAATCTATTGACTGAAACAGTATTACCATGCAGTAGTAGCATAATGCTTTCAAGAATTTTTTTTTTTTTCAAAACTAGGGGACAGTTTTCAATTCGAAATTGTGCCCTCTAAAAATTATTTAAAACTGCAGATGAGCTTAGAATATTGTAGCCTTGTTTTCTGTTCCATTTCCGTTTTTTGGTCGTTTTTCGTCGTTTTGTGTATAAAAAGTAGGGGTAGGACATGCCACGTTTGTGACATTTGGGGTATATTTCCGCTCTATTAGAAAAACATAGTTTCTAACTTATAGCGTCATTTTTTTGTGAAAAAAAGCCTACTGTATAGGTGAAATCGCCAGAGGACACAAAATGTACAGTTATCTGAGAATCACCCATATAGTGTTGTAGAGTCAACATGATAAAAACCGGTTACTTAAAAAGGCGCCTATAAATATTGTTAAGATTAGCCACATCTTCTTTTTTGTTTATATTATTACGATCACTATTTATAAACATCATTTCTGATAGTAAGCGTTTTTTATAATACTGCTCCGTATCAACAATTTTGACACCTTCAAAATCGAAAATGTGGTTATTATTAAAGCAATGATTATAAATAACATGATCCAAATTTTTACTTCGCCGAATGCTAATTTTTTCTATGCTTAATTGACTCACTCGATCAATTATCCGGTATTCTTTTAATTGATCGGTCGGATCAATTAAGCGGGCCTCCTTGAATTGATTCCTTGGTTAATTGAACCGAAAAGTTTTAATTTTTCATCAAGTCAATTAAGCGGGATCTACTGTATATGATTTGTACATGACTTTTTGCTTGCAGCCTTCAACTAACTTTCTCTGCAATTTCGATGATAAGTTCTTAGAAGACTTCATCGACTTGTATCGACAGCAGGAGTGCCTTTGGCAATGCGGCTCTTCGGCTTATACAAATAATAAGCTTCGTAATGATGCTTTCGATATTCTCTTGGAAAAATATCGCAATGATTGTGATGTCAAATCAGCAACTATTGCAAAAGTCAAACAGCTAATTAGACGCCTACGCACCTACTATAATCAGACCAAGAAGCCAAATGCCAAACTACAACGTAGTCACATCTGGAAGAAGTTATCATTTATTGAAGATGGTCACCCGCCGAAATGTCATACTCGCATATCCGAAAGCGGTATTTTAGTGTATTATTGCAACAACTGCGAGAAAACGTTTAAACGACAGAGATACTTGTCTATTCATAAGTTGCAGAAACACCCGCCTACCAAGTGCGGTGATTGTTTGGAAAACTTTGGTAATGCAGACGATCTCAAAAAACACATGCTCTGGTTTCATCGCAAGGCCGTCATTTGCCCATTATGCAAAGCTTCGGATGTTGATTGGAAATCACAACGGCATTTGGCCGAACATTTTTACGATAACACATGTCGAATGTGTGGGCAAGTTTTTCATGATATTAATAACTTCCAAAATCATAAGATTAAATGTCAAGCAAAAAGTCGATTCAGATGTTGGCACTGTGATGCGGTTTTCAAGGGCACAATAGGGCTTCGTAAACACTCAAATTCACAACACAACGATGATAGACCTTTTAAGTGTTCATTATGTGAGATAACATTTAAATTTTTGACACCACTTCTGAAACATCGTAAGGTGCATAAAAGTCATAATCACATGTGAAATTCAGTAAATCAGAGTGGATTCTATGGTATAGATGGCTTTGTTTTCTTTTTCTTTAAGCTGCAATAAATTGTTTGAAAAAAAAATTAAATGTAAATCTTCGTTTAGTTTTTTTGCCACAGTTGCCTAAAATAAAATGTGCTTTTTTTAGATTACACAATACTGTCCTAAAAATTAATTATAAAATTTAAGAACTTTAAAAACAGAATAGGTCCAAAATTTAATAAAAGACTCAATTCCTATTATATTTATTGTAATTGTATGCCGAAAAGATCACATGGCACTTCAAAAATACTAATAAGTCTGTATCGTATACACCCTGTATACGAGTTTTTCTCAGAGAATCGACAAAATGTATTTTCATATTTGTATAATGTATCAGTATTATGTGAGCTATTGTGAAGGAAAGTTGTGATTTTTAAAGTGCTTTTTGTGTGCTGAGAATAAATGTGGTTTTTTGGACTAAGTTCCTTTTTCCACAATAATTGTTGTGTTTTATTCCGCTGGCTATCGAAGGCTTGAACATTGGTCATTCGAGCGGATAAGTTAAAAAAAAAAAAAAGTTTCTTAATTTAAACTGGCGAAGTGCAAAATTTCTGGATGTAAATTCCAGAAAATTCGTTGAATATAGTGAAATTCTATTGTGCATGTATGCGTAGAGTCATATTTGATTTCAAATATTAAATATGCATAAGTGAGTTTGGCATGAGAGGAATTGTTAATAAGAAGACCGCTGTACTGAAGAGAACATCACTTGCTTGTGTGGCTGTGCAGAGAGAAGGGGAAGTATACTGGCGCTATGATGTCAGAAAAAATGAGCGAGCAAGTGCGATTCGGCGTTTTAGTTAATTATAAATATTAACTTTATTTCTGCAAAATGCATAAAACAATAATAATTTGTGAGTATTATATTTTATAAAGTGCTATTGTGAGTGTTTTATTGAAGTCACTGTGAGTGCCTTGAGCAATGTCGACAAACAGTGCGGCGCGCCGCGCCGCGGCGTCAATGTGAGAAATTTTGCGGTTTTTTTGTTTTGATTTGTTTGCCTTTTTTGCGATCTATTTTTTGCGTTTATGCTAAGAACTGTGAAGTGTAGAGCTAGGGCATAGTGCGTGATAATAATTTTGTAAAGAGTTTACAATTTTATAATAGATTCTGTGAAAAATATTGTGCATTTAGTTTTTGATAAAGAATAACAAAAGCGACATGAGCAGATTGCTTTGAGTGCGTGTGTGCGTTTTGCTTGCAGCATCATAGTTGTGAGTGTGAGTGCATAGAAATTGAGAGTGCGTGTACTGTTTTTCGTATGCGTAAAAGGGCTTTTATTTTTTTATTCTATTTTCTCTTTCTTTTGCGGGTTATATGTAGAACAGAAAGAAGAGAAACGCAGGCAAATGTGAGGTAGCGTCTTTTCGTGCGTTTTTCTGTTTTATACAAACACATTGTTTGTTTATTAGGGTGTATGAAATTGATCAAATGCGTTGATCATGTTTCTGTTACAGTGAGGCAGCGGCTTCATATGCGTTTTTCACACTCACAGATTCTTAGCAAGTAGTAACATGCATGTTATGAAAATAGGTAGAGCATATTGGTCATTTTTGGGTATCGTCACCGATATTCAAAGAGAGTAAATTGTGCAAGAGCAAGATGACCAAGAGCAAATGGTACCAAGAGCTATAGTGCAAATTAGTTCATGTCAAATTGATATGGGCTTGTATGTGTGCAATAAAAGTATAAATAATAAGACGTTTCAAAGAGCAAAACGCAATAGAGCAAGAGAGTTTGTATCGTATATGATGCGAACTCAAATGAGTTTGTGTGCGAGGCAAAGGCAATCACTCACAGTGGCACATAGGCACAAAATATTACATAAAACTCACAATGATGGTAAAGGTTTTGGCGCTTTATATAAAATTAAAGGAATAGGATAAATTTATACAGGCATTATTTTTCCTTTTTAATATTTTTATTATTCTTCCATTAGATATCAAAATAGATAAGGACATCAATTAAATTTTCAACAAATGTAATCGATTGTTCGAGAAACTTTTTCTGCGTTAACACAAATTAAAAGAGCGCTTTCAGCTCAATAGTTACAACATATGGTGAATATAGCATTGGGAAATGGTGATAGTGAGAGACAGCGCGTCAATGGGAGCATAACAGAGCGGCAGGCTTTGTTTATAACTTGAGAGAGCAGAATCCTAAAAGGCAATTCGCTGCATGTAATGTGTGAGATCAATCGAGAAATTTGCCAACTGCGCGCAGTGCTGCGGAGAAAATTATAGCCAGTATGTGCCGTGGAGCTGCACAACAGTGTGCTTTGTCTGCACAAGTATATAGAGAAATGTGTTGTAACATGCAGCTTGCAACCAAACGAAAAAATTAGTCAAATATCTGGCTAAGGGATAGATCTAAAAACCGAAATTTTCTAAAATGAACGCCATTTAAAACAAAAACAACTAGGCACGATGCTGGAATGTTCTCCGAGTGTTACAATAATTATTTAAATTTATTATTATTTATAAATGTATTTATTTATTATTTTTCTTCTTCTGATAGCAAAGGGTAGAATGGTCAGGGCGATGAGTTTGCACGATGAGAATGGAGCTACCGTTTTATTATCGAAATTATTTTTGAGCAAGAGCAGGAGGCGAATATGGTTTCTGTAGAGTGCACTAATAATGGACATTTAGATGAGATATTGCTGCGGCTTTGGCAACTAGATCAAGTTGCTGAGCTAAAACATTTGAGATCAGAAGAAGAACAAATATCCAAAGACAATTTTTGTAAACATATTCTAGAGATTGTTTAGGGCTTTTTACAGTAACTATTTCTTTAAAAAAGAATTATTGAATGTTTAAATGGTTCATGTTTTAAGAGAAGCGATTGGAGAAAGATTGTGCATTGAAGCAAAATACTTATATTGCTTTTATGAAAATATGACGAGCTTAAGCATTTGAGAATAGACACTGGTAGAGCAGAGCAAGGTAATTTTTAATTGCGTCATGAAATAAAATTTAGAGTAGTCTTTGTTGTAAACGGTTCGACTGAAACAGGCGTGCCTTTGAATCAAAGCAATTGTTTGATAAGATGTAGAAAAACCTTTTTCATTTAATTATGCGTTTTAGAAGGCATATAATTGCGATTTATGCTGATATTAAGATAATGTTAAGGTCGACACATTTCATAAATATTGGTTAACAGTTATGACATATTGTATGACATCATCTACACAGAGCGCAGTAGGAGTTTTGATTCAATGTGCAAGAGGGGCCGAAGAGGAATTCTTTTTGGCTACTGATATAATACATCAAGATTTTTAAAAGGATGGTTGTGCAATGGGTGCATATACGGAGAAATAAGCGCTTTCTTTAGTAAGATATATGTTCACTGCTTTTTTGAAGAGCGGTAGTTTTGAGCTTTTTATATGGAAAATTAATGAAGATTGGAGCAAGGATGTTTCTTATGAGATAGAATAGCGCTGAAGAGAGTACGGTGATAGAATTTGCTATTTTGAAAATTTCATAATTAGCAAGAGGATTGCGGGCACAAAGGTGCAGATACACGGTTTTCCGATGCATCATATATGGTGCAATGATTTATGTGGCAATGGAGTAAAGCATATGAGTTTCAGTGGAACTTTATGGATCAAAAGCGCGTGCAACTCTGTAAGAAATGGAAACAGTGTCAAGATTAGAGTGTTTGGCGCAGGATGGTTGGTTCAACTTCTGACCAAAGTGCTGGAGAAAATAGGCTGGGCAGGTTGTGAATACTTCCTGCGGTGCGATTCACAAGTGGTATAATAATACCATAATTTAATACGGATAATTTATTGAGCCGAGGTTTGTCTTCAAAAGAGTCGATTATGAAAAGTATTTGTATGCTCCAAAAGAGTGGAGTAAATTTTAGAATTTCTGGTCAGAAAGTATGTAGGCTGAATTGAATGTGCTCATATACATGCAAATATATATTCCGGCAATCGGCTGGGCTGTCAGATTGGAGAATGCACACAGCTTGGAGAATGTTATAGATATTTTAGCATTTGTGCTAAAATTTATCGATGGAGCCAGGCATAAAGCTAATGAGTGACAGTCGAAGCGCAATGGGGAAGTAGTGCTTGCCCTTCGAGAGATGAGAAAAGAACAACTGAAGTTCTGCTGAAATAAGAAAAAGAGAAAGGCTTTGCGAAATGAATACCTGAGCTAAAGGAAAGAAAACATGTGCAGCAATTGAATTCCATTTTAAATAATAAGAGTGGGCAGCAGAAAAGCAGGGCTGATGTGCCTAATAAGATAAGGCATTCGATGAGAGTTAAAAATGGTTCGCATATTTTTGATTATTGGCAATATTCATAGAGCGACAATGCATGGTGCTGTGCAAGTACTAATGCAATTTGTGAGACAGAAGTTTTGGAGAGCACGATTATGGAGCAAAATGTAATTTGTGCGCGATATTTTGCAAAATGTGAGAAAAATTAATGTCTGCATTGCAAGAAGATAATACAGTAAGAATTGGTAAACCTTTCTTACATACAGGTTTAGATAATGCTGGTAAATTTTGTCCTTAAATGGTTGTTTAAGTAGGTGGTATTTAATAAAAAATGTTAGGTAGCTAATGTTGCTTGTTTACAGACACGAGCAGTGTACATTGATACTATGACAGATTTAATTTCTTTATCTTTTATTGCTTGCTTTGAGCGTTTTATTTGCAGACGAAGGCGTTGTAAGCGAATTTGCAGCGATAATGGTACATCTTTTGTTGGTGCGAATAATGAGCTGAAAATGGTATGTGAGAAGTGTCGAGGTCGAGAAGTGTATTATCAGTTAAGCATCAAGAGCGAAGTATTTCCCCCAGCACAATGGTCTCTGGGAGGATCAGTGAACTTATCTATATTAGTTGTGATGCAAACGCCAGCAAATCAAAACTGCAGATGATCTAATTAATTGAGATGGTCATCATTTTTAAAAACCTGCCGGTTTTTGCGGGCACTGTATCGTATACACCCTGTATACGAGTTTTTCTCAGAGAATCGACAAAATGTATTTTCATATTTGTATAATGTATCAGTATTATGTGAGCTATTGTGAAGGAAAGTTGTGATTTTTAAAGTGCTTTTTGTGTGCTGAGAATAAATGTGGTTTTTTGGACTAAGTTCCTTTTTCCACAATAATTGTTGTGTTTTATTCCGCTGGCTATCGAAGGCTTGAACAAAGTCTAGAATATTTTTTCCAAAGCAAATTGTACGCAAAAACAATTTCAGAAAATATGTGAAAAAAATACAGCTGAATCAAGAAGGTTTCAAATAAAACAAAGTAAGTAAATATTACCATTGTACGTATATATATTTATTGTTTAATAGCATCAACGTAGAATCATTTGTTTAGTTAAAATTCCTTCTGAACCTCTTTACCCTTTTCACCCTCCTTCGACGAGAACTTCTTGCTATTTCTGATTTACAATGTCCATCATACAGGTATAGAAACTCGGCAGCTTCTGTAATGTTAAAGAGAAATTGTATGTAAAGATAAAGCAGCCAACTCTACTGATTTTTTTTAGGAGACTCGTGATTTCTAATATGGAATTTCAGGAAAAATACGACTAAAGGTTGGTCCATAATAATAAACAATGTTTTGAATAGATTAAAAATCGAAAACTGGAATGATTGGTATATTTTTACTTGTATTGAATTAAAAATCAAACGAGTCTTCTGATTTTCACTCAAAATAAGTGGGCTGCTTAACATTTGGTTCAAGAAAAATATCAAACTTACTTTCGCCCTGCCTGGTGGAGACTTGGTCGCACTTCAACTTATTCTTAAATTCACACATATTTGGCGTCTCAAACTTAACACCGTTCCTAGATCCACATACTGGTAAGTAAATTCGAGGACACGGCTGTAAACAAACGTCTTCGTCTGTTGGCTCTTCCTCCGTATCTGATGGTTCATTTATTGGCGCGGCAGTAGTATTCCCTATTATTGGCCTGTCAATCGTGCTCTCGACATCGTTATTTGCAACACTTTGTGCACTGACCGAATACACAGTGAAAGTGGCCAAAATTAAAAACAAACCGTGATATCCCATAATAATATTTTTTTTTATTTTTTTTTTTTTTTTTTGATTTAACGTGCTTAAGCGCTTAATGGCTTTTAAAGTCAGCTCGCAGAATAACGCTTTTATAAGGAAAACCTTATTTCCAATATGAGTGTCACATGAGACTTAGATTTACATACGTATTTTAAGTACAACGAATAAAAAAGTAAACATTCAAAAAACAACTGAAACAACAAATGAAATTTCCGAAAAAAAAAAAAAAACAGTTTACAAATTTGGAGCTCATGGTTGCACGCAATAAGGTAATTTTATCATCAAAGCTTAGAAAGTTTAGATGAGTTTTTTTATAAAAATTTTCGGTAATGATAGAAAACTTTTAGATTTTTGTTTTTTTAATTTCTTCAGTGTTATAGTGAGTTGACCAAAGATTCTAATCCCCTTCAAACTTTTTTTCTAACAATTTTGTATTTGACGGAAAAAGTAAAGAACTTTTGGAAATGCGGCCTTTTCTTGTGAAAAATTTGAGCTTTTTATAAATCACTCTTATTTCACTACTATTTCACCATTTGGAAATTTAAGCTGCTGTCTATAGGCATGATATATAAGCCTGGGGCATATAAAAAATATTAAAGGTTCCTTCGGCGACTATGCGAAATAAGTCTTTTTGTATAAAACTCGAAAAATTTTTATGGAATTACATATATGGAACTAGAGATTGCGATAATGGCGAGGGCATTCTTAGCTTTGTTCGAGGTCGAAAGTGAAAATACGCCCTTTTGGCAAATCACTCCTTAGATGCATTGAGCTATTAAATAGACAGTGACAGTTTTTTCCAAGCAGTGATTTAGTAAGACTTGAATTCAATCAGAGAAGAACTCGACTTCTTGTAGAGTGTGGAATATTCAATTCGCTGCTTAAAAAACAAACAAAAACTATCGCAAACATAAAACAGATCTTTTGTTTCATAACTTAATATGTGTATAACTGACATCATATTCTATTATATTAAATTAGTCCAATGACAAAGTTCGCAAAAAACAGTTGAAGGTATCTAAATTGAAAATACATATCGAGCCTTAACCGCCAAAAAGACAACCGACAAAAAACAAATTTTACAGTAGAAGCTTTTGTTTTGAATTTTCTTTGCCTACATTATAGTGCAAAAGTCAAAATTGCTTCTGCTATAACTTCGCAATGGTACTTCTCACAGTTATGAAATTTGAAAGGAAGATGCGTTTTTACGCAAGTCATCTAACAAAAAACGGAAATCTGAAAACGTGTCGGTTGTCTTCTCGGCGGTTAGGTTTCGATATGAATTGGATAGAGACGTATTTGGTATTGCTAATTTGCTTGATCATAAGCTTTCATCAAATGCAACTAAAAGCAATCATGAAAAAAATAGAGATTGCTGCCTTAGTTTCTATATCCCCTCATATGTATACAAGTAAATTCGATTTTTGAAATATCTAAAATCAAATTTTAGCTTTCAAAGTTATTGGAAAAACTAAATGTTTATGTGTCTATGTACTCATATATTTATATACATATGTATGTAAAAAAAGCTGTCTTTATAAAAATTGCAATTAAAGTCAAACTTTTAAATTTAAATATAATAAAATAATATAATTTCATAGTAATCTCAAATGTTATCCATATAACCCATGCGACTGGCAAAACGAAGAACTTCCAATATTTCTTTGTTAACGCTATCACCCCCAGCTAGAATTGACAACTTTCTAAAATCGTCACCCAACATATCTGTTGCAAAAAGATGCGATAAACGTTCGCACTCTTCTGGGCTGCAAAGCATCCAAGGAAGAAAGTGCATGCATATTAAACAGCCATAAATTGCAAACTTTGAAAAATGTGCAAGGAAATGCTCATAGCTAAAAAACATAAAATAAATTAAAAATATCAGCGCAATTTTAATCGCATATTTACTTGTAATTTTCCAGTTTTTTATCAATGTCCGCCAATTTTTGGTTATTGCTAACCCCAGCTTTCAATACACTTTCAAGTGTGCCAAACATCTTGGCATGATATGCTATTAAAATATCCTCCCAAACTTCTGCACGGCTGCTAGTGCTTGTATTGAAAAACATGAAAAATGCTATATCAAAAACTGGTGAGGCGTAACGTAATTCCTATAGAGAATTTTACATTTTAGTTCGTTAATATCTACTTAAATTTCTTTACATACCTGAAAGTCTATCATTTTCACATCTTCCACCTCTTTGGGTTCAACGCCATCAGCAGCATCTCTTTGCTGCATTTTATAGCGGAAGAGCACATTATTTCTATTGAAATCACCATGTAGAATAACTGAAAAGCGTCTATCCTCTTCGTTTAGTTCACTACTTGTACGCAAATGTTCTAAAAGTTGTGCTGGTTCCGCAAAGTATTTGTCTCGCATTCTACGCAAATTTTCAATGAGGCGCAAGTCTTCAGCTGATTGATTGTTAAAAGAGTTGGTATCTACTATGCGATCGAAATATTCATAAAATCGATCAAATGCCAAACGATAGAGAATTCTCCATAGATTTGTTTTTGCGTCATTTGGATCGCTATTGTTGATAAAAGGTAGTGGAATGATTTCTTTTTTAAATTGTTCCAAACGTGGATCCTCATGCACACGCATAACGTAAGTGAATGCATGATATTGAGCCAAAGGTACGGTCATTTTCAATAAATGGTCACGAGATAGATAAAGCCTCGGTCCCATTATATATCCATGAGGTTTAAGATTTTCTAAGACCAAAACACACTCCCGAGTAGAAGGCGAATCACTCAAACCTATAGAATATATATAAAGCATTAATTACCAAGATTTTTTGAGGGCTTATTGTCGAAAAAGACTGTTCTTTGTGTATTTACAACTGCCGTCTTCTGGCCATATTAATGGCATTTTCTGTAAAAAGTAGGTACCTTCAATATAGCCAAATTTAGCAACATAGCTGGGTGCGACCCAATTTTCAACTTTTATATCCTTTATCTCCTTTGCTTCATGTAACAGTTCCTTGTAGGTTGGCAATACTTTAGCGTAAATGAAAACTTCATTGGCAAACTGAATGTATGATTTGCTTGATTCACGGAAAGCAGCATCACCCCTCATAAATTTTGTAATCAAGACACGTTTTTTTGCACTAAAATTGAAATGATAAAGTTTTATATTAACACACTACTTAACGTACAAAGTACTTGAAAATGAAGGATTTGCAATAAGAGTGTGTTATCTATGGGCAATACAAAATTAAGTGTGGTTCATAGAAATTACACATCATTCTTTGTATTAAAAGTGGCGTATTATAAAAAGTTGGGTAATACTTCGGCAAAGTTGCTCCAGCCATATTTCCGTCCCAAAAAAAGATGGTATCGAATTAGCGGTTTTTTTTATAATATCAGATCACTCTTACAAGGGGCAGAAGGTTTTGAATCGAAAAATCATGTTGTTGACTCAAAAATCGGCAATGTCGGGAGTCACTTTTCACCACTTTGCCGAAGTATTACCAAAAGTTGGAACTTTCGACTTCTCACAACTTACCCCTGCTTAGTGTTAGTTGTTAAATTTATGGTGTAGAGTGCTGACATAAAACCATCTAATCCACTAGAGTGCTCCACTTCGAAACAATTCAATGTTTCATTTTCCAAGTTTCCTACAATTTCATCAATCAAAATTTTTTTTATGTAACGCAAATGCGGATTATCGGGTTGATTACAGTCATCAGTGGACATGTTTTGAAGAGCTTTGGGTGGTGTCCAAGATAACAAATTCGATTTGGTTAAGACTATGAAAAGCACTGCAGCTCAGCCACGTCAGTGTTTGCTAAATTATGAAGAAATTTTAATTTATTCCTTTAATAAAAAAGCGTTGGAAAATCGGATTACCGATTTTATTTGCTGAAGTGAACTTCGTTTTGCCTCGACAAATAGACAATTCATGCGCAAAATATCACTTTATTTATCAGCTCCAATGCTTTAACTGATAAAATTGCTTTATTTAATTTAATTTAATACATCCGGCTAATTTATATATTTTATGACGTTTTTGCATTCTTTTTTGTAAACAAGGCCCTTTACATTATCAGTTAGCCATCAAACTGCTCATCAATATGTCAGATCGAGTTTGTGTACAGCGGCCTTACCGAACCGCTACCCTGTAAAAATTGATAATTGACAAACTTTGAACTCCGATATCTATAAACTTGAGTATTTTCTTGTTTTTTTTTTTTTAATTTTCCAGTGATCGAGGCGTCATTTTATTCAAAATTGAATGCATTTTTTGGAAATGCAATAAAATGTTTTTTTTTTTTTATTTTGTGAAGATGAGGTATCTTTTACACTGAACGGTTACATATGTCCTTATACTACGTTTCCTCCGGAGATTTAACTGTGCTGAGAATTGTAAATCGCATCGTTAAATCCTTCCCATTTTCACAGGCCGAAAAAGATTTATTTTTGACAGTGATGACCAGAGATTTGTGAGGTGATTTAGCCGCAACTTATCTCATTCATCATTTATTAAACGTTAAATAAATTTGGAAGCAGCCGTAAATCACCTCTTCAATCTCGGGTGGAAACGCACAATAAATGACATAAGCGGTAACATTAAAGTTGTTTTTCCTTTTCTTCTTAATATTTATTTTCCATTTGCTTTGTGTAAAATGTCATTTAATGCCAATTGTCAATTTTTAAGAGGTGGACGAAAATATACAAAAACAGTAAACCAGCTGTGTTTTGTGCGTTTTTTTTAAATAAATCTAGGCAGAAATAGATTTGATTATTTTTGATTATTTATTGATTGAGTTATGGTAGTACGTTGAGAAAAAAGATCTCATAGGGTACATTAATTGCATACAATTTCAATTTAAATGGGTAAAATAACATAATAATGTGAATAAATATAAATTGATTAAACATTGAATTACGAAAAATATAAATTTTAATTTTAAATTCTATTTTTATTTCTTAAATTTTAAAAGCGCTTGTTAAAATTAATTTAATTAAAGAGAAAAAAAAAGAAAACTTTTTAATGCCAATTTGAAGTGCGAAGGATATCGGACACGTTTTATTTCATTTGGTAACGAGTTCCACAGTTTGACAGCACTAACAAAAAACAATCTAGATGACGCAAGATAATTAAAACTAGATTTAGATTAGACTAGATTAGATTTATTATGAAAAAATAAAGATTCCCTCTAAGAAAAGCGGTACGAAAGCGTAACGCCGGCGAAGTCTATAAGTCATACAAGACTTCGTAAACGTACCGCTTTGGCGATACGAATGCGAACCGTAATTGTTAGAATAAGAACAGTAGAATTAAAAACGTAGTAATTTCTATGTATTGGTACTACGTTTTTAGCTCGCAAAATAGTAACGTTTACGTAACATCAAAGCAATTCGTTTTTGATACTTTAAAATGGTATCGCATACGAACTGATTTCATACATATAAAATGTATGGCTAAAATAAGATTTCATTTTTAACTTTAAATAATTTATATTATATATTGACAAAAAAAAAAAAATAATTTTAGTTAATTTATATAGTTAACAGTTTGATAATATTCATTACATGGCGTACTTGGTGACTGTAAGAGCTGGTTCACACGACAAACTAAATTGTCGGGCGATAGTTCTATTTTTAGGCAAGCGGTGGGAACCGGTCCCTCCGTTTGCCTACAAAAAGTACTATCGCCCGACAATTTAGTTTGTCGTGTGAACCAGCACTAAGCATGTAAGCAACGGCGAAAGCAGTATTAATGTACGGCCAGATTGCACATGCCACAAAAGAAAAAGTCTTCGGTAATAAATGTGCATAAGCATTTTAAACGGCAGCTTTAAGTAAAGCTTTTCCACGGTTGACATCTTCAGGGGAAACATCTTCAGAGAAGCAGCATCAACAATCTAAACAAAATCCCATATTAAATAATATTTCCAAAAAATTGCTCCAGTGCTTCTTTGCGTCTCTTGGTTATATATGTCTTCGGCCAAAGTAAAACTACACTGAACGCACCCAGACACAGTACTCTGTAAACTGTAAAATAAAAACGTGTCTTTATCTTAATTCTCTTTGTGGTTTTTGTGGGCAAATTTTTTTCATAAACGTGAAAACATATTTATTGTGCGGTCGCGTTTTGCTAATTTTTTAATTAAAAAATTACATACTTCATTGAGCAGCACTTTTGAAAAGTTCAATTTGATTGATTGGTTTGTAAAAAAAGCTTCGTTTCAACGTTTCAAACAACAAAAGAAAAGATTTTTAACCACCAACGTCCAGGAGTAAAGGAAACTGCATCCACTAAGAGCTGCGCATTTATTTTTAAACACCCGAGTAAAAAAAAACAATTTTTAAATTACGGCTGTACAAAGGCTGTACAAGGGCCAAATTTCATTACTTTTTTTGGGCTGTACAAGGGCCAAACATGGTGTTTTTGCAGGACATTTGGGCCGTACACGATGCTTCATATGGGCTGAACATGGGCTGTACGTGGGCTGTTCATGGGCTGTTCATGGGCTGTACATGGGCTGTACAATTGAATTTTACTATTGAATTGGGCTGTACATCGGCCGTACAATTTATTTTCTATTGAAATTTATTTTATATGACTTTGGGCGAAGAGAAAAAAATTCAAGTGTGGCTGACATCGTTAAGCTGTGCTGGGTTCAAAACCCAAGGATGGCGGAAAAATTTTTTTTTTTTTTATTTTTTATTTCTTTTTTTTCTGCCATACAAAATTGGCCTGCTGCTTGTTCTTTTTTAAAATGAAAGAAATAACATTTTCTTTTTTTAATTTAACTTTGCATTTCAAAGAATTTTCTTTTTCGGCTCTTTACCTTTCAGGATTTGAACCTGGGAATCCCAAGTGTTCTGCGATACGCACGTTAACGAGTTCAGCCAAAGCCATCATTATTGAGTAGCTGGCTGAAAATTTATTATATCATATTTATTCTGTCATTCAATTTTATAT